>CP125798.1:22757-622757 GCA_030062975.1 Pichia kluyveri | reverse complement strand
ATAATGGACTTACCGGTCTTTAATATGGTATTGTAGATTCTTTTTTAAAGAAGTATTTTTAGTTCACTCATTTAGTGTTTTCATTCTGCTATTTTATATTACACCCATATCAATTGTCCATCTCTCTATCATCAATAAAAGTAGGGTTATATATACAATGATCTCACTTCGATGTCCTCTATTCCAATAAAGTACTGATGATACTACATACAATACAGATAACCTAATCCACCCATAGTAACAGACGCGACTATTCCCATTTCCTCACTGAGGAAATTCATTTTTTCAAATATTTCACTTTTTCACTCTTTCAAACCAAATTTCTTGGTTTCTACAGCTTCTTATAGAACAACGATGATCACTAAATATTTCACCAACGTCACCGTCCGTTTCAATCCTTTTGGTAAGGAAGCACGTTGTGCAAGAGCTGTTCTCTCTCAAATTCCTCCATCTTTAAAAACTTCATGCAAAATAAACCTTGAACTGTTAAACGACCAGTCGACTAAGAAACCATTCGTAGAGGTTGTATTCAAGGATAAAACAACAATGAGTGGTAACCCTGGTGAATTAGCACTTGCAGATTTTACTAATATGTTTGATAAACACAGTAAGAAACTTTTATTCAAGGAAGAAGTCGATAAATAGTGTCATGTATATAGTCCACACATTTTATATAATAGATCTTTAGTTTTAATAATATTTACGAACCATTTTTTTTTTCAAACTTACTTACTTTCTTTATGCAACTTTGAACCAGTATTAGAATATATACATTGATACTTGATTTTCAAATAGACAATAATGAAATTATCTTTGAAAACGGTGTATACCACTACACCAATCTTTTATGTCAATGCTGAACCTCATCTTGGTCATTTTTATACAATGACTTTGGCTGATGTTAGAAATAGATGGTGTAAGTTTAATAATCGAGATACTTTTTTCACAACCGGTACAGATGAACATGGTCTAAAAGTTCAAAATGCTGCTGAGAAGGCAGGTATTGAGCCAAAGTTATTCTGTGATGGACTTGCCGATAAGTTCAAAGAATTGGCTAAATTAGGTGATATAAAATATGATAGATTTATTAGAACTACAGATGTAGATCATTATGCTGCCGTCAATCATTTTTGGAATACAGTAAATGATAATGGTTATATTTATAAAGGACAGCATAGTGGATGGTACTCCGTTTCTGATGAAACTTTCTATACAGAATCTGATATTGTTGAATCAAATGATGAAAAGACTGGGAAGAAAATAATGATTGCCAAGGAAACTATGAATGAAGTTATATTCCAAACAGAGGAAAACTATTTCTTTAAGTTATCCAAACTGCAAAAGAATATTTTAGATTATATTAAATTTAATCCCAAATTTATTAAACCTCAGAAATACTATGATTTTATTATACACGAATTAGAATCAAGGGAATTACCTGATTTATCAGTTTCAAGACCTTCAAGTCGTTTACAATGGGGAATACCCGTACCCAACGATGATAATCAAAAAATTTATGTTTGGTTTGATGCATTGGTTAATTATTTAACTTCAGAAGGATACCCAAATGCCAAGGAATTCCCAAAACCAACACATTTAGTTGGTAAAGATATTATTAAATTTCACTGTATATACTGGCCAGCATTTTTAATGGCTGCAAATATTCAATTACCTGAACAAGTATTTGTTCATGGTCATTGGTTAATGGGCGGTAGAAAAATGAGTAAATCTAGAGGTAATGTTGCAGATCCTATTGAAATATCAAATTATTATGGATCAGATTCTTTAAGATTATTTATGATGAGATATTCCGTTCTAGATACTGATGGTGATTATAATGAGAAAACTTTAAATGCATTAAGATCTGAATTTATTGATAAATTCTGTAATTTAATGATCCGTTCATTATCTAAAAATTTCAGTATCGAGAGAGCTTTAGGTAGATTAAAATCAAATAAATTAGAAACTTTATTAAATGAAGTTAATGACGAAGAATTTAAGAATAGTATATTGAGTGTTCAGTTACAAATCAACAACTTGAAAAATGATATTGATGATGATATAACTAACTTTGATATGTACAAAGCAACACATAAACTATTCAGTATGGGACCACAAATAAATAGTTTATTTGATATTTATGAACCTTGGAAATTGAAGGTAAAACAAGATGATGATGAAATGACCAAACATAATAAGCAATTAAAACAAGATATAATTATTTTCACTGCATTAGACTCATTAAGAGTGTTATTGTTATTATTTCAATCAACTATTCCACAATACTCAAAGATGCTATTGGATAGATTAAATGTTGATTCAAAGAAACGTACTGTTGAATACGCAACTATAGCATCTGATTTTACATACGGTAAAAACACTACTTTCAAAAAAGGTGAAAAAGTTCCATTAACAAAACTTGAAGTTCCTTCAACTGTATAAAATTTCTTGTATATAAAAATTACAATAATGACTAATTGAATTCAACGGATTCACAACGAAGCGATTGTAAGTCCAACAATACACAAGTGTTGGAATCACTGAATTTTGGTAATGCAATTATTCTAATTGTCACTGATTCACCGTTCTTACGTTTCAATTCAATCAGGGAGGTTTCATATTTTGGTTGATTACCAATCACGTATACGTGTGGAGTTTCCATCAGCGTAAATGGATCACTATTCTCAAATGGATAACACCATAATGTATCTGGAGCAGTTGGTGCAATTATTTGCCATAGTAAAGAATCTTCAATAATTCTTAATCTTGAATCATTCGTTATAGATTCATCAATGAGGTCTTCTGTTACACTTATGTTAGGAATGATGTATTTCATTATATCGTCAATATTTTCGCCTGAGGTTGCAAGAATTCTAACTCCATTAATTTCATAAAATGAAGGATTTGTCAATCTATGGAAATTTTCCGCTTTTGAAGATTTACTAAATAATGATTGATGCACTGCTTGTTTTGGAAGACCGGATTCAACAACATCATTGATCCCGGACAGAAGACTAATTGGAACACTTTGAAGTAGTTTGGAAAAAAAATCATCTAAATATTTGACTGATGCTTCTTCATATTGTGAATTGAAATCTTCAATGTATTTATTCTTTTTCGGTTTATTGCTTTTAATTTCAGTATCGTTTTCTTGTATATCATTAACACCTAATGAGTTACCTAGAATCATCATTTCATTTATTGATGAAATTCTCTCAATATCACCAAATTCTCCACATATCCAACTTGAAAGCATTTCGTACTTTGAGAAATCACTTTTGGAACTTGCATTCAGTCCACTACATAACAATAGTTTACCTTCCTTATTCAAGCTTGGTTCAATGACCTTTTGTGGTGCTGCTTCAGGGTACATAATATCAACAACATGGAATATACCTGATTCAATTTCCATACCTAAAACACCAATAACCAATCCCGTAACTAGTATTTTCTTATTTAGTAAATCACCTGTTAATAGTATTCTGCCACTTTCATCTTCAAGCCATAGTTTATCAGTCTTAGGATCACTATATGACGCTTTTCTCAATTTATCAATGTCTTGCATTGAATCTGGAGCTTTTCCATTTAATTCATTCAATTCTTTGAAATGACCTTGAACGGATAATTCAACTTCTTTTAAAACATCGGGCTTGTATTTCATATCTGCCAGTGTTGTACCTATAATAAAACATGGTTTTGAAAACGGCACGTCTAGAATTTTGGGGAAAAACTTAGTTTTCATTCCATTGATATCACAACCATTCCACTTAGGCATTGCTAGTTTCATGACACGTTTTTTAAGTTCATTTGATCTATGTTGGTACAATGAATTGAACTGTGATTCGTATTTACGCTTCGAAAAAGTTTTAACGAATGTGTTGTCAATTATTACTTCAGAATACACTGGGGTGTTTCTATATGTTTGATCCATATTGTTTGTCATTATCACACATGCAGTTGACAAAATCCCAGACGCCAAAGTTTACTCTACTTTTAAATTATCGATGTAAAATTCATGTTCCTCGGGAAAAGATTCAAATTTTAAAATTATTAACATCTCTACACCGAGCGGAGATGGCTGATTTCATTTAGGATTTCTAACTAATGAGCACCTTAATTGATTGTTCGATGGCAGTGGCGTTTACTGTTTGATTTTAAAAAGAAGTCTTTTATTTACACAATTGGGTCAATTGGTCATCAATTAACAATAAATTATAAAATATGGAGAAATTAGATTTATCTTCCTACGCAAAGGAAATTAAGAAAGCATATGATGATGTTGTTTCAGGTGCACAAAGTTATGCTATTTTTACAACATTAAAAGATTCATCATTAAAGCCAACAACAGTCTCTGATGGTGATATTAAAGATTTTGTCTCTGAATTTGAAGAAGGTTCTGTTCAATTTGGTATTATTAGAGTTAACCCATTTGGTTCTGATGTTCAAAAATTAATTCTCTTAGGTTGGTGTCCAGATTCTGCACCTATCAAATCTAAAGTCTCTTATGCATCAAATTTCTCAAATGTTGGTAAAATATTACATTATCATGTTGAAATTACTGCTAGAGATGGTGATGATTTAGATATTGATGATATTATGAAAACTGTTTCAAATGCTTCCGGTGCAAGATATTCAATTCAAAGTTTGTCCCCATCCTCAGCATCATCAGGTTCAAAATTCAAACCAACTCCAAAGCCTGCCTCAAATACTACTACTGCTTCAAAACCATCACCAGTATCAACACCAACTATTATTAAACCAAAACCTTCTTTACCACCAAAGAAAGCAGAAGTTGATGGATGGGGTGACGAAGAAGAAATTGAAGAAAGAGATTTTACAAAGAATCCATTACAAAACCTTCCATCTGCTTATAAACCAACTAAAGTTGATATTGATGCTTTAAGATCTGGTAGTCCAAAAATTGAAAAAGATGAAGCTCCAAAAACTGCAACCATGTCAATCAATCCTTCCGGTGGTTTAACTTCATTACCTAAACCAAAAATTTCAAACTCTGTCTTATCAAGATTTAACCAAGATGTTGTCAAACCTGAATTTGGTACTAAGGCTCCAGTATTTGATTCTAATCCTTCCAGAGATTCAACAAAGTTAGTTGGTGGATTGAGTAGAAATTTCGGTGCTCAAAATGGTAAAACTCCAGCACAATTATGGGCTGAAAAGAAAGGTCAATATAAGGAAGTTGCAAATGATGAAAAACCAGTTAATTCTGAAGACTATGAAAAAGAAATTGATCAAGAAGATATTGGTGTTAATAGTGCAAAGGCTAAATTTGAAAAATTACAACTTGAAGCTGAAAAGGAAGAACAAGAAGAACAAGAAATTAAGAAACACGTCTCTTCATTTCCACCACCACCGGCCAGAACCGAACCAGCTGCTTCTTTCCCACCACCACCAGCTAGAACTGAACATGTTTCTTCTTTCCCACCTCCTGTTTCCGGTGGTCTAAATAAATTCAAAGAAGAAGAAGAAGATCAAGCAGAAAATGATGGCTGGGATGAAGAAGAAGAGGAAGAAAAACCACAAGCAAAGGAAGAACCAAAATCAGCATCGGCACCAGTTGCGCTTCCAACTAGACAGCTTCCACCACCACCTGGTGAGCCAACTGTTGAAAAAGTACCAGAACCAACCTCAAAAGCATCAGGTAATAAAGCTATTGCAGAATATGAGTATGAAAAGGATGAAGATAATGAAATAGGATTTGTAGAAGGTGAACTAATTATTGATATTGAGTTTGTTGATGAAGATTGGTGGCAAGGAACTAATGCAAGTGGTGAAACTGGTTTATTCCCAGCATCATATGTTGTCTTACAAAAGGAAGAAACCATTGTTGAATCTGCTCCAGCTTCTGCACCTGCACCATCATTACCGTCTAGAGATACTGAATTTGAACCAAAATCTGAACCGACAGGACCATCTGCTATTGCTGAATTTGATTATGATGCAAGTGAAGATAATGAACTTACATTCAAAGAAGGTGATGTTATTACCAATATTGATAAAGTTGATGAAGATTGGTGGTTAGGTTCATTTAACGGTGAAAGAAAATTATTCCCTGCTAATTATGTTTCATTACAATAGTTTACGATTTTTATTCCCATAGTTTATGTGTTTGTGTTTGTGTTTTTTACAATTTTATATTTTAGAATGTTAAACTTATTTATATTTAGAATAATAAACTTATTTATTTACGTTCCTTAGAATAAATTATTTACGAGTTAAAAGCTATATACATTGCGGTTTATATTTGAAAACAACGAATAATAATGGTATAGATAGGTGATAATGAATAAAATAGCAAAAGAGGAATATCAGTTAAGAAGATTTATGTTTTTTCAAACTTGTCTCAATTAAAAAGGTGAACAAAAACAGGAAAGGAATACTCTCTGGAGTTCTTTCAAATCCACGTCTTCCAACAACAGATTGATGTGAATTTAAATTATGTAACAAGACTGTTATTTTAATCCAATTGATGGTGTTCAAATTATTTAATATTTTTTCTCTTATCTCACTGAATGGTAAAGGATTCAAATTTTCCACAATCGGTGTATCGGAAAGATCATTGGATACTAAGTTGTCTAATAATTGATCTACAGCAGCTGATTTCGACTTATAATTTAGGTTAAAATCAAGATCTATTTTAAAAGATTCGACAGTATCATCACCTGAATCAATCCCATTCTCAGCATTTTGTTTATCACCATTTTCTTCCTCAACTAACTCTTCTACATATTCATCAGGGTTTGAAATTATATTCAAACCATTTTCAACAATTTCTCTTGTGACATGGGAAACACTAACTTTATTCGGTTTCAATTGTTCTTCTTCATTGTATCCATCACTCTCTTGTTCCTTTGCGACATCATTCTCCTCGTCTTCTTCATCTCCATTTGAATCACTTTCATTAGTATCATGTTTTCTGCTATTATATGTCTTACCTGTGGTTAAAAGATGTGAAAGCATTTTCCATTGTTTTTCAACATTTTCCTTTTCTAAGATTCTATTTCTAAAATAACTTTTAACTGTTGCAAATGTACTTACAGATAAAATGATTGGAAAAACACATGTTGTAATAAGTGACATAACAATTAATGGAAACACTCTACCTTCGTTAATATTTTCCTTGTTGGTTTGTTTATCAGACTTATCTCTAATTTTCGAATTTTTGAAATCTACAACTAAACATTCAATGTGCTTGTTGTTCTCTTTAAGAGTACTTGTAGGTAAATCTGTAATATATTTCGGATCAATATTGTCCCAATCATTGAAAGGATCATATTTAGTTATAAATGCTGAATAGAATCCGACAGTTCTATCGAATTTAGCATTAGCTATAGAAATTTTTGTCTCAAATTGTTCTAAACCTTTATAATATTTGAAATTGGGATCACTCAATTTGTAAATTATATTTTCTTCATCACCAACTAAAAACAAATCTCTACCACTTTGACCTAAAAAGATACTACCTAAATAGTTCATAACTGTTCCTTTATAAAAGGTAACACCTAAATGAGGAGTTGCAAAAGTTGTAAAGAATCCTGGTTTAATTGATTTGAAGAAATCTAATTCATACAATTCACCAACGATATATCGACAGACTAAACCACCTAATGAATAACCTATAAAACTTATCTCTGTAATTGAAATATCATGTTCAGAATGCAAATTTTCAATATGTTGTAATAAATCTGGTAAAATATAATTACCAATAGCTTCAACACCATCATAAGTTTTGAAATGGGAGAAACATTGAGGTGCGTAGGTATGTATATTAGCCATATTTGAATCATCAAGACTATGATGAATAACTGATTCCAGTCTAGCCATATTTTGGGCTGATCCCCATAATCCATGCACCAAAACTATCAAGTGATCTCTTCTTTTAGCTTCTTCAGCCATGATTATATTGTAATAATTATTCTATAACAAAAGAAAAAGAAAACAGTTTGCCATCAAAAGAAAAAGACATTTACTATGTAACAAATAAAGGGACAAATTTGATGGGTTTAAGATTAGAGTGGAATCAGCCTTCTTTTTCAATTGTCGGACTTTATCTTTTATATCCTTAATAGTGTAGCGGTTTCTTTCTTTCTGTGTGATTATTAGGTGGTATACTATACACTACATCAAGATGACATAAACAGGCTGATGGTATTACTGTAACATTATATCATATCATCTCTCTTGTTAAATTCTAATTTGGTCATTGAAGTTATACCACACAGATATATATTTAAAAAAACATTCCCAATTTTCTTAGTGTAGGGGGGATTTAGAGAAAATTTTAAAATTTCATGAGACCACACATCTCGAAATGCTCAGCTTTGAAGATCACCACAACTTCTTTCGATTATTTACATGACTGAGAGGCAAGATGGTACAAAGTCAAAGAGCATTCAGCTCTACAGGTAAAGCAATATTAGCGGGTGGGTATCTTGTTCTTCTCCCTGAATATAAAGCATATGTGGTTGCGTTAAGTTCCAGAATGCATGCATTAACTAACGTAACTGATTTAGAAAATCAGATTGGTATAGTTAAAATTACCGTTGATTCACCACAATTCGTCAATGGATCTTGGAGTTATGAAGTTGATTTGAGTGAAATAGAAAATCAAGGGTTGAGTTTTCAATTAAAGGAGACTAATGGTAGGCGTAACCCATTTGTTGAGGCAACTATTGTCACTGTACTTAGTTACGCAATTGGTGTTGATTCAATCAATTCTAGATATGTTGGTAAAAATATTGAAATCAAAATTTTTTCAGATGCAGAATATCATTCCAAGGATGAATCAGAAGAGAAATCATCCGCTAATGGAGCATACAAATTCTTATATCATTCAAAAGAAATTACTGAAGTAAATAAGACAGGTTTAGGATCTAGTGCAGGTTTGGTTACATCATTAACAGCAGCAATATTATCTAATTTATTTTCATCATTTACTATAAACAATGAATGGAAATCAAAAGTTCACAATATAGCACAGGTTGCACATTGTAAAGCTCAAGGTAAAATTGGTTCAGGATTTGATGTTGCTAGTGCAACATTTGGTTCAATTGTTTATCAAAGATTTGAAGCAAGTTTGATTAATAAAGTTTTTGAATCTAGTATTGCCGATCTAGTTCACCTTATTGACAAAGAAAATTGGAATATGGTAAATGACCAATGTTCATTACCTAAGGGAATCAGATTACTGATGGGTGATGTTAAAGGTGGATCAGAAACACCAAAAATGGTTTCTAAAGTTATGGAATGGAAAAATAAAAATCCTGAAAGAGCAGCTGAGGTTTGGACAAAGCTTAATAATTCTAATATGAAATTAATTGATTCATTGCAAAAACTTGATGAATTTTCACAAAGGGAATCAGATAAATACGATCAATTGACAAAGTATGTTTCTAAAATGAATGCATCTGAAATTGCGTTATTAACAAAGGAAAATCTATATTTTGCACAAATTGCACAATCTATTCAATGTATACGTGAATGTTTACAAATTATGACCGAAGAAACGGGTGCATCGATTGAACCTGAATCGCAGACTAAACTTATAGATAGTGTTTCTGCCATTACCGGAGTTCTTGGGGGTGTTGTTCCAGGAGCTGGTGGATATGATGCTATATGTATGTTAGTTTTTTCATCAGAAGTTGAAAATATTATCAAAGAGACATCCAAAAGTGATAATCCAATTCTCGGTAATGTAAGATGGATGGATTTAACTGAACAAAGAGACGGATTAATTGAAGAAAACTACTCCGATTTTAACGGTTTTTAGAGTTAAACTTAGTAAATAAATTTTATATTGAATTGTAAACTATTTTTGCTAACTTAAGCTTTCGCGGTAATTACGTAATCTCATAATAAAAAAAAAGGGGGTCGTGTTACCTTTATAGCTTGGCTTGATCTAAGTAATTCTTTAAATCAGATGGCAATGATCTAGTTTTGTTAAAGAATCTTTTCGTTTTTTTTTTTTATCATTAGCAATTTATAAAATATAAGCGTGTTTGAATTAATAAAGTATTTAATGCAAATATGACGCTGATACATACAGCACAGAGAGGAGCTAATACAAATTTAGAACGGTTTGATCCACCCCTCACATTAGTAGGATCACGTACTAGTTCATTTTCAACACAATCAACTTCGGGAAGTCTTAATGATTTTTTAGATTTATATGCAGATGAGGAAACTATAGATGAATTACAATCAAGTGATCAAGCTTCCGACAATTCCGTAAATGATATCAATGAGTTTAACACGGATAAACGTGATCCTCCTCCCTCAAAGTTATTAATAAAACCGGAGAATTCATCTGTATCTGAAATTTTGCCTAAACGAGAAAATCCCTCGACAGTAGTAACTACGGAAGGTATTTTTAACAATAATTCACAGCTATCACTATCAATTAAATCACCACAATCAGTGGATAAGGTAGATTTTAACAAAGGAGATTCTAATTTACTATTATCTGAGGAAGCTAATAATAGATATCTACAAACTGATGAAATTAAAAATACATTTCAAAAGTTTCTCAGCAACACTAAAAATACTGGATTCCTCAAATTAGAGCAACAAAATTCTACTATTATTGAAAAAGAAAATTTTAAGATGCAAGAAAATATTGGGCTATCTGATGATATTGATTGTACCTTAAATGAGGATAATATTAATTATATCAATACTACTGTACAATCATCACATGTACCTAACACTCATGTCTACACTTTTGACGATTCAAATGAAGCCCTGAATATTGATAATTCTATCTTAGAGATTATTGACCACTTAGGAAACGGTTTAAACGTTAATGATGAATTTGAACTCAATATATTTCCAGAGGAAACTAGAGATGGTGATTTACAACAAGTATTAACTCGTAGTGGCTCTAGACATAGTATGGGTAATAATATTGATCTTTTAAGTCTTGAAATGTCAAGTGAAGATGAAGAATATGATGATAATGAAAGATTTAAATCTTTTTTTGAATTAGATTATGGTTTTTCTAGTACTACAACAAATGTCAGAGAGACCACTAGTAGGATTATAGACACAAACAATACTGAAATATATGATAATGTGTCCGGTAATGATTTGCCACCTAACATAAATTGGCTACCTTCAACTACTTCACCTGCAACCTATTCTCTTCATTCATCAAACAATAGCAGAGTGATTACAGATTTAGATATAAGTGTTCAGCCAAATATTGATATCAATGAAGCTCTTGATGCAGATTCTATTGGAACTGAGTTATCAAATAAAGATTTAGATATAGCAACACCCACCGATGATCCACCTCCATATTCTGAAATTGATTTATATCTTAATACAGATTCACAAACTAATGCACATATCACAATTTTTTCCAATAATGATGAAAATCGAACTTTCTTATCACCTGTCTCTGAAAATAATGAACCTGAAGCTATTGAAAACCAACATGATAACTCTGATATTTCAACAATTTCATCCTCTAGTAAAATGAAAAAACGTATTTCCATTAAAGTCAAGAAAAATAGTGATGGTGAATTAAGTAGACATGCAAGTGTTGATTATTATCAAATGGAAAGATTTTTACCTCCATATAGGTCATTAATTAATCCAAAGAAAGTATATGATTATAGAACAAATACATATCTTAACACATCTGAGAATCAAATAGAGATTATTAATAGAGTTGGTGCCAATAGTCAATCGATGGTAGCTATACATAAGAAGAAAAGAGATAGCAGAG
The DNA here is from genome assembly GCA_030062975.1 of Pichia kluyveri. NCBI lineage: Eukaryota > Fungi > Ascomycota > Pichiomycetes > Pichiales > Pichiaceae > Pichia > Pichia kluyveri. The sequence goes on along the minus strand of CP125798.1, from coordinate 611,011 downwards.
TTGTTTCAATGATACTAACATCAAATAATCATAATAATTTAACTGAACTTCTACTTGACTCAGCAAACGATAATTCTTCCATCAGATCGAAAAGTATTTCTATTAGATCCATCGCTTCCAAACCAAAATATAAGGCCACTGCGAAGTTTCAGGATTTAACAAAGGATATACGTCAAAGAATTCTTAGCTTTGTTGATAACCAAAGAGATTTAGTTTCTTGTTTATACGTCTCCACGGAATTTAAGGAAATAGTTACACCCTTACTATACAAATATCCTAAATTTACATCCAGTTATAGATTGGCACAGTTTGTTCACACTTTAATGAATAATGAATCATTGGCATTAATTGTTAAAGTTTTCGATTTATCAAATATAACATTCCCAGTTAAGTTAACTGAAGCTGAGAAACTGAAATACCAAGATAAACTGGTTTATGGAACTTTCACAGCAATTGAAGTTCTAAATAATAAGAATAAGATTGCAGATGCTGGTTGGAGAGATTTCAAGTTTAGGAATCATCCATTATATGGTGATTTTAACAACTGGAGAAAACGTGCAAATTCAGGATCAACCATATCATCCACTAATTCATCATTAGAAACTTTGTTTGATAAAAGCCTATCAACACCTAATCTGTTAGAGACAAAGAAGAATAAAAATTCATATAATAGATCAAGATCAAATTCTGGTTCAGATAATGTTTTCAAAAAGAAAAATGTTAATGGTCCAAGACAAAGATCAAATTCATCAGCTTGTGACACTAATAAAAAGTTACCAAATGATAATAATAATAATAATAGTTCTGGTAGTGGAGGAGGAGGATTTAAATCTCTCAAGAAGGCTTTTGGTTTTGAATCAAATGTCGATGTAACAAAGAAAAAACGGGGAAGCAGTCCAGTAAGAAAACCTATGTTGACTAAAAAGGCTGTATCTGCAAATAATGTGATCTCCACTGGTAATACGGTTAATACCATTAATAATAGCAATAAGAAAAAGCGTGATAGCAAGGTTCAAGTTGAAATTAATGATAGATTACCATTTAGTACAACACATCCAAAGATTAATACTATGTTAAAACAATTTTGTTTCCATAGGGATATACCTGTTGGGTATATAATTCATGTTTTAATGGCATGCTCAAATCTTGAAGAAATAAATTTTAGTAAGATTATTATTTGTAATGATTATAAACTTAGAGATTATGTTAATTTTGATTGGTTTATGAGTACAGGTGTTGAAATTTCTCATTCAGGTCAACCAAGAGATATTGATGAAAATAAACCAATATTTTGGAGTGATACAGGACGTGAATTAAATATTAGTGATGAATCATTTTTTAGAGGTTATGCTGAAAGTGTTTCATTTAAAGATATTTGGAAATGTATTGTACGGTTAAAAAATATTAAAATATTAAAACTAAGAAAATTAAATTCATTAGAACAAACAATTATTAAAGATTTTGTAATGAATAGTGAATTTAAAGAAACTTTAGAGATTTTAGACTGTAGTGATTCGGGAATGGTTAGACGAGATGAATGGAACTATATCTTTAAAGCAGAAGATTGGAGAGAATATTTTTCTTAGAATTTCCAATTAATAGTATATGGGAGCTTAAAAGTTGAGTTGCCATACATAGCAACTATATTTAGAAGTTTTATTTTTTTTTTTCAACCTAGTCGGAAATTCTTTAAAAAAAGTAGCAAATGTGCAATTTCCTATAGTAAATAAAAAGTATAAATTTGTAAAATTAAATTTGTTTAGAATATTAGTATTAAATATAATAAATGTTAAAAAATAAAATAAAGTGAAACGGTTAGTGTGTATGCATAATAACAAAATTATTATTTAAAATACAATAGGTTAGAGAGCATGGCTGAAATTTGGTAAAACGTATTAAACTCACGAAACCAATCAAAGGGTAAGATTCGTTTATATATTTTATTTTTTGAAACTTAATAATTGGTCCAAAGAGAACTCAGATTTCAATAACAATACAAAAGCAACTAACAAGAGAATATGCCAAAGACAAAACGTATACTGTATCTTGCCAAACGGTTTTTCCCATCTGTTTTAGTGAATGGATCTTCAACTCAAAAAGCAGGATATAACTTGATACCTGCTATATTTAGATAATAAGTCCTAATTGGGTAAGGTAATTAATACCCAAGGTAATAATTTTATTGTACGAAAAATATTTTTTAAAAAACGTATGCACAATAGGTTAATTTATTTATTTTTCCGCTCAGTAAATCCGGTAGAAACGGGGAAAAGGGTATGTAGTACGAGAAAAATATAGAGATGTAAAATAGCTAGAATACAAAAACTTTATATGAATTTGTGTAGAATGTAAAAATAGTGGTGTTAGTTCTGGTACAAACCTTGATGTAGTGTTTGTATGTTGGTTTAACCTATAATTTAGGGTCAAGAGTGGAAAACTTATACACTAAAAGAAATTAAGTTACGCTTGCTAAGAGGTATAGATAGCCGATAAATTCTTGTAAGTGATCAAGTTTTAAAATGTAACATATAAGTACAATAAATATACGTAATTCTCAACCACTTGGCTCAATAGATTAATAGACATTATGTAAATGAATAAAATTAAGTGAATAAACTGAATTAAAAAAAGATAATATAATTATAAACCAGAGTTTGGGCGTGTGAAAACCAGCCATTCTCGTAATAAATTGTTGTATTTTCAACAATATTGAGAACAATACAACTGGAATATTATGGGTGATTCAGGCACCACTGATACTTATACCTCTAATTTCAAGTGTGGTAATTAATTATGAATAGGTATATATCTACATATTGCTGTTGTATATGCATAGGGGAAATTATTGATGATTCATAGATCATACAATAACGGGTTAGGTGTTTGGTTTATAACTCAAACATTAAAGTATAAAAACGGTAGTTAGTCCACGTTGATATGTGACTTTGTTTCTTTTTACTAGATTAGATTTGCTTTGCTTTTCTTCTACTGATATATAAATAAACAACAGAAAACTCAAGTTATAATAAACGACATTCAGTATAATGATATTTAAGGTAAACTAACTTAGACGTCGAATTTGTGACGATTCCTATCACACGAGGCAAAAAATTTGGGGAAAAGAAATTCCCTAATATACATTGAATAAAGTACTCTTCTTTTCTTATGAAAAGATTAATAATGTATTGAACTTCTCTCATACTCTACAAATACACTGTGTTGCTGGTATAATAACCATATATATATTATTGAATCACGAATGATAGATAGATACACATAAATGCATCAAGTGAAAATGTGACGACAGCTTTTACTCATGTTCTACAATCACGCTATAATACAGAGATTTGATTATATCAGTTAAATTGAGAGATTGTAGGGTATGAGAGAAGCTGAGACACTTGTCCACCTGATGTTAGTCTAGTAAGTTCGGTTATCAACAGTGTGTAACAGGAATGTATAAAAATAAACAAATAAATTAATAAATAAATTAATAAATAAATTAATCTAATCTAATCGATAATCTAATCTAATCTAATCGTAGCAAAGCAAAGCAAACGACGTACAAAATAGAAAAAATACATGGTAAATCCATATAATAATAGCAGAAGATTCTGTGCGTCAACGGTGAAAAAGAGAATAGATATACATTCAGCGAATAATTCCTTCTTTCAAAGTGGCGTTGGTGGGGGTAGTGGTAATATTAGTGGGAAACTGGGGGATTATAGATTATAGTGAAGTAGTGAAAGTCCCGTCCTTCCAGTAATTGATGTATTGTGATAATTACACACCCAAATGTAGCCTTTATTCTTTTCTATATTATATTACCCATCAAGTTCTTCGTCTTGAAAGGTGTCTTTTTTTGCTATTTGGCTATATAGTTTTGCTTTTTAGCTTTTGCTTTTTCTCTCATTTTTTACGTATACGTCGTATCTCCTGTCATTAGATTATTGAAATTAAAATAACTTAGTGAGATAAACAATAATATTTTAGTACACATACATACACACAATCTACATACTATACTCTTTTTGATCATGCCACTGCAGAATAATCATTTGGGTAATAATTTATATCTATATAGTATGAACAAGGGGACTAATACTAATGTCAATGGTAATGGAATTGGCATTAATGGTAATAATGTTAATAATATATCATCAATAAATACTCCAATTCATCATATTGACACATTTCCTGTACATTTGACACGCTATCCAATAGTGGATCCAAATCATTATCCTCAATCATTTACGCAACAATCTCAACAACAAGTTTCTCAACAATTGTCTCAACAACAACCTATTCCACCTCAACAACAACAACATCAACAACAATTACAATATACTCATATTCCTGTACCTAATGGTCAACTACAATTACAAGATTCTTCAATAACTGGTGGTTCAACTTCTGCACAGCCGCAAAACATTCAGCAACAGCAACAATCATTTCATCATCAACAGCAACATCTACTATTTCATCAACATCATCAACATACACAGCATAACCAACATCCACATAATACACTAATACAGATGCCCCATCCACATCAATATCATCAATATAATCCGCAACAACAACAACAACAACAACATATATTAATTAATAATACAATTAATAATGAATCAAATAAAATGAATCAAAAGGATAATAAATCAAATCCTAATACTATTACGAATACGAGTACGAATAAAAAGGTTGATTTGAAGAAATCAAATGAAATTCAAACTCCTGAAAATTTAGTATCTACTGAGAGTATATGGGAACAATATCTGCATAATAATATATTGCCTTCAAATAAAAATAATTCCAATATCAATCATAATAATAACAATAACAATAATAATAATGTTAATAATTCAAATTCTAGTAATAATAATAGTAGTAGTAAGAAAAGAAAATCGATATCCAAACCAACTAATACAAATAATAAAAAAGTCAAGCGGAAAGCAAAATCTGGAAGTTTTGATAATATTATAATAATAAGTGAGCAAACGACACCAGAGGTTGAAAAGGTAAAGGAAAAGGAAATAGATACAAATGTTGAATTGGAGACACAAGTGGATATAAATAAAGAACAACCAAAGGAATCTCCAACAACACCACCAAAACTAACATTAATTTTGAAACCTCAAAAAATACCTGATATTTTAAACAATACTCCTTTTGAGAATAGAACTAAAATTTCAAATATTCTAAATCCATCTTCACCAATCGAACCAAAAGAAGATAATACACAATTAAATGATACTCAAAAGAATGATAATAAAAATCATGATACTTTAGAATTGATTGTAAGTAATATTGATGAAAACGTTAATGAAACATCTGAACAAGTTGATGAAATTAAACAAATCAAAAAGGAAATATCTGAATCTAATGAAAAGAAGCAATCAGAAGAGGATAAAGTAATGGAAATTCAAATAGATCAAGATAATACTGAATTTAATAATCATAAAAAAACAGAGCATATTGAAATTTTGGAGGATGATATTCAAGAATTCAATAATGATAATTTAGAAATTACGGAGAAAATTATAAGTTTCAAAATTGACAAACAAAAATTGAGAAAGATATTAAAATCAAATGATGAATCCAATAATAAACAATCTAAGAAAAAGAAATCATCCCCCAAGCCTGAAAAGAAATCTAAATCACCAACTAAGCAAAAATCACAGAAATTATCAATAAATCCTGAACCATCAATAGACTTAGAAAATCAAATAGTCGAATATAAACCAATTGAATCATCAAATTTAGTTGTACTTAATGAACAACAAAAAAATGATATATTTAATCATAATGAAGATGGGTTATATGAGGAAGAAGTTAATAAATTATGTAATTTAAATTTAAATCAATTACCTGAAGGTTATATTCCATTGATTATGACACCTAATGGTATGATCATACCAGTTGATGTATTAAAGAAACGTGGATTGATTGTCAAAAAAGAGGAAAACAGAGCAATGGAAGTAGTACCAGAACTAACTAAAGGTGAAATTACTAAAATTACTGATTCAAAGCCACATAGTGAAGAGGAAATGGTTGAACCATTAGAAGTTTTAGATTTTGATAAATTCGATCAATGTGCTGCACTTTCGTTATATTTACTGAGTAAAGAATCTAAACTTGACATTAAATATGATAATTATGAATTTGATGAGAATGATAAAGAACATAAAGAATGGCATTTACTTTATCAAAGATTACTTCAACTTGAAAAATTAAAATTTATTCAAAGTTATAAAGATGAACGTAATAAATTAGTCGAGATGCTAGCTAAATTAAAGGGTGAAGAAACAGTGGGAAATGATGATAAGTTTAAGAGTAAGGATAAATTACTTGAATTTGAGAAAGATTTAATGGAGATGAGAGATTATGAAATTTTAAGGGCCAAATTAATGCATGAATATAATGAGAAAAGTATTTATTTACAATATCTAAATAATGTTTCAGAAATTGAAAGTATGGGATGTTTAGATTATGCTGTTAGATTAACAAAATATAAAAATTATTTAAATATGGAGAAAGAAAGACTAATTCGTAATGAAGAGAAGATTGGTAAGATCAATACAGTTAAAAGTCAAGGTATTTGGAATAAATATATTCAAAGTGTTGCCAATAATCCAAATAATGATAATGTAATTGAAATTCAAGATGAAATTGAGACTCCTGTGATTAAGAATAGAAGTAGAGGTAGAAATAAAGCTAGAAGTAGAGGTAAAAGTGTTAATAATAATTTTAATTATAATAATATCAATGATAGTAATATTGAATTAATATCAGAGAAAGATTTTATTTTATTAACCAATGCAAATTCTAGATCATATAGTACATACGTTTTAAACAATTCATTGTATAGTAATAATGAAGGGCAAAGAGAGATAATTGAGTTAGTTGAATATTATTTACCAGATAAGAGTGTTTTAAGGGAATTATTTAAAGAAGTTAAAAGAAATGATCAAAGTAAATTAAAGGGAATTAATGATAATAAGAATAAAAGGTTATTATCAATTAATAGTGATAAAGGTAATGGTATGATTAGTACATATGGATTAAAGGAGAGTAATGTTGGATCAAGTAATAGAATTTTAAAAGAATTGCAAATTGATGGTATGAATGTTGATATTAATGATAATGATAGATTTGAGAGAAGAGGAGTTGGTACACGTAAATCAAGAAATTCTAATATTTTCACAGAGGATGAAATATCGGGTAATACAGAAACAGGAGATGGTGGCATTTCCAATAATGATAATAATAATAATACAGATAGAGATAGAGAATATTACATTGATAATTACAATAAAAATAATAATAATAATAATAATAATAATGGGCATGGAAATAATAATAGATATATGAGGAGATGTAATGTTACAAATTTAAGTAGTAGTGATGAGAGTAAGAATGAAGAAGGTAGTGAAGTTGGTAAAGAGGTTAATAATAAAAATGATAATTCAGATAATGTTAAACGTGAATTAAATATTACGAGTTGTTTAGATACTTCATTATGTGATATTGATAGAGTTAAAATGTTAAATTTAAATAGGGATGAAATTAAATTGCAATATACAAGAACATACGCAATGCCACATGGGTTGCATTGGGAAGAAATTAATGAAGATTTATTATATTTACGTGAAATGAACGATAAAAAGAAGAATAGTAAAAGGAAATAAAGTGTGTTATTATCTTGTGTAATAATAATTCAATAATAATAAAAATAGATCGTATTACGTAATACAGTAATTATAAATTATCAGACCTTCCCAATTAGGAAATAACGAAATAGCGAAATGAAGAAGTTACCCGGAGAATGGGAAGGGGGGTTATTCTTACAGTAGGGGGGGTTTCTCTGATGTTAATAGAGTATAGTGAAGTGTAGTATACTATTAGTGTAGTATACCAGTAGTAGTGTGATACCAATACCAATAATAATACCAATAATAATAAAACACCATCAGATACTGCCAAAATACCTACCAATAACAATAACAATAATAGCCCCATAGTAAATAAAACCCAATTTTTACTAACAAACAAAAAAATTTTTTCCAATTTTCCAATTTTCCACGTCGTCGAAAAAAATTGTAATTTTTTTTCCTCTTTTCACCAATCGTCCACTTGTTAAATGGATTGAATTTTTTCAACATTTTTTTTTTTATTTATTATGTTACTTTTACTTTCTACTTTTCACTTTTTGCTTTTAACTTTTCATTATATTCTTTGGTTTTTCTTAATTAATCAAAAGTAATTAGTAATTAATAAAAATGGCTGAAGAAGAACACAATTTCGAAGTTGCAGATGCAGGTTCCTCATTAACTTACCCAATGCAATGTTCCGCTTTAAGAAAGAACGGTTTCGTTGTTATTAAAGGTAGACCATGTAAAATTATCGATATGTCAACTTCTAAAACTGGTAAGCATGGTCATGCAAAGGTTCATTTAGTTGCAACTGATATTTTCACCCAAAAGAAATTAGAAGATTTATCTCCATCTACCCATAATATGGAAGTTCCAGTTGTTAAAAGAAATGAATTCCAATTATTAGATATTGATGATGGTTACTTATCATTAATGAATAATGATGGTGATATGAAAGAAGATGTTAGAGCACCAGAAGGTGAATTAGGTGATAAATTACAATCCGATTTTGATGATGGTAAAGAATTAGTTGTTACTATTGTCTCTGCAATGGGTGAAGAAGCTTGTATCTCATTCAAGGAAGCTCCAAAATCTGATTAAATTATTTATAATTAAATTTAATGTTATATAATATAAACTAAAATAAAATTATAATATATAAAAATTTTTAATAATATAATTCAAAGCATTTTACTACATTAACAGTAATTTTACTACATTAAATATTAAATATTTATTAATTCACCATTTATAAACATTTCATCAAGTATTGTTTCCATTTTGTAAAAATTAAATATTAAATCAAGTTCACTTACATTATTAAAATGTTCATCTAATAATTTAACATAAATTGGAATTGAGTTTAAATACATTGATTGATTATCATCATCATCATCATTTATACAAATTATAAAATTCAATCCATTATATTTTTTGTAAATTAACTTACAATTATCAATAAATTCAATACAATTATGATTTGAATTATTTTGATTAAACTTATTATTATTATTGATTGTTTTATAAACTAATTTAATTATTTCATCTTCTTCATTGATTTTATAATTTGTATAAAATTTACTTAGACGTACTTTACCTTGTTTATTCAAACATAGTATAAATTTAACTCCCATTGTGTTATTATAATAAGGTTAATTAGATATATCTACTAATTTACTAAGCTTACTGTCATGTATAAGATGATATCAAGGGATGGTTGACATTTTCAATCCGTCGATCGACTTTTACAATAGAATAGCTTCAGATTAGGTGTATATAATGATCATTGATTCATAATTACATGTAAACATATCAATTACTGATCGTATAGTATATCACCCATAATAAACGTGTATTTCTACGACGTATAATAATATTAATACTCTAAACCCACACAGAACAGATCCCCTTAAACAAGTAACCAACCTACAGGAAACTCGTAAACTGTAAATTAACAATAGGAAACACGATAAAAAACCTGAAAAAATTTTATTTTTATTTTTTTTTTGATATTTTGATATTTTGATTTTTTTCAGTTTTCTTTTGAAATTCTTGTTTCTTTTTCTGGATTTATAAGTGTATAGTATTCTATTTGTTTTGTCTCTTCTTAAAGATCAATGTCTGCAGCATTTGAAGAATTGAGTAAATACAAAGGTTCTAAATTAAATAATAATAATAATAAAAATACTAATAAGCTTCCCATTAAAGACATAAATACAACTGATAAATCATCAAATTCAATTGATCAATCAAATAATAAAAGGAAAAAAGTTAATCCATTCATTGAAAATTTAATTAAAAATCCAATTGTTTTCAAATCTGCTAAAATACCTGATAAAGTAACTATAAAACCTTCAAGTTATAAAGTTTTCAAATCTTCTAAAAATTCTAAAAATAAGGATAGAAAGGAAATAAAAGAAGGAACTAATAGTGACACAATTGTTAAAGAGAAAAAAATTGTTAGACCAAAATCACTTGCTGAAGCTATTGCAAAATATTCAAATAAACCTCAAACAACTGAAGAGAGTAATATTATAAATAATAATATGAATAAAAATAAGAGTAAAGATAAGAAATCTAAAATTGATTCCAAGGAAAGATTAAAGTTGTTATTATTAAAACAGTCACAAAGTAATAATACTAATATTGATACTGAAGATCAAGGAGAGAGTAAAAGTGAGGAACAAACACCTGATCAAGAAGATGCAGTAAGTAATGCAGAAGATGACGATGAGGATGAAGATGACGATGATGAAGATTTCCATACTGCTGAAAGTGAAGGACCATCTGATGAAGATGATGTAGAAGATATTTCAGAAAAGGATAATGAATCAGACGAAGAAGAAGAACTTGCTGATAATGACGAAGAGGATGATGGAGATGATGATTTAGAAACTTTAAAGAAAGATCTTAAAGATGATATAATAGAAAAAGACGAAGAACAAGCTTTAAACGTTGAAACTCCACCAACTTCAAATGATGATGATTCCACTACTACTAACAATACAAGTAAAGATCAACTGATTGATAATAATTATCCAATTGAAGATTTTTATGATATAAATGAATTAAAAGTTGATCATGGTTCAAATAATTCGAAAAGAATTAATAAAAGTTGGGGTTATTTAGTTGATAATACTGTTCCAGTTGGTTTAATTAATCATGGTGTTACATGTTATATGAATGCAGCTGTTCAATCAATGTCACATATAGCTTCATTAACTCATTATTTAATTGATGTTCATAATGGTAAATATAATAATGAAATTAAAGATAATTCAGTTACAAAAATTTTAGCTTCAACAATTTCAAAACTTTATAAATTAGAAAATAAAAAATATTCTTATATTAATCCAAAGAGATTAATTAAAAGATTAGAAGATATTAATTGTATGATGTCAGAATGGCAACAAGAAGATTCTCATGAATATTTTATGTCATTAATGTCAAGATTACAAGAAGATTCAACTCCAAAGGGTGTTAAATTAAATAAAAGTATAATTTATGATATTTTTGGTGGTTTATTAGATCAAACTGTTACATGTACAAATTGTGGTCATATATCAACAACTCAACAAGAATTTTATGATTTATCATTAGGTTTAGATAATAGAAAGAAAAGATCAAGTTTAATGAGTGATGCAAATCAATTATTTCAATTAAAGGATCAAATTGAACAATGTAATTCATCAAATGAAAATGAAAAAACTCAATTATCAAAAATTTTACAACAAAGAATTTTATTAGCCAAAGGTGTTATAAATAATGAAATTAATGAAAATGATACATTAAATAATGATATTAATAATGAATCTAATGATAATGAAAATGATACAGTAAATAACAATAATAATGAAAATAATAATGATATACGATCTAAAAACACAGAAACATCATCAAATAATAATAATACCAGTAATAATAATAATAATAGTAACAATAATAATAATGAACAATCAGTTTTAAGGAGATACATTTTAGAAAACTCAATAAGAGATTTTTTTTCACCTGAAATTATTAAAACTGATAAAAGAGATCAAACAGGATATACATGTGAAAAATGTAAAAAGCAATGTAACGCAATTAAAATTTCAACAATTCAAAGATCACCTGAAACTTTATCAATTCATTTAAAAAGATTTAGATTTAATGGACAACAATCACAAAAAGTTAAAGCAAGTGTTAGTTATCCTGAAATACTTGATTTAACGAGTTATTCAACAGATATTTCAACTCCAATTAAATATAAATTATCAAGTGTTATAGTTCATCAAGGTAGATCAGTTTCTTCAGGTCATTATATTGCACATTGTAGACAACCAAATGGTACTTGGGCAACATATGATGATGAATATGTTAATAAAATTCCAAGAGCTAGTGCATTGTCTGATCCTGGTGTTTATGTTTTATTTTATGAAAGATTAACTTATAAAGGAACTCATAATGAAAATCAAAATGAGAAAGAAATTGAAAATGTATCTGCAACTGCAACAACTAGTCCAAAAGTTGTTAAATCAAAGAAAAGAACTAGGGATATTAATACCAATAAGAATAAAAAGGGTAAAAGTTTCAAAAATAAAAGAAGAAAATAATTTATACAATAATTTTTTCCTGTTTATATTTTTATCATTGTATATTAGTTTAAATTTTTTTATTTATTTACAAGTTTTATTTATTTATAAATGTATTACTACTACTATGTATGTAAGAAAAGAATGGAAAACAATTTCTATATATTATTAGTTTAAACGACAACTTCAATACCTAAAGTTTTAGCAGTACTAATAACACTTTTACAAATATCCTTTAATGGAATTTCAGCATGAGTTTCATCAGATTTCTTAATTTTAGCAACTTCATAAACATGTTTCAGTGAAATTGTACCTAAATAACCTTGCTTTGCAAATTTACCCTTACCTAAAGTATCACTACCTTTTTCTTTATTTATTAATTGTAATAATAACCACGACGTAGTGGGACTTTTAGTTGTAAATGAAAATGATCTATCTGGTCTAACAGTTAATTTAACTGGAATTGGTACATCAACAACATATTGAGCTGTACGTGCATTAAATTCTTTACAAAAATCAATTGCTTTAACACCTTTTGAACCTAAAGCTGGACCAACTGGTGGTGTTGGTGCTGCCTTACCTGCACCAACAACAAGTTTCACAGTGACGTCCTTTAATTGTCTTGACATTATTGATTGATTATAATATTAAAAAGAATTTGGTGATGATGATTCAAAGATTCACCAAGAATTCATGAAGTTAGAATGGAAGAAAAAATTCATAAAATCTGTGGAAACTGAAAAGTCGCGACTGTAAAGTTTTATATCTTAATATCTATACTATACCTTGCTCATAGCAATTCATCTCTATTAATTTTGTAATATATAAGTTAAATTAAGTTAAATGTACATAAAAAAGAAGTAGTTTGAGAAATATAATAAATAAATAAGATGAATTGAATAATAGTAATAGTAATGATTTAAAATTTCCTTTCCAAATGTATCCAGCATAGAAATGAATTGTAAATATAAGAATAGATTTATTTTATTTTTTAGCAGTACCATTTTTCCGTTTAATTCTTTCAAATGATGCAATATGAGCAACACTTTGATCAACTTGCGTATGTTCATGATCATTTGCAGGTATTAATTTACCATGATTTGATTGTTCACCATTTTCATCAATCATTGTACACATTTGAATATTACTTAACCATGGATCTAAAAAGCATGATTCAATATCAATTCTACATGCAGGTGCTAATCTAACCATTTTACTAATTAATGGTCTAACTTCATTACTTAATGCACCTAATAATCTATCTTCACCTAATAAATTGGATGTATGTTTAGCTTCACCGGTTGAATCTTTACCTGGTGTTGACGATGTAGTGGTACTTTCTTTGGAATCAACAATATCATCAACTTTTGCTTCAATTATTTCTTCATTTTCATTTTCTTCATTTTCTTCTAAAATATCATCTTCCTTTAAGTTATAACTTGGTGGTTCGGGTAATCTTTTCAATAATTCACCAAATGTAACACCAGGTTCTCTTGATGCAAATGCTTTAAAACTTGCATCACTTAATTTTGGAATTTTCCATGGAAATTTTTTCAAAACCATACAACAATAAATAATTGCAACTGACCAAATATCTACAGGTCTTGGATCATAAGTATTGAAAACACAAACTTCTGGTGCTAAATAAGGATCTGATCCAACAATACCAGTTGCTTCAATTAAATTATTGGAAAATGGATATTGATAAACAACTGCTGAACCAAAATCGATAATTTTAACAATACCATGTTTATTAATAACACAATTATCTAATTTTAAATCACGATGTGCTAAACCAATTGAATGAATGTATTTTAAACCATTTAAAATTTGTTTAAAACAACAATCAATTTCTTCAATACCCATTTTATTTGACATTACAATTGCAAATAAATCATAATCACAATATTCCATAACTTGAACTAATCTATCATTTTCAAAACTAATTTCAATTGTTTCAATAACATTTGGATGTTTTAGTGTTGAACCAATACAATATTCACTTGTAATTTTCTTTGTATAATCTTTTTTACTCTCAGTTGTAAACTTTGCTCTAAATTCTTTAACTGCGAAAACTTTTGAATCGCTTAATCTTCTTAATAATTTAACTTGACCACCTGCACCTGCACCTAAACTTTCACCAAATTTAACATATCTTTTACTAAATGGAATTGATGATGTATTACCACCAATTGATAAATTATTAAGTGTTGTTGAAGATGATGCAGATGTTGATAAATTATTTGATGTACTATTATTAGTATCATAACGACGAAATTCATGTGGTGATGAACCTTCGCCATAAATTGATGTTGAACTTGGGCTATCAACAAATCTATTATTCAAATTGGATGAATTTTTCAAACTAAAATTTGAATTTGGTGTATTTAATAAATTTGAACTATCAGTATGTAAATTGGTATTTGGATTAATCGTAATTGCAGATGGGGGAATTTGAATTGGATTATATGTAGTTGGCGTTGTTGCAGTTGAATAAGAATTAGTAGTTGAAAATGGACTTTTACTTACACTAATATTAATTGAATTACTATTAGAATGACTTGATGGACTTTCATTAATGTTATTGTTGGTATTTGAATTGAATGGATTATTGGAAGAATTGTTGTTATTGTTATTGGTATTATTATTTCCATTAGGTGTAGTACCAGTATTATTTCTTTGAGAACTTAAACCTGCACTTAATTTAGAAACTCTTGGAGATGATGAGTAAATATTATTTGGAGTACCAGATATTGAACCTGATCTTTTAAAGAATCTTCTTAAATCAGCCATTGATGAATGTCTTGTTGATGTCGAGGAGTTGAAACTTTCGGAACTTGATTGAGAAGTTGGAGAATGTAAATCATGTTGAGGAATTGAAGTTGAGAAATTATTATTTGATAATGAACTTGAATAAGTATTTGGAGATGGTGGTAAATTATCAAAATTGGAAGCAGTTGATCTTCTTGATTTTGAAAAGAAATTTGCTAATGAAGAAGAAGACTTGTTTGAATTACTATTGTTATTATTGATATTACTACTACCGTTCATACTATAGTTATTTAAACTTGAATTAGTAGTTTTTAAAGATGAAGATAAAGTTCTAGCTTCAATTTTTTGTTTTGAAACAACGAATCTTGAATCTATTTGATGAGATGCAACAGTTGGAGAGGATAATTGATTACCAGTAATAAATTGACCATTAATTGGCATTGTTAAATTTGTGAATGAAGATGAAATATTTAAACCTGACTGAGAAGGTTTATGATTACCTGGAGCTGCATAAGGTATACTTGAAGATAATTGAGTGAAAGAATGGGAAGCAGAAGTTGAAACTGAATTGGAGATAGAATTTGAATTCGAATGGGAATGGCTGTTACTCTTATTTGAAATTACGGGTATTGCAGTTGATGGTCTATCTTTTAAAATTTGATTTTTATTATTAGTAGAAGCAGAAGTGTTATCGGTAGTAATATCATCGTGAATATGTATAGTTGATTTATTTAAACCAGACATTGAATTTGATGATGAAGGGAGACTATTATCTAAATTGGTATTTGTTGAAAGTTTTGAAAGTTTACCTGATAATTTAATTGCGGCATTTGCAGCATTTGAAGCAATCGATGATTGATTTTTCAAATGACTATTATTATCAGTATCATCATCCGGTGAAGTACCAACAGATACAGCAGTTGTGATTGTACCATTATATGAAGAATGCATAATAGTTGGAGATGAAGGGGGTGTTGAAGATCTTTGCCTTTCTCTATCTTGATGTATTAATTTAGTCAAAGATGACTGAGCTGTCTTTTCAGTCATAATTGTAAAATGTGTGAACTATTTAATATAACGTATACGTAATGAGATAACAGTATAATAAATTAGACTTAAATTGTAAATATAGAATAAAAAGTGTTATATATACAGATTAAATACAGAATAGAACAAAAGTGGAAGATAAATCAAGAATAATACCAATATACGAAAACGGTCTCTGTAATAAAAAGAAGGAATTTCAAGCTTTTCCACCATAATTCGCGTCTCTCATTGGTCCCGATAAGATAACAGAGACCTTTTTCGGAATTTGTACTGTACCTCTTTTCGATAACTATCTTCACCTCTGCATCAGTACTTGCTTCTCTTCCTGTTGTTGTTACCGTTATTATCGTAGTAATTACGTCTTAGACGTCGTATCTGTTGACTGGAGTTACTGCTGCTGCTGTTATTAGTACTCCCAGTTGCCGGTGGTGGCGGCGGTGGTGGTAACGGAGGAGGCGGTGCACTTCTTCTTGGAGGAGGTTTTGCGGCTGATGATGAAGTGGTAGCAGAAGTAGTAGTAGTCGTGGATGGTGATGATGATGATGAATGTTGACTGGATCTTTGATTGTAATAGGAATTGTTCTGGTATTGACCTTGACCTTGACTTTGACGTTGATGATGATAGTTATTGTTATTATTGTTGTAGTGATTTTGACTATGGTTTTGATTGTAATTGTTGTAATTGTTGTAATTATCATATTTATTGTAACTACTTGTAGTATTATGTTGATATTGGTTTTTTTGACTTTGATTGTGATTGTGATTTGATTTTGATTTCCATACCTTGTATGTGATGATGGACCATTCGGAATAGATTCAGATTTAACTGGAGTTCTAGGTGAGCTTCTATTGGAAGATTCTTGTTTAACTCTTTCAACTTCTTTCTCCAATTTATTCTTCTCCTTTACATCATCCTTTTCAATATTATGTAATTCTTGTATCTTTTCAACTTCCTCTTTGACTTGTTCATCAATTAGAATATCTTGAACATTTACGTCTTCATTGAGACTTTCAATATCTTCGATATTTGCAATACTTTCATTATTGTTGATACTTTCAATATCATTGGATTCATTATTTTCAACTTCATCAATAACACTTTCAGCTCCTGTATCTTCAGTTTTAGTCTCTTCTTCATCAATTTCCATTTCATCACCTTCTTCATTTTCTGGAACTTCATTTTTAACTTCACCTTTTTCTTCATCAATATCGTTGGATTCTTCTTTGAATTCCCCATTTGATTCATCTTTGATGTCTTCACTGACTGTAACATCTTCAACCTTCTGATCATCTCCAACATCAGGCATGACAGCGTCATCCTTTGTATCATTAACTTCATCTTCAGTTTTTTGTTCAACTTTTTCTTCAACTTTCTCCTCACTATTCTCTTCAACTTTCTCTTCAACTTTCTTAACTCTACTCTCTAACCCAACTAATCCATAAGGTTTAGCTACAGGTTTATTAACTAACTCTCTCTCTTTCTCTAATTGCCTTTCATTTTCTTTTTCTTCATCTTCTTTGGCTTTCAAAATCGCATTCTTTTCATCTCTTTTCTTAATAGCTTCTAATTTATCTTCTTCTTTCATTTCATAAAATTCCCAAATTGGTACATATTTACTATCTTGAAATTTAATTAATCCAATTAATGCCCTACTTGATAATTTGATATCTTCTCTATCATCATTTTCAATAATTTCATTCAATTTATCATACAAAATTTCACTGTGTTCTTTGATTACTGGATAATTATTCATTATAACTTTCAAAAATGAAATTATATTATTTAAACTTGTATAGCTTTTAGAATTTAATGTTTTGATAATTTGATTTAATAATAATACTTGCCAATTAAAATAAATCTCTTTAAATTCCTTGTAATTTTCAAAATTTTTGTTTTCCTCATTGAAAATTTCTTCATCACTCCACCAATTATTTAATCTCTCTAATACTATTTGATAAAATAATGCTAAATTTTCAGTTTCAATTGTTGTATTTGTAAATAATGTGATTGGTAATAATTCAGTATTGAATAATAAGTCTAACACATTCTTCAATGAATAATTTTTAACATTAACAACGGAATTAATAAAGAATAAAAATTTACCAACGAAAATTGCATCAAATGATGATTGTTGAAATCTTGGAATGATACATTTCTCAAAAATATGTAATAATTCTTCCTCATCACCATTATTGAACCATTTATCCTTCTCGTTTTCAATTTTATCTAAGATTTTATTATAATTAGTTTCATGAGTTTCTTTATCAATTTTAATATATTTAACAATTGAATTTAATTTACTATATTGATCTTCTAATGATTTAATTTCTTTTTCATTTAAATCTTCCACGCGTCTTAATTTTAATTGAACTCCCTTAATTTGTAAATTTAAATCTTCTTCCTCTGTACTATATGAAATATCATTAAAATCAATATCATATAGTGATAATGTCCAAAAAATTGAAAAAAATTCAACATTCATTTTCTCAAAGTCAACTTTTCCCTGAAATGTTTCCCTTATTGGTGTATAAATATCTGAATCATAAAATTTAACTAATAAGTTTTTTCTCCATATTTCAAAAACCCATTGAATTTCAATATTAAAACTATTGACTAATTCATTAACTGAGTAAATTCTTTCTTCAAAATCATCACTTTTCAAATTCATTATAATTATAATAATTAAATTATGAATTAAGGAATTGATATCATCGATTCTTTCATTGATAAATTTCAAAGGTTTTTCATCTTCAATTTCAATTAATTTATAATTCATTTGGCATAAAATTATAATTAATTCATTTAATAAATTATTTTCAATTAATGTTTTCAATAATTTATTTGAACTTCTAAAATTATATTCTCTATTATCATTAATTGCAAAATAAACTAATTCTCTCAAACTTTGACCCGAATTTAATCTTAAAATTTGTTTAATTGTTAAATTATTATTTGATTTAATACCTGTCATTGAATCAATTAATTCCTTTAAAATGTAAATTATATTGAAATCATTGATCATTAAATTATTATCAATAAATTTTAAAATTGGTGATAATTGAAATGATTCAGTATATAATTTACTTAATTTACCAATTAATTGACAAATATTAACATACCACTGGGAATAATTTATACCATCATTTTGAATTTTATTTTTATTTGATGATAATTTATTTAAAATCTGATAAGTAATTACATCCCATGAATAATCATTGAAAAACTTTGATGATTCACAAATTAATTCAATTAAACTATTATAACTTTCAATATTTGTTAAAATTGTAAATGATGAACACATTGGATTAATTGAAACAATTTTATTTAATGATCTACATGAAATATTAATATTTTCAATTGACATCCTTTTCAATATATTTTTAGTTTTCTTTTCGACCATTTGATAATTATAATTTAAATATAAATCCTTTTTATAGTTTTTCATATAATCATCATATAATGAATAACGTAATTCAATCGAATAATTATTTTTGATAATATCAAAAGTTTCATTAATTAATGGTATGTTATTAGTAAATAGTAAACTTGGAAAAATATGTAATTGAATAATTTCAAACCAAAAATCGGCGTCTTTGATGTTTTCTTTCAATGATTTATCCATAATTCTAACAATTTTAGTCATTAATGTATTATTTTCCGATATTTTATGTCTTATAAATGGTAAGAATTTATTGAGAATATCTAGGTATTCATCGATATTCATATTGGATATATTTGATTGTTCATTCAAGCCCGTTATATCAAGATTATCAACAAAAGAATAGTAAAATTCATCAATTAATTCCTCTAATAATTTATTTAATTTATGTAATATAATATTTAATAATAATGGTATTTCAGGGAATTCTGACAAGATAATAAAGATATAATCCAATAATTTATAATCTATTAAATATTCTAGGAGATCAAATTTCCAATAACTTTTGAATTTTTCATCAATTGAAAGTTCAATAGTTTCATCAACTTGTTTATTAATTACTGATTTTGAATTATTTGAATCATTTTCATCATCTGAATCTGGTAGTAATGGTGCAGCCATGGCTAAAGCTGAAAGACTTTTAAAACCTGATGCATTTTTCAGATTTGTTTGTTTCTCTTCTAACAATTTTGCAACTTCATTATAATCATAAGGTTTTAAACATTCATAAATTGAATCAAAATCTAAAATATTTTCTTTGATTAGATATGTAACTAATTTTAATTCAATACATTTATCAGATCCCATATAATTAGTTAAATAATTAATAATTGTTGATTGAGTTGAACTATTTAAATCTTTGGGTCTCCACCAAATTGTATTTTTAAATATTTCAATTACCAAATTTGGTAATTTATCAAAATATTGTGATAATAAATTTAATAAAATAAGGAAACATCTTTTATTATCTAGATCAAATTCAAAAACTATTTTCATCAAAAGATCAATTAAATTATTGATATTTTCAAAATCATCATTTTGGTTATTCATATATGATAAAATTGCAGATATAAATTTTGAATAACCTTCACTTGATTCATGTAATGAAGAATAAGAATCAATTGAGAAGACACGATTTCTAGCATCATTATATTGATATTTACTAAAATCTGGGAAGATACCTTCACTTTTCAATAAATTTCTATTCAAATATAATATTTTAAATTTATTATCAATTGTACAATCTTTGATAAATTTTTTAATATTTTCATTATCATTATTAAATGAAGATAATAAGATTATTAAATTTTCATTAATTTTATCTAATTTTTCAGATGAAAAATTCAAAGACGATAAAATTTCCGAAGATAAATTAATAAATAATGAGCAAGATGCACGATTTGGATATTCACTAATTGAAATGAAAATTTCATAGAAAACTTTTAAAATATCAACTTCATTTGATTTCAGTTTTTCAATTAATTGTAATTTAAGAGTATTTGCATTAAGTAAGAAAGAATCTGTTATAAATTCCCAATCATATGAAGCTTTTATTTTTGGATTGATAGATTCAATTGGAGCCGTTACCTCTGTGAAGCCGGGTATACCTTCCATTAGATATAAGATGGATTTCTATATCCCAAAAGGACCTAACTTCAGAAGAAGATTGTGCTGAGCGTTGGGCAAAGGTTTCTGAAGATGCGTTGTTGACATGTAAAAATTTCACTTCGCTATTAAGGATATAGTACTTTCTCTGAATCTCTTTCTTTTGACAAAGGATGCAAAGTGGCAATAACAGCAGAGAGAAACAAGTTTACAATAATTTAAAGAATAAATATATTGGTATTGGAGATGCAGATACAGAGAGGGGAGAATTTTTAAGTAATATTAAGAAAGATACATATTTTAGTTTGATTAGTTATGATTCAATAAATACACATTTAAGTATTGGGTTAAATAAACCAAAACAACTTATACAAAATGATATAATTGATAAAATGAGAAAATGTTAGATAATAAAAGTAAGATAAAATAAGGATAAATAATTAAATAATTAAATAATCAATTAAGCTAATAGAGGAGCTTGATCATTTGAAATTGCATTATTATTATTATTATTTTCAACTTGTCTTAGAGCAGTATTAAACATTGATAAAATTGAAAATACTAAATTTAAACCTGCGATAATAAAGGCGAAAATCCATTGTAAAGCAAACATTTTGATAAACATTTGACCTAAACCAACACCTAACATTAAGAAACTTGTTGCTAAACCAACAGACCAATCAGAATAGAAAATTAATAATGACATTGGTACAAGTAAGAATTCCCAAATGAAAATATTTGCTAAGATTCTAGGTAATAAAGATTTATTATGAGAATGAAATAAACAAGCACCATTCCAAAAAATAGCATATAAAGTCCAAGATAATGGTATACCAGTAACAGGTAAATGAATAGTTAACCAATCAGGTAATGATTTAATTGAAATTGTTTTATGAGAGAAATATAATGTTAATAAATTAAGTAAATTAATAAATAATAAAATTTCAGCAATTATAAATTTTTCAGCTGTAAAGAAATAAATCCAAAAGAAATTAATTATATTTGAAATTGTAAAATGAGGACCAACAATTGCAATTACATTTGATTGATTTGAATTTGAAACATTTGAATTAAATAGGACTTTTGTTATAAATAAAAATTGTAATAATAAAGTAATTAACCAAAAAATTGTTGTTGTAAATAAAGTACCAGAGAATGGAGTTACAAAATGTTTATCATTTTGATGAGGTAAAAGCCAAAATATGGTTGCAATTGCAGAAATTGCAAATGATGCAGTAATTGTAATTTTTGAAGCTGTTAAACCTGATGACATTATTTAATGGAAATACTTATAAAAAGAAGAGGTATTTTAAGAAAATAATAATTAAGAATAAAGAGTAATAATAATCACGATAATATATATATTTTATATAACCAGTCCACTTATCATTGATCTGATATTGATATTGTTTATGATGGTTATATGTTAAATGGATTATAGTCCTTACCTGTCCCATGTGTCTGAAGTCCCTATTCTAAAAAAAATTTTTGAATGTCTATCACGTGAAATTATGTAATTTAAACGATCAACAAGTACTACACTACATAATCTCATATCATATCATATCATACCTTATCTTATCGGTGTAGTACATTTCATATATCAAAGTTTATACTCTATACTCTATACTCTATAACTTTACTCTAATATACTCTACTAAACTTATATCCGTTACTATGTTAATACACTATAGATAAGATAAGATAAGATAAGATAAGATAAGATAAGAGATTACGTAACACTCTTCTGGAATATTCTAGTAGTCTATTAAGTAATATCGGATATCGGATATAGTAATATCCGATATTAATAGTATCGGATTTAAATTTAAATTTAAATTTTTTAAGGGTTTTAAAGTTATTTCCATCTGAAAATTCGGACTTTAACCTATTAATAATCTAAACGATGAGTAATTAAATTTTTCTTTTAGAGATTACAAATACTTTTTTAAGTTATAAATACTGATCTATTTCCTATTACCTCGTATAACTTTATTATTCTCTTCTCCTCTATTCTCTATTCTATTCTATTATCAAAAAACAAATGAGAGCTTTAAGAAATACCACTAATATAAGAAAAGATTTATTACAATGTGTTAATTGTACAAATAATATTAACCCTGATTATAATGATGATCGTATATTTAATAAAATTATACGAAATAATGATAATAACTCTAACACAAATTCTTATATATTACATTATAATAACTTATCTCAAGCAAATATCGATAGAATGAAAAATTATTTAGGTAGAACTCCTTCAATGAATAATACTTTTCATTTTATCAGATAGATATACATATTACTACTAGCTCATATCACCTATACTAAAAAAAAATTACAAAACTAATACTGGATTATTAGTATTTATTATACAAACATACATACATCCTTAATTAAGGACTAATACTAAGGCATATGTCAGTTCATTTTTGAAACTTGCTCGTTTAATGGCATTATGTACAAGATATTATTGTGAAAGATAAATAAATAAATAAAAAATAGTATACAATTATAACATAATAATAATAAGAATAATAATAATACTATATTAGAAATAGAAAAAAAAATGTGTGGTTTTATAACATATTGGAATATTGTATATTGTATAATGCAGATATTTATAATATAATTAACTAACTAATATATTAATATAATTAACTAAATTAATCCTTTTTTTCAACTTTTTCTTCAGTTGATTCTTCTTCAATTTTTGGAATTTCAATTTCTCCATGATTATTCATCCAATCTTTAAATGATCCTAAATAATTTAATCTATTTTCATAACCAAATGTACCAGCTAATTCTTCACTCATTGTTGATCTAACACCTGCAAGACAATAAAATATTAATGTTTTATCAGTACTTGGTTTATCAAATCCAAATGACAGTTTAAATTCATCAGGATGTAAACCTAATGCTCCTGGACTTGATTTACATGGAATATTAATTGCATTTGGTATATGACCTGCATTAAATTCATCATTCTCTCTAACATCAACTATAACATATTTATTTGAATCAAAATTTTTAACAATTTCATTCATTTTAATAAAATCAATAATTGGTGCATTAGATTCATTTTCAATAACTGAATATTGTCTCTTGTTATTAATAATTTGATTTGGAATTGATAATTTTGTAGTTTTAATTGATGATAATAATGATAATCTATTAGTTTTAATTAAATTACGTGATAAGATAGAAAATGAACGTGCAATTGGTGCAGTTCTAATAAACTTTAATGGTGCTCTTAATGACATTGGTGTTGTTAATATTTATAATTTATAAATCAAGAGATAAATAAACACCTTTTGCCACCCTTAGTGTTAAAATATTAATTGTTAATTTTAAAAGCTGCATCATTTTTCAAAAATAAAATTTTTCTTGTCGCTCGTATTTATTATTATTATGATCTCATAATATTATCAATTTTCACTAATTATACTTTATATCACTAAATCAAATAAAATTATTATTAACTTAAAAATGTTATACTTATTATTATTATAATTATAATTATAAACTATATATACTATATTTACATACCAAACTGTTTTCTCATTTGATCTGCCATTTGTCTAAATGATGGATTTTGCATCATTTTTTGCATGTCTTGCATTGATGGCATACCACCCATACCACCCATACCTGGCATACCACCCATTCCTGGCATTCCACCCATACCACCCATCATCTTTTGAATATTTTCCATCATATCAGGATTTTGTTGCATTTGTTGCATTGCCTTTTGAAATTGTGGTTGTTGCATTTTATCTGCCATACCAGGTGGTAAATTTGATTGCATATTTTTAGTTGTTTGTGCCATTCTTGCAAACATATTTCTTTGTAATAAAACTGCTTCAACTTCAGTTACAGTTGTACCTGAACCTCTTGCAACTCTAATAATTCTACTTGGTTCATCAATAAATATACTACCATCACTCTCTAATTCCTTTTTAGTCATTGAATCCATTATACAAATCATTCTCTTAAATCTATTTGATGTTTCCTCTTCTCCAACTTGATTCATCATTTCTCCAATACCACCTGGTAACATTTGTGCTATTTTACTTAATGGTCCCATCTTTAATATATTATTCATTTGTGATTGTAAATCTTTTAATGTAAATTTACCTTCTTGGAAATTCTTCATACTATCTCCTTGATCTAAATTTAAAGTTTTAACATGTTCCATTAATCCTTGAATATCTCCAATACCTAATAATTTACTTATAAATTGTTTTGCTGTAAAACTTTCTAAATCATTAATATGTTCACCTGTACCAATGAAAATAATTGGTGTATTACTTGATGCAACTGCTGATATAGCTCCACCACCTTTTGCATGACCATCCATTTTAGTTAAAATTATTGCACCAAAATTACTTGATTCTTTAAATGCTTTTGCTTGTGCTTCCGCTGCTTGACCAATAGATGCATCTAATACCATAATTGTTTGATTTGGTTTAACAACTTCACCAATTTCAACCATTTCTTTAAATAATTCTTCCTCTTGTCTATGTCTACCTGATGTATCAACTATAATAATTTCAAATTTTTCCTTCTTAAATTTTTCAACACCCTCTTGTGCAACTTTAACTGGATCACTCTCAGTATATGAACCAAAATATGGTATTCTAGCCTTTGTTGCATTTTGCTTTAATTGATCAAATGCACCAGCTCTGAAAGTATCCGCACAAACCATACCAACTTTAAATCCTCTTCTTTGATAATAAACTGCTAATTTAGTACATGTTGTTGTCTTACCTGAACCTTGTAAACCAACAAACATAATAACATTTGATTGTTTTTTACGTGGTTTGAAAATTTCGACATTTTTAACATCAATTAAATCACATAATTCATCGAAAACTGCCTTTTGAATTAGTTTCTTTCTATTAGTTATATTATCACTTTCTTTAACTTCTAATGTGGCCTTTAATTTCTTTCTTAATTTTAAAACTAATTTGATATCAACATCACTCTCCATTAACGCATTTGAAATTTCCTTTAATAATGTATCAACTACACTTTGTGTAACTGTTGATGATTTAGTAGCCTCAGAGACGGCATTGTTAATACGTCTACCCAAATCTGCTAAAACCATCCTTACTTTGCCAAAAGGAGAAATAAAAGTTCCATACAATGTATATACCACCAGAACACACAATCATGAAAATTCAACGTAACTTATCACCATCACCAAAAAAAATAGCATTTTTCTATATCCGTCCAATCGTCGCTTTAGTAAATGGTACATTATCCACTGTATGAACACTCTTTTACCCATGTCTGTAAGGATAATACAACCACCATCAATTGTGGAATTCTGTATATTTAATCCTCAATGGATTGATCAAAGGAAAGCGGAAGATTCAAGTTCTTTAATTCAACAAGTTATTTGTCATTTAACCAAAAATGAATCAGGTGAATTAGTTAGTGATATTAATGATAATGTTGATGAAATTGTAAATGCAATTGGTGTCATTACTGCAATTTACAATATTTCAAATCAATTGAAAAGTGGTAATGATGATAATATTGATTATACATTTATAGATACTGATAAGTCAAGAACTATTGTTGTTCTATTAAATAATAATTATTATTATTTCATTAAATTTCAATTTGCTATTAAATCTGTTGATGACAATTCTGATAATCATGAATATACATCAATTGGATTAGCATCTGATGAATATTTGAAAAAAATGTTATTGGATGCTTATGATTTATTTACACTTAATCATGGTAAGTTTGATATTGATCTAACAAATGTTAATGATAAAAATAATTTAAGACAATTAACAACTCAATGGTGGAAAATTTGGTTAACTAATAAATTTGAGATACCGTCATCTTTTGATTTATCTGATGATGGTAACTTTAAATTGATCAATGCATTACGTTATTCATCTGTAAGGAAACCTGTTGGATTTACTGATAATATTGATTTAAAATTTCAAAATACTATTTCGGAGAATGAATTTCTTGATGATATAATTGTGATAAATACTAATTGGTCTCCAGAGAAAAATTGGGGAGTAATATATAATAATATTGAACGTTCCAAATACAAAAAGTCAAGTATATTCAAGTTAATTACAATGTTTAAAAATTTTGATATGTCATTAGGTTTAAGTACTTATGCATTAACATTTGGTAATTGGCCATCGCTATTAAAATACATTGATTCATTAAGAAGGTTTGATTCAATTAAACCTGATGGATCATTGATTGAAAGATCTATTTTCAATCCAAGCTATTCATTGATTAATAATGTTTATAATCCATTTGAAGGATTAAATGAAACTATTAATTCATATTTACCAACAGTTTCAACTTTCCAAAATATGAAAAGTTATGTTAAACCATCATTATTGACTGTTTCTGATATAACATTACATCCATGGAATACTGTTACATCATACTGGAAAAAAGATAGTGAGAATATTGTTAATGGAGAAACTACACCAGTTGAAGAGAATAATTCACAACATCATAATGGTGGTATTAATTTGGTTAATGAAGATAATGATGATAGTAGTTGTGATGATAATGGTAAATACAATAGAAAGGGTGCTTATCTATTGGGTGATAATAATGGAACCATTACATTACATGATTATTATTTACAATCTAAATCTACTAATAAATATGAAAAAATCAATCCTATAATTTATGAAATCAATGGTATGTTATTCATCTATATCTATAAACCAACAGATCAACTATCACAGGAATCATTTTATGATAAATTATCAAAACAAATAGATTCCATATATGATACATATTTTGCAGATTTAATAAATAATCAACTTGTTTCAATAAAGAAAGATTTAACAACTGATTTTACATATTTAATATACGATGATGGTAAATATTGGAGTTCCATCGATACAATTCCACCAGATACGTCTACATTAATATATCAGTTACCGATGAGTAGATACATTAGAGAGGAACAAAATATATCAGTTCTGGAGACTACACGTATATTATCATTGATTCAAAATAAACGTATAGGAGATTTACTATTATCAAATAATGATGAAAATAATGAAATTTATGAAAAAGTAGTCAAACTAAATCAAGAACAATGGTGTATGATACGTCGATACAATGCTAAGAAATGGGTTTTACTAATACGTAATTCCAAACCTGGAGATATTGATATATTCGGTGGTGATGTAGCTAAATGGCTTGAATGGGTAGCAAACGATGGTTACCTTAATTAAGGGAGAACGCGGTTTAAGAACATAATTTCTTTTCTGTTAGGTAGTTTTAGTTAAGGAATTTATTTTTTTTAATAACCCATTTTAAAGGGTGTTTATTCCTTTTTGATACAGTGTAAATAATTGTATAATATAGACAACAAACAACTAATACAAATATGGCAGCTGGACTAGTATGTAAACAATGTGGGGGTACTACATTCTCAAGAGAGTTTCATACTGCGTCAGGAGATTTAGCATGTACGAGTTGTGGTACAGTTATGGAAGAAAATCCAATTGTTTCAGAAGTTACATTTGCAGAGAATGCAGCAGGTGCAGCAACAGTTCAAGGTTCATATGTTAGTAATGATCAGAGTCATGCAACTTTTGGTAATGGTAGAGGTTCATTAGAATCAAGGGAACAAACTATTCAAAATGGTAAACGTAGAATTCGTAATGTTGCATTATCATTAAATATACCTGATCATGTATCTGATAGTGCTCATCAATGGTTTAAATTAGCTTTAACAAATAATTTTGTTCAAGGTAGAAGAAGTCAAAATGTTATTGCTGCATGTTTATATATTGCATGTAGAAAATATAACACTCATCATATGTTAATAGATTTTTCATCAAGATTACAAGTTAGTGTATTTGCAATTGGTGCAACATTTCTTAAAATGGTTAAAGCATTACATATAACTGATTTACCATTAGTTGATCCATCATTATTTATACAACATTTTGCAGAAAAATTAGATTTTGGTAAAAAGACACGTAAAGTTGTTGAAGATGCAAAAAAATTAGCTAGAAGAATGTCAAATGATTGGATTCATGAAGGTAGAAGACCTGCAAGTATTGCAGGTGCATGTTTATTATTAGCAGCTAGAATGAATAATTTTAGGAGAACACACTTAGAAATTGTTGCAGTTACACATATTAGTTCACAAACTTTAGAGAATAGAATTAGAGAATTTAAAAAGACAAAATCATCAAATTTAACAATTAATGAATTAAGATCTAATAAAGAAGTGGAAAATGTTTTACCGCCAAGTTATCAGAAAGGTTTAGTTAAATCACAAAAAGTTTTAAATGAATTAAATGAATTAGATAATGTTGAAGATAAAATGATTAATGATCCAGTTTTAGGTGCATTATTAGAGGATAGTGAAATTAATGAAGATGAAATTCAAAGTATAATTAAAAAATTAATGAGTAGAAAGAAGAGTGAATTAGTGAGGAATGTTAATCAAAAAGTTATTTATCAAGATGGTATAAATAAGTTAGAGATTGATAATAATGATGATTTAAATTTAGAATCATTTAAGATGGAAAATAATTTAAAATTAAATTATGAAACATTGAATGATACAAGAGATTTAGTTCAACAAAAGGATAGTGAATTGTTGAAAATGATTGAAAGGAATAAACCAAGAAATTTATCAGTTTCATTACCAACTACTGAAGAAATTTTGAAAAAAATACCTGATGATGATGATGAATTAAATAAATTAATTGATGATGAAGAATTAGATATGTTTATATTAAGTAAGGAAGAAAGTGAAATGAAGGAAAGATTATGGGTTGGATCAAATCAAGATTTCTTACTTGAACAAGAACAGAAAAGACTTAAACTTGAAAGTGATAAAATTGCAGGACATACAACACAAACACGTAAACGTCGAAAGAGAGGTGAGACTGAAAATAATGAAGATAATAATTTACCAGTTGGTGGAGGTTTGGCTAATTTAATGAGAGCAACATTAAGTGGTAATTCAACTGCAACTGATAATGCTAAAGCTTTATTAAATAGTAAAACATTGAGTAAAAAGATTAATTATAATGCAGTTAATAATTTATTTGATGATTAAAGGAAAATCAATAGCTATTAAAACTGAAGTGAAATATGTATGTTATAAAAAATTGTATAGTAATAATAATAAATAGTTGAAAATAAAACGAAGAAAAAAAGTTTCTTCTATAAAGGTCTTCCATTTGAACCAACTCTACCTAAACCATTACATTGAGAGCAACGTTCTAAATCTAAGAAGAAATGAACTAAACCACGACCTTTACAACGAGGACATAAAACACCACCAATTCTTGGATCACCGGGATTAACAACCACTGGAGCTTGTTGTATTTGTTGAGGGAATGGATTATAAGGTATAGTTGCTCTTGCACCCTCTGGTAATTTAACAACATTTGAACGTATTGGTATAGGTTTTGGTTTATGAGTTGCTAAATATTCTAATTCTTTTTGATTTTTAGGTGGATTTTTATTTTGAGGACGGAATTTTTTCCAACATGATTTACAATATGTACCATCTTTTTTCCTAAATCCCGTATTTTCACATTTTTTACAATTATAATTTGAAGGATATCGCCAAGGTAAATAAGGATTAGGATTAATTGGGGTTGGTTTAGGTAAATTTAATTGTTGAGAATTTGAAGATCCTTGATGATTTGGTGGTGGAATATTAGGTCTTGAATATGAATTTTCCTTTGATGGTATACTTTGTGGAGGTCTATTTTGAAATGGTGGTGAACCTTGAGGTCTCTGAGGAGGTAATGGAGTATCAGGGATAGTTGGATCAGCAATTGCGTCATCATAAGATGGAGGGGGTTCATTAGGTACATTTTCATTAGGATCATAAAATTCCTTCATTGTTCAATTGTGTAAAATTGGAAGGAATAGATTATATAGTATTAAAAAGATTAAAATGAATTTGATCAAAGTCATAATATTAAAGAGGCTTAACCTTTTTTTAAAGAAAATTTAAATTTTCATGCAGTGCGAGAAAGAAAGGTTCTTATTACACTGATTTATGTTGTGGTTGGTTGTTTATGTGGGTTGTATTTGTTTTATTTGGGAGTATTTAGTAGATTTAGAAGGTATTGACTGTATGTTAAGGTTATGGGGTTATCATAGTATGAGATTATGCTTTTTATATGACATTTTACGGGACTTTTTAAAAATTTGTAGTATTTTACCACTTTTAAATGAGAATTAACCTTGATAATTCAAAAAATTTACAAAGTTAAAAATTATTGAAATTCTCTTTTCTACAATTTAAACAAAACAGTGTGTGCTTATACAGCAACAAACACAGTCATCATTCCTTACAGTAATATATACATAATAAACACCATATAAACATCACAAAACAAACATCCATAATATAAATAAAACCTGCAATAAAACGCCATTTCCCACTATAAAGACATCATCGCGTTGCTCTTTATTTTAAATCATTTTATTTTATTTTATAGTGTGAGAGAAATTTGGATTAATATGTTGGTTAAGTATTGATTTCTTTAATCTTTTCATCTTTTCATCGGTTTTTAAGCTTTATCTGTTCATATCTCTCTATACCGACACTAGCACATCAATATCACATCTATTAGAAAATGTTATGGCTTACTCAAACCCAGAAAATGGGTGTATTTTTTTCATCTGCTGGTGCTTTCCTCTTTATATTAGGAATAATGTCATTCTTTGATTCTGCTTTACTTTCAATGGCTAATATACTATTTTTAGTTGGTATTGCATTATTAATTGGTCCTCAAAGAACTTTATATTTCTTTTCACGTCGACAGAAAATAAGAGGTTCAATTATGTTTGCATTGGGGATATTATTAATTTTTTTAAAACATCCTTTTATTGGATTTATATTTGAAATGTTTGGTATGTTAGCGTTATTTGGTGAATTCTTCGCAACAATGGTACAATTTTTAAGATCTGTACCAATAATAGGTCCTTTCTTATCAAATCCAATGGTTGCTCCAATTGTTGATAAAATTGCAGGTATTAGAGTCTTACCAATTTAATTGTATAATGAAAATTTTATTATAATATATATTCTATTATTACTATTATAATTCTATTTATATATATTTAATTCTATTTACAAAATATTATTTACAAGTCTTGTGAATTCTAAAACTTTATAATCTTGTCCATGCTGTCCAACAATTTGAAATCCAAAATTTTCAAATGGTATATTCATTGTTGGTAATCCTGCTAATGACATTGGTATAGTACATACATCATTCATATATCCTTCAACTATATCCCCATTACCTTCATTAATTAATTTAGGTAAATTAACACTTGTTGGTACAATCATTAAATCAATTCCATTAGCATTAGTCAATTGTTTCTTTTCCATTAAACAATGTTTATCCCTAAATACTTTATTAAACTCTTCAATTAATAATCTTCTAACATTACTTGCCTTCTTATAATTATTATCATATCCATATGAACTTAATGAATAATTACCTAATAAAATTCTTCTCTTAACTTCTTCTCCAAATGCTTTATCTCTATTAAATCTAAATTCTGGTTCTTCACCTTCATAATCTTCTGTTCTAAATCCATATCTATTACCATCATATCTTGATAAATTAGATGATGCTTCACTTGTTACTAATGTATAATATGCTGGTAATGAATACTTAACTGATGGAATAGATATTGGAATTATTTCAATTAATTTATTTTCTTTCAGTTTATTTAATAATTTCTCCCATGATTGTTTAATATCTTCACTTAATTCATCAAACTTATATTCAATTGGTATACCAATTTTAAATTTCTTACCAACGTTTTTCTTACTATTTATCCTTTCAATTGCAATTTCCTCTCTACAAGAATCACTTAAACTAGTTGGATCCTTTGAATCAGCTAAATCTAAAGTGGAAAATACTTTCCAAATAGTATCCACTTCCTTCGACATAATACCAACAGTATCTAAACTTTGTGCATATGCAACTAACCCCCATCTAGAAATTCTACCATACGTTGGTTTAAATCCATAAATATTATTATAACATGCAGGTAATCTAACTGATCCACCAGTATCTGATCCAATTGCAAAATCAACTAAATCTAATCCAACTGCAGTTGCTGAACCTCCACTTGATCCACCAGTTATTCTCTGTCTGGAATCTATATTATTGAGTATCACCTTACCCTTTTCATCTCTATTCAATTTTGGTACATAATATTTATTAACTGTATATCCTTCTTTAATACCTTCAACAATATCACTTGATATAAATTCACCATTTTCATCACCTATATCCTTAGTACTGAAAATAACTTCTTCATAATCTATAAATAAATTTTCAGTTTGTGGATAAAGTGAATTCAATGTTGGGCCAAAATATGATGATGTAGTTGAATTACCCATACCAAATTCATCCATATTTGTTTTACCAATACATTGAGATCCTGATTGATTTAATAATGTTACAACAGTTGAATCGAATGGTGATTTATAATTTGATAACATTAATGATGAACATGTAGTTGGTTCATTTCTTGTCGTAAAATTATCCTTTATTGCATATGTTGTATTGAATAATGGGGAAAATGATGCAAATTCATCAACTGGTGTCTTTGAAGGTGCACGTATAGATGTGAATATGTTATATTTCTTATTAACAGCCTTAATATGTGCTAGTTTAGACATATTAAACATGGTTTAAAGAATGAATGCATGTAGTAAAATAGAAGCAAGATTTATGTAGACATGAAAAAAATACGACATGAAATATCAACATTGACATTCAAATCTTTGATTTTCTCTTTTTGTTCCAAAATCAATGCCAAAGAACCAACAACGTGTTATACCTAGACTAAAACCGGTGCCATATACACTTACAGATGTATCAACAACTTTAAAACAACCTCAATTAACACCCGCTGTTGAATTAAATCAAATAACATTATATAATACACCAGATTTACCAAACAATAAAAGAGGTTTCAAATATCAACCATGTAGACCAAATCCTTATTTACATTCTAAAATGTATTCAACAACAGACTTACCACCATATGGTGTTCATTGGTCATATTTTGATAGATCATCAGAAATGTATGTTAGTGAAAATTTACTCATTGCAGGTACATTAGAGGAATTTGGTTGGAGAAGTACAAGATCAAATATTGCAATACGTGAAGGACGTTGCTATGTTGAATATAAAATTGTTAATGGAATAGATGTGAATAGTGAAGATAACGAAATAAATCTGAATGATCGTAATGAACAGAGAACTCAAAAACCTCATGTACGTATAGGTTTGGGTAGAAGAGAAGGTTCATTAGAGGCACCTGTCGGATTCGATGGTTATTCATACGGTATTAGAGATGTTAAGGGAGAGATTGTACATTTAAGTAAGAGAACTGATATTGGTGGAGTTGATTTATGCGTTGGTGATATAATTGGGTTATTGATAGAATTACCTACTATGGAATTACAGAAAGAGATATCTAAGAAAATGATATTACAGAAAACATTATCAGATCCTATAGATGAAGAGATTAAAAGGAAAGATTTGAAATTGTTAGATAATACATTAATAAATAAGGGTATTGAAAGAGATATGATTCCAATCAAGTATAAGGGAGAGATGTTTTTTGAGGAATATGAATATACAGAATCTAAAGCAATGGAACATTTACTTAATCCAGTCACAGTTTTTGGAGAGAGGGCTATTTCAGATAAGGAAAGATTTAAACCAGCTACACTTCCTGGCTCATCGATCACTTTATTTGTCAATGGGAAGAAGAAATGTGTACCATTTGAGAAATTATATGCATTTTTACCACCTGCTAGTGAACAAAAGATGACAAAGAATGATAAAAAAGGTAAAGCAGATTTTTCAATTGATGTTGATGATGGTAGTTTAGGATATTATCCTATGGTGTCGTCATTTTGTGGAGGTGCGGTAGAGATAAATAGTTCTAATGATCCATGGATTATGCCTGAGGATTTAGAAGAACAAATAAATAATGATGAAATCAAGATGTATGGAAGAAAATTCAACGATAAAGTGGCGCAAGATATTGTTGTCGATTTAATTGATGATGCAATAAACAAATATTTAGATAGAAAGGAAATTGAATTAGAGAATTAAAATTTAAAGAAAACAAAAAGATATTTAATGAAAACTAAAAAGAGTCAAAAAGCTCAAGTTTATTATCACAACCAGGGCAGCTATCAATATTCCTTGATCTTTCCACTAAACCTTTACAATAATCGTGAAATCTTACATGACATTTACTGTTAGGACATGATAACCCTCTTGTTAGAATATCACCACAACCGAAACAAGTTGAAATTGTACCATTTGGGAAAACACCGTATGTTTCAATTAAATATTTTCTCAACTCCACTAAACCTCTAGTTGATAATGTATAATTATTATTATAACGTTCAAGCCAACCTGAATATTCTAAATCTTTTAAAAATTCTTCAGATTCCTCTAATGAAAGTCGTATAATAGGTGCAGCCACCGATGTTTCACCATCATCACCATCACCTTCAGGTGTTTGTTCCTCAGTTTTCGGTTCAGTTGGACCATCTCTTAAAAATTTGATCATTCTCATTAATGGAACTGAATATGTAATAACTTGAATTTCAGGTGTTGAATTCGCAAGAACATGTTCTGATGCAAAGATTCTGTCTATAATATGTTTAATATATTGAATTTCATTATCTGTATATCTTGTTGATAATAGTATAGCACCATTAGGTTTTTTATTAACAAACGAGAATAAAGTAACTGATGAATCATCCATATCCTTTGATTCAACAATTTCAAAATCAAGTGGATCCAGTTTGGAATTTATTTTAGCTAATACAGATTTAAATTGTGTGCTAGTTACGTTAATATCATCTATCACATCAACAGGTACACCATTTTGATCTGCATATAGTGTACGAATAGCTTTTTCAAGGTAATCGTGTAGTGATTTACTAGAAATCGTTCGAAGAGAGATGACCAAATCAAGTAAAGCGGAATGTATTGGGGTGTATGCATCAGAAGATGTCACTTGTAACACATAATCTGCTACCGACATTGTTGCAGTGTGGTAATGATCTATCTATACCTATATACCTCTACAAACTCTTCAAAAGAAGTGGTGTAACAGTAATTGGACGTGTATTATATATCCACGACGCGAAATTTTGTTGTAATTTTGACAAATTTGAAAAATCATGTCTTTGCTTATTATGGCATTGGGGAATTGTTTTAACTGTCATTTGATTTGATTACTTTTGATAAAGGGGAATTGCACATTAGGAACTAACTACGGACATGTCATATTATCAAATGCACCAGAATGCTAACCAAGGGTTTAACCAAGGGTATGAACAACCTACATTCAATCAGGGAGGAATGGGTGGATACCCATCAAGTTTACCAACAGGTTCAATGGCAGACCCAAATTCTGATCCATCAATGCAAACATTACCGAAGGGACTACTTGCCGCATTATCACCTGCAGGATATCCCGGTGAACCACCATTATTAGAAGAACTTGGTGTTAATTTTTCACATATTGTTGCAAAGACACAAGCAGTTCTGGGACTGCGTCGTAGTCCATTAGCTGATGATGTTGTTAGAGATAGTGATTTAGCAGGTCCTTTATTATTTTGTATATTATTTGGTTCACTTTTATTATTAAGTGGGAAAACTCATTTTGGTTATATCTATGGTGTTGCATTAGTTGGTACAGTTTCATTACATGCATTATTTCGTTTAATGGGATCAGGAGATGTTGATTTCTTAAGAACTGCAAGTGTTGTTGGTTATTGTTTATTACCATTAGTTATATTATCTGCAATTGCGGTTTTGAAAAATCTTGATAATTTCTTTGGTTATATATTAGCTGTTGCAAGTGTTGGTTGGTGTACATTTGCTGCAAGTGGATTCTTTATTAGAGTTTTGAATTTATCAAATGCTAGACCTTTAGTTGCTTATCCATTAGCAATGTTTTATTCAGTATTTGCACTTATGACAATATTTGCTGAAAAGAAAGTTTAATAAAATTATATTAATAGTTATAGAAAATGATACAGAACTCTAACAAACAATTAAATCATTTATTTACTTCACTGTGTAAACTAGGAACGACCAATTCATAATCTGTCGTATTACTACGATAATCATCACTTACATTTTCAATATGTAATGTAGCAATAATTCCATCATCTTCTAACAAATAACCCAAATCAGCATTAGTTTCTTCATATTCTTTAACATTAGATTCAGAAGTTACTGTTGCTCTTTTTAAAACAGGGCCAGCTAAGTAATATTTATCATTACCACCAACATTTCCATATCTTTCATTATAATCTTTCTCTG
Organism: Pichia kluyveri; assembly: GCA_030062975.1. Lineage (NCBI taxonomy): Eukaryota > Fungi > Ascomycota > Pichiomycetes > Pichiales > Pichiaceae > Pichia > Pichia kluyveri. Next base: position 573,539 of record CP125798.1, on the reverse strand, counting down.
TTAAATTTTTAATTGGAATTAAATCAGAATAATTACGTTTATTCATGAACATTTCATGCTCACGTTTCTCACCAGTACCCGGTTCAGATTTAAACATTGGAATCATGTCTTCCATTACAGTTTTAGAAAATCTATGCTTTTTAGCTCTCATTGATAAAAATTTAACCATTCCATCAGGGGGTGGTGCATTAACAATTGCAGATGAGATGAAATTAGTTATAAAACTTGGATCATTTTCAGGTTTAATTGGTTTCTTTGATCTAATTCTTGAAACACATGATAAATGAACATCTCCTGATAATATGGTAATTCTAACATTATTTTGTTTGGAAATTGATATTAATTTATTTAATAATTGATTTCTTTCTCTTTTATGATGAGTGGCACACCAATGATCATTTAAATCATCCAATAGTTCAACTTCACCATCAAATTCATTAACTAAACCTTTATTAATGACACCTTTTCTTGCAAGCCATAAAATTGGCTTAATAAGTGGAGTTTCCATAATTTTTTCAATGAAAACCATTCTTGGATACATAATAGGAACACCTAAGAGAACAATTAAATGTTTAATATCACTATCCAATTCAGATTGAAGACGTTGGAAAACTAATTGATAAGTTTCTTTTGATAAAACTTCATGTTTTGTACGTTCCGCTCTACAATCCAACCCTACAAATGCAATTGATTTACCTAACCTTGCAAATATCGATCTTGAATATTGTTTAATATATGGACCTTTTTTATAACCTAAAATATATGATGGATCAATATTTTCTTTTGTTTCAGTTTCAATATTAGTATGTTGTTGAAATAACATATAATATTTATAAGCATGTTGACCAACTGATTGAAAAATTTCTTGTCTCATTGTAATATCACTATAAGATCCAAATCCATCAATTATATCATGATCATCAAGAATATTAATTTGAGGAATTGAAGCAAGTGCAACTGGTAAAATTGATTGAATTGTTTGACCACTTGTACCAATCCAATAACCTTTACCAAACCATTCGATATATCTATTAAGATAAAATTTATCAAATGATTTTTCTAATTCAGGTGTCATTTTATCATTTGAATGAATATGTTTATGTTTAAGCCAGTTACTAAACATTTTTGAAGTATTTTTAATATTATCAGCATAAATTTGATCACCACCTCCAATCATTACATGATAATGATAATTAGTTGAATGTTTACGAATTACATCTAACCATAATGAACCTTTAAAAGTACTTGTTTCAGTCCCTAATGAAAATCCATTACATGAATGAGACATTATATTCATTGATTGATCATTTGAAGGTATGAAAAATTGATAATGTGGTAAAGTTGCATTATTTAAGTAATATTTAACTTTTTGTTCATAATCCTTTAATTCAAATTCAAATGAAAATCTAATAAATGTGAAACATTCCTCTTGATAGAAAATCTCAGATTTTGTTGGTCGTACATGATAAAATTCTCCATTTCTAGTATCCTTAGTTGCAGGACCAATTATAAATTTCAGTTGAGGAATTTCATTATTAAATAAATCTCTAATAACAAACATAACACTACCACGATAATTATTTGACTTATTTTCATGAGATGCTAAGAATCTAACAGTTGGACCACAACTAATCGATAGTTCTTGTAATATGTAATCATTTGGACATGCATCCTCAGTAGGGATTTTATCAGGATCTGCGCTTTTAACATTTTCAGTGTATTCATCCAATGGAAGAGAATCAAACCAATTATCTTCTATTTCCATTTCCCTTTCCCTTTCTACTGCCATTGATATATACTCTATACTTGATTGGCTTAATGAAACTAGCAGAATAAGGAACCAAACCCAGCACAGAATAAAGAATAAACAACTTCTTCCCTACAGCACAGCCCAAGTGAAATGAAAAATTTATTTATTTAGAAATCTCTCGATAAGAAGATAATTTGCAAGCAGTGGGAGTACTCTGAAGTATATAAAGGTATAGCAGAAGGCATATGCACATAGTATCCTTAGAGAGTCATGAGCTGCGTGTAAATATATATATATCCATATATATCTCTACACCTATGTGCTGGAAAAGAGAGAAAGGATAGAGATTACAAAAAAGACTTGTTCTTGATTATTATATTAGAAACAAAAATCATTTCCAAAAACTGTACATGTTCTTAACACCGTCAAACTGAAATTTGATCTTTTACATCCTAAATTCCTATACTTTCTTTTATTTCTTTTACTTTATTCTTACATTCCAGTCTTTTTTCTTCATCTTTACAACAATGTCACAGAAAGTAGTTAAAGGTACCATTCTTTGTTTACACGGTTTTGCACAAAACGGTCCAGGTTTCTCAGTTAAAGCATCAGGTATTAGAAAAGCTTTAAAGAAAGCAGGTTATCATACAGTTTTCATTGATGGACCAATTGAACTTACAGCAGCAGATTTACCATTTGCAGCAAATTCATTAGGTGCTGATGATAAAGCTGAAAAACCAGATTATCGTGGATGGGTATATACACAAGCTGAAAAATTTGACATTCAACCTGCATATGATGCTATTAAAAAGGCATATGTTGAAAATGGTCCATTTATTGGTATCTTAGGTTTCTCTCAAGGTTCAGGTATTGTAGGTACTATACTTAATACTTTTAATGAAGTTGTTGGTGATGATAAAGCTTTAGAATCACTTAAATTTGCAATTCTTTATTCAGGTTTTAAATTTGAAAATGAATCAGTTCAAAAATATTATGAAAAGAGAATTTCATTACCAACATTACATGTTATTGGTGAACTTGACACTCTTGTCTCTAATGAAAGATCCCAATTATTGGCTGATTTATGTGATGATGCTACAGTTCTTAAACATCCAGGTGGACATTATTGTCCAAGTACTAAGGATCTTCTTAAGACCGAAGTCGCATGGGTTAATAGTGTTGTAGATGGTACTCGTGAAGAATCTAAGGAAACCAATGCAAATGAAGCATCAAAGAAAGAAATTGATGATCTTGTATCTTCTATGGATAATCTTGGTAAAGCATAGTTTTATAGAGTTTATATCCTATAACATTAATATAGACTTAATAGAGACACCACCGTATATACACAATAAAAGAATTAAACTCGCTCTTCTCCGGGAACATTCTTTGATGCATGATATCTTATCAAAAAATTCATTTTTGCAATAACTTTACTATTTTTTTTACTATTCTTTCTTCGACACGTTCTTCTCTTTGAAACAGTATCTATACTTGTTTTAGAACAATGGCATCTGAAACAACACCTCTTGTAGCTACTTCTTCTCATAGCTCTCATTTACCATCTTTGAATTTGAGAATTGCTCAAGTTGGATGTGCAATGTTATGGTGTTTATTTGCAGCAGGTCCCGTTTTTGGATTTGCTGCTTTAAAACCTGTTCTTGTAGCTCAAGGTGTTTATAGTGAAGTATGTGATATCAATACTTTAAATGAAGTTTGTATAGAACAAGATTTGAAATTAAATAAAATGTTTACAATGGCTGCAGTTGTCACTAATGCAACTGCACTTATAGTTGGTTCAATTTTAGATAATTTTGGTCCAAAAATTACAGGTATAATTGGATCTTTCGTTATTGCAATTGCCGCTTTTCTATTATCACAGGGTGCATCAATTACCATATTTGATGCATATTTAATTGGTTATGTCACATTAGCTTTTGGTGGTCCATTTGTTTTCATTAGTTGTTTCCAATTAGCAAATTCATTCCCTGGAAATTCAGGTTTAATTTTAGCATTACTTACAGGTTGCTTTGATACTTCATCTGCATTATTCCTTTTCTACAGAATTGTCTTCCAAAATAATTATATCTCAAATCTTACATTAAATAAATTTTTCAAATTCTATTTAATTGTTCCAGTTTTCATCTTCCTTTGTCAAATATTTATAATGCCTCATGAATCTTATAAAACTATTGAAGATATTGCTAAAATCAGTGAAACTGGTTTAGATGAATCAGGTGTTCCATTAGATCCTGAAGATACAAGATACTCATCAAATGAAGTTTTATCAGTTACACGTTCAAGATCACGTCGTGGATCAATCAAATCAACTAAATCTGTTTTTGAAGAAATTGCTGATACTAGATTAAAGAAAATTTCAGGTGGTATTTTCGGGGTTTTACATTCAAAACCAATGATTGAACAATTTAAATCTCCTTGGTGGTATATTATGTGTTTATTTACAACAATTCAAATGTTAAGAATTAATTATTTTGTTGCAACAATTGCATCTCAAATGACATATTATTTTGATGATGTTATTTCTATCCAATTGAATAAATTCTTTGATATTGCATTACCATTAGGTGGTATTATATCTATCCCCTTCATTGGATTAATTTTGGATAACTTACATACTTATGCTGTTTTATGTATTCTTCTCTGTGTTTCAACTGCAATTGGTGTTTTTGGAATGATTTCAATCCAATTTTTACAATATTTAGGTATAATTTTATTAGTGCTGTACAGACCATTCTATTATACTGCAGTTTCAGATTATTGTGTTAAAGTTTTCGGATATACTACATTTGGAACAGTTTACGGTGCTATTATTTGCTTTAGTGGTATGATGAACCTTTTACAAACTTATCTTGATAATGCTACACATTTTACATTCAATAACAATCCAACTCCAGTTAATGGAACTCTTGTTTCATTAACATTAATTTTTGGTATTGGCATGTTAATTTTCATTAAATCACAAGAGAAGGAAATCATCCGTCATAATATTATTGAAGAGACCTTGGCAGATGAGGATGATGATCAAATACAAACATTCTCACCTCCTAATTAAGTATATTTTCTATAAACACTCTCTATAACAACTAAAATAACTCTTCTTATCAAGAACCAATCCTTATCGTAAAAACTGATTACGCAATCTCATCAAAAAATAATTTTGAGAGGCAAAAGGCTTAAAGCTTGGTTTACAATGAGGAAGACTTCTATGGCTCAAGTATAAAGATACATTGTAAATACATTTTTATTTCAAATAAGAGTTGAAATACACCAAGTAGATGACATCGGTTTTCACGTCAACAATACAATCAAATATATTATCGTTAATACTATCACGATTGCCACTTCATCCACTTGATATACCACAACAATCATCTCTAACATTTAAAGGTAATAATGGTCCATCATTACATTTATCTGATGTTTCATTAGATATAGAAAAACTGCAATCACAATATTTACCACCTAAAAGTCCAATAAATATACGACATGCAATGGTTGGCTCATTAGATATAATCATAAATACAACGGGTATCAAAATTAATGTCAAAGATATAACGTGTGTTATTAATCCTAAAGTAATGGAAAATTGGCAATTCTTAGATCCATCTAATAGTGTACTTTTGAAAAGTTTTGAAGATCCCATGGAAGGTTTAGAAGGTGTAATGGAAAGTGTTATTGGGTTTGTTGATGCCGTTAGCGGTGTCAATTCATTTATAATGTCAAATGATGATGATGTAATAGATGATGATGATGATGATGATATAGGGAAAAGTAATGCAGAACAATCAATTAAGAATATATTAAACAATGATAAGGATATGAGTGAAGAATTAGAGAAAAGTATAAATTCATCAAGTAAATCCTCAAAATCTTCATTAGTCAATTATGCTATGGAATATATTATGAGTAAGATATCTGTTACAATAGAGAATGTAAATGTTAAATTACTTGCAGATCCTATTGCATTGAATTTTAATATTAATAAAATTATAGCATCAGGAGCAAAAGTTGAAAAAAAATGTGAAATCCTTGGTCTTTCTCTGTTTTTATTAAGTCCGGAGATTCAAGCTGACTATTATGTGGATAATAGTGATCAAAATAATAATAATGCAACAAACAACGAAGAAAATGTTGAAAGTTCTGATAACGAAAGTGAATATAATGATGAAGTTATGGCATCTTCATTTATGGCTACAGGTAAAGAAGATATGGAACGTTCCATATTAGAAGGGGCGATGTATTCTGCATCCGGTAAAAGTATTTATATGAGTGCTTTAAATTCACCAATTCCAGAAGAAACTATTGATGAAGAGATTAAAGAAGAAAAACAGATAGGGACAATGCTGGCATACATTAAATCAATTAATCTATTGTTAGTTGAAAGGAAGAATTTATCTATGGAATTCGATGATATTTGTCTGACTTTTGTTCCAATTCCAAATCTTGCATCTGCATTCATTACATTTTTAATAGAGATGAGTAAACAAAAATTAGTTGCTTCACCACAGGAAGTTAATTTCACCAAGAAACAAACATCTTCAAATTCTACAAATTTCAATATCAAACTCGAATTATTTACAATAACTGGAGTTTATGCTAGTTTAAACTCTCTTTTAGACAGCAATGGAGAATTCATTCATGGTAAAGATATAATAAAGATGCATTTAATCAATTTTTCACTTGAACAGAAAAGTTCCACTTTATTTCAAGGATCTTTAGAAACATTGAAAATTACAAATGATGATAATAACTGCTTTTATTTTGATAGCACAACAAATGATAGTCATGATATAAAATTTGAAATTCAAAAGAGTGGAACTACACATAGCTCCACGCTTGTTTTTAGTAAAACTCTTGTTCTTGACATTAAGTATAATATAGTTGAAACAGCTACCGATTTCAAAAATAAATTGAATACTTTTTGGGAAAAATTATCACAGTTAAGAAAGATTAATTTGAAAAAAAATGAAAGGAGTTATAAGAACAAATTCAACAGTTCTAGTACCAATAACAATTTTGATGTATCTTTTAAAACTCAAAATATTAAAGGTAATATTGGATTATCGTTAAACCCACAAGAATATTTTGAGTTCAAGATATCACCAGTTATTTATGATTCTTTCAAGAAACTTTTCAAGCTTGATTACATTGAAACTAGAATAAGCACATTTTCAGGTTTTACAAACCTTAATTTCTTAAGTTTGGGATATATCGGTAGTGTGGGTAATATATTGGATAGATTTCGTGGTTATGATCCAAGCTCTCAAAAATCAACTATCTACAACACGAGAAATACATTTTCAATAGATAAAATTAATTTTAATACTTCATACGATTCATTGAAAGCAGTAATAAAGTTGGTTAATGACATGAAATCAAAGATTTTGACTAGTTCAGTAATAATGAAAGAAGAACCGATTACAAAAGGTAAAACTGTTAAATTTGAGAACCTAGCACAGAGTAGAAAAATGAACAAGATGATTTCAAGTTTTATTGATAAGCCTAAAATTGCAGACTTGTTTTTCAATATTAGTCGTATTGATTATTCAATAAAGGATGTTAAACAAGTGTTTGGTGGTGTATCCGGTATAATCAAGGATGTAGGTCTTTGTTTATTTGCTGATGGCTTGAAACAATTAAGTGTTTATGATATCAGTATGATTCGGACTTATAATGAAATTATGGAAAATATATTGACTCGTGGTAACCAATTGTTGAATGTTCCAATGATTACTATTAAATTTGATCAAAATACTAGTATATTTTTGAACAATATTTTGGCGTATTATGAAGGTAAATGGTTATCAATGTTTGAAAAAGAATTTGAAGATGAATTCAATCAACCAGAAATAATCATAAACGATATAGAAAATGTTCCCAAAATTTCATCAATTAAAAAGAAGTTATTGAAAGAAGTTTCAATTATTATGAATGATATTTCTATTTCAATGAAGCCAGTCAGTTTACAGAGTTGTGCTCTAATTATTATTGATAAGACAAACATTGACTTAGTAGCATATAGTGATCATACGTTTGTTGTTCAAATGATATCAGATAACGCTTCCGTTTTACTTATTGATGATATTAATAATGCTACAATTGATTCCAAAAGTTATAAAGGTAATTGGAATACTGTAAACATGTGGAAAGAAAGAGGTTTTGTTTCTATCGGTGATCTCACCACTATCATGATCAGATTGAAATTGAATACACCGGAATCTTTGATCCATATGGTGAAGCCTGATGAAAAAGTTGTCAATTCTTTGGTTGGTGTTCAAATTGATTTGGAGAAAGTTTCTTTGGATGTATGTTGTGATTCACTGCAATGTTTTTTACAATTAGTCAAAAATTTGAAGCAACCAATTTATTTCTCATATGATGATAAATATAAGGATCATAACAAGGATATTGATTTATTTGATGGAATTGATGACCAATTTTTCAAGAAGAAAAATGCATTAAATGATGATTTAATTGCAAAAACAACTGAAGGTGATTCAACAAAGAGTGCAGACTTAGAAATTGTTGAAAACTTTTATGAGAATGTCTCTGGTGATCATGATGGATCCAGTAAAGTATCCAGTACAGGTAAATCTAGTAGTGAACAAGTTTCCAATATCTCCATCAACTGGAAACATTTTAAAGACCGAAATGATTCACAACCTCTTCTAAAGATTATTCCTTTAGATATTCATATAAATATAGCACATGCAAGTATAAATCTATTTGACGGTTATGATTGGGAGGAGACAAGAGCTCAGATCAAAAAGGCTTATGAAAAACTACAAAAGAAAAATAAACGAAAGGAATATGACCCGAATTCTGAAAACATTACAATGACTGAAGAGCCTATTTATAACTCCATTATTTTAGATATTCAACCATGGCAGAGTGAAAATAGTAATGATAATGAGAATGAGTCCGCTCAAACAATTGATTTAGGTAAACGGAAACTTCCACCTTTACAATTGAAAAGATCAGCTAAAAGTAAAGTTAATATCAAATTAGAGGATATTGATATTGATTTTAGTCAATTATCTTCAAATGAACCACATCCTAAGGAGAAACCAAACACTTTTAATAAAGATGGAAATATTGAAAATTCTGAATATGTGAATAGTATTCAGATAAACATTGAAGATGTTGTAATAATTGATGATGTACCAACATCTAGTTGGAATATGTTTGCTGGCTATATGAGAGAAAATGGTGAACGAGAAACAGGTAAAAGTATGGTTAAAATTGGTATTGATTTAATTCGTCCAATAGCTACATTAGCTGCCATTGAGGTAATTATGAAAGTTGAAATTTTACCATTAAGGTTATACGTTGATCAAGATACTTTAGATTTTTTAACAAGATTTGGTGAGTTCAAGGATGAAAGATTCGTTGTGGTGAATGAAGAAGATGAAGAATTATTTTTACAAAAATTTAGTATTGATACGGTTAAGTTGAAATTAGACTATAAACCCAAAAAGTTTGATTATGAAATTATTAAATCAGGGCATACTAGTGAATTTATGAATATTTTCATTCTTGATGGGTCAGAGATTGTACTAAATAAAATTGAATTATTAGGAGTCAATGGATTTAGTAAACTAAACAAATTACTTAACGGATATTGGTCACCAGATGTCAAAAAGAATCAATTAGGTGGTGTTTTATCTGGATTAGGACCATTTAGATCAATCATAAATATTGGAGTTGGTATGAATAATTTAATCACTGTACCTATGAAGGAATATCGTAAGGATGGACGTCTAATACGTAGTTTACAAGTTGGTGCATATGAATTCGGTAAGATAACCGGTGGAGAAATTTTAAAACTTGGGGCCAAACTGGCAGCTGGCACACAAACAATACTTGAGAATACTGAAGAAGCATTAGGTGGAAGTGGATCATCTGCAAGAGTTGTAGATAGTAATACTAGAAAAACTTCAAGTGGTAGCATTAGAACTAGAAGACGTAGTTCAACTGCATCGTTTGGTGATGAGGGAGATAATGATTATGGTAAATATTTTGTTAATCATAGTGGGGGTGTTGAACTGAGAGCTCATGATGAGGATGATGAGTATGCTATTGATGATTATGAAGGAGAAGATTATGAAGAAGCCAATGAAGAAGAAGATTATGATGAAAGATTTGGTAAAATTGTCAGTAAGAAGAATGATGAATCATATGTTGTAAGTCTTTATTCTAATCAACCTGGTTCATTCAATGAAGGATTGAAAGTTGCTTATGGTTCAATACAAAAGAACTTCAAAACAGCAAAAGATGCAATCTCTCAGGCAAGTAAGAAGGCTAGTGAGAGTCGAACTACTAGTGGAGCCGTGTATGAGATAGCTAAGGTAACACCTATTGTTATGTTAAGACCTGTAATTGCAGCTACAGAAGCAATTTCCAAAAGTTTACTAGGAGGGGTGAATGATATTAATCCCGAAGAGGGGAGAAGAGCAAAGGAAAAATATAAACGTGTAACATCAATCAATGAAGAAGATGGTGATGTGTAGGAGAAGTTAATCGTTATGAAATATAATGTATAAAATAATGTATAAAAGAAGAATTAAAATTAAATATAAAAATAAAGTACAAAATTTAATTTGGAGTTAAGACAACTTTCATTGCCTTTGTAGTTGCGGCATTTTTAAAAATATCATAAGCTTTTTCAAATTCATCAAATTTAAAATGATGTGTAATAATTGGAGAAGGATCTAATGAACCATCACTAACTTTATTAAGCAATTCAGGAGTCGAGAAAGCAGACACTAAACCAGTAGTAATTTGACAATTTTTGATCCAAAGATCTTGTAATTTTAATTCAACACTTTTACCATGAACACCAACATTAGCAATTGCACCACCTGGAGTAATTAAATCTTCACAAAGTTCAAAAGTTTGAGGAATACCGACACATTCAATTGCAACATCAACACCAGGTTGTCTACCTGGGATTAAATCTTTTGTAATATCTAAAACTTGATTTGATAAAGCGGTACCCTTAATTGCACCTGAATTAATTGTATGAGTGGCCCCTAAAGTTTTAGCCAATTCTAATCTTGAATCATCTAAATCAATAGCAATAATTTGTTTTGGTTTAAGAGTTTTAGCACTTAAAAGAGCTGATAAACCAACAGGACCTAATCCAACAATAGCGACTGAATCTCCTTCTTTAACACCACCTGACAAAACTCCAATTTCATAAGATGTTGGGATTGCATCAGAAAGCATTAATAATTTTTCAAAAGGAATATTTTCAGGAACTTTAAAAAGAGATGTATCACCGAATGGTACTCTTAAATATTCGGCTTGAGTACCATCAATTTCATGACCTAAAATCCAACCTGAAGTACCTTCATTACCATTACAATGAGATTGTAAATTTTTCTTACAATAATAACATCGACCACAAGCGGTAATACATGAAACAATACAAACATCACCGACATTAAATTTAGAAACAGATTTACCAACTGAGTCAATTTTAACAATTGCTTCATGACCTAAAATAATACCTTTCTTTTTGTCTTTAGCAGCCAATGCAGTAGTTTCTGGAACATCACCTTTAAGAATATGTAAATCTGAACCACAGATAGTAGTTGCTAAAACTTTACCGATAACATCTGTTGATTTTTTAATGGTTGGTTTAGCAACGGAGCGCCATTGAATAACCCCGGGTTCAATATAAGTAAGTGCCTTCATCATTTTTTTTGCAAAAGGAATTGATCAGTGAAAGTTAAAGCATATATGATACAGAAACATATGAAGAGAGGAAATAAGGACCCTTTTTATAGACGACATCAGTAATAGATGATCATCATACAACCTTAATTAAGCGGGGAACTCAAATGGAAACAAACAGATTTAAATTAAGCTTTTATTCAAATATGGAGTAAGTCCGAAATATTATTAATCTCATGCCACTTTTCTAATTGGTACAGAGGCTCTCATATAGGAAAATACGTTATGCTTCTCCGTATAGTATTTCATTGCATACAGAGAGTGACAAATCCCATGCTCCTGATGATGATTTGTGTATATATTGATAAGATTCACGTTTACTGAGTACAACACCTGTATCATCAACTATATTTCTATTATCATCTAACGGTAATGTTAAAATTTCAATATTATAATTTGCGATTGACACGTACATGTAAACCATTGTCACTAAAACATAAGCGGGTATCGCTAATGCCCACCATCTTGATGGATAATAGTATATACCTATTGTATTAAGTATAGAATCAGGTAATAAAGACCAACATAACCAAATTGTTATGAAAATACATGAAATCACATATGCTGAAAAACCTTTATATTCAGCCTGTGGAGTAACAGTTGTTGAAACTGTAACATCTGAATCACGAGCAAGTTCATCAGAAGGAGGGAATAGTGATATAATAGAGGTTGTAGATGGGAACTCTGGCATTGTTCCTATAGCATTGTATATAACATCGATCGACAATTCAGACCCTGAAAGCTGTAATATACCGGCTATATTAAACTCATTGAAATCCGGGTAATTTTCTCATATTTGAAAATTCATGTGAGGTGGTGATGCATGGATTGGTGTTAGCCAATAACAAATAATAATAATAGTAATAATAACAATAATAATAAATAACAATAACAGTAGAATTTCTGTATCCATATCTACACATACAGTCATTTAATAACTACAATGGGTAAGTATAATGCATTTTACAACTCAATGATAAGAAGTACTAACATAGATATATGATATACAGGCTCTAAGAAGATGTCGCTTAATGACTTCCTCTCCGATTCATCAATCGGAGGTTCATCATCATGGATTGAGGATGATTTCGATATATCTAATATACTCGATAATAATAATAATATGAATAATATGAATGGAATGAATATGAATAGTAGTAATAGTAATTCAAGTCCATTTGATAGAAATCAAAGATTTAATAATAATTTCCAATCAAAGAATGAATCAGATATTGTAGTATTTGCTAATATTGAATCATATTTTACAAGTAGTTTAATGAAAGAATTTTTTGATTCAAGATATACTAAGATTAATAAATGTCATATATTTATGGATCCACATGATCCGAAAAAGAGAAAGAAAATTGCTGTTATATTCTTAAATGATAGAGGTGATTTACAGAAAGTATTAAAATGGAATGGTATAATAATAGAACGTAATAGAATTATAGTTGATATACTATCAATTGATGATTATCGTTCAATTGTCAATTTCAATGAAGAGATAGGTTTCAATGAAAAGGAAGAAGAAGAAAAAATAAAGGAAATGGAACGAGAAAAGGAAAGGGAAAGGAAACCAATAAATAATATTGTAAAACCTAGAATACATCAAAATGATAATATAAACAATGATCGAATTCCGGAGATTAAGAAAAGAGAGAAAATTAATCCGTTTGGTAATGCAAAACCTGTACTTGTTAAAGAAATTCCTATTGTTTCAGAAAATACTAGAGAACTTGCTCAAATATTGAAGAAGAAAGAAGAAGAGGAAGAGAGAAAAAAACAACTTGAAAAACAAAAAGAATTAGAAAAGGCTAAAGAAAAGGAAAGAAAAAAATCAATAAATCCATTTGGAAATGCTAAACCGGTAGATACATTGAAAAAACAATTAGAAATTGAAGAGCAATTGAAGAAAGCTGCAATAAGTGAAACAACTTATGATATGACATTATTACATATTAAAGAAAAGGAGGAACAGGAGAAAACTAAGAAAAATAAAAAGGAGAAAGAGGAGAAGAAAGAGGATGATAATAAAGATAACACAGTAGAAAATAAAGAAGAACCAAAAGTATGGAGAAAGATTTTAAAACGTAAAGAAGAAAAAGTAGATGTTGCAAAGTCTGAAACAAAGGAAAAAGATACAAATCATCAGAAAATTCAACCAACTGACAATAAGAAAGATGAAATAATAGATAAGAAAATTGATACAAACACAGATGAAAAAGTAGAGGATAATAAAGAGGATTCGAAAAATTCTGAAAGTAAGAAGTTGAAACCAAAGAAGAGAAAACCAAAGAAAGTATTCAAAAATGCTTTCAAAGAAACCGAAGAGATAACGGGTTTGAAGGATCAAAATGAATCAACTGAGAAAATAGAAGTTACTGATGCAAATCCTATTAAAGAATCGAATGAACTGAGTGAAGTTAAAGATGTTAAAGAGAAGAAGCCTAAAAAGAATCTTAAGAAAAATAACAAAAAATCTCCTTCCCCAATTCAGGCTGAAACTTCAAATGAAAAATTTGTTGAACAATCAGTTGAAAAGTCAATTGAGATAAACAATGTGCATCCTCCTGTTGAACAACATTCAAGGGTACAAAAAGAAACTCCAGAGAATAATCAAAATGGTGATTCAGCAGAACCTACACTAGATAGACGCACAGCTCGTGAACTAAGTGATGAGGAATATGCACAAGAAATAGCTAAATTTCCACAAGGATCAAGAGAATCAAGTGGGCGTGGAAGTCTAAGAGGCAGAGGTAGGGGACGTGGTCGTGGTAGAGGTAGAGGTAGAGGAAGGGGTAGAGGACGTGGAGGTCAAGGACAAGGTCCATTCCTAAATCTGGTATATGTTCGTCCTACAGAACCAGAAACATAAATTTTTTAAAATACCATAATAAAATACTATTATTACGACTATCCCATAACTTTATACACGGTATAGATTATTAGATTTGTAGAAATCAATTATTAGATCGTTAACAAGAAAGTGATTTGAATGAAGTAAAAAAAAAAGAATTGAAGTATACTGGAACGTTGTGATCGGTATCGGGTTTCCCAAGATTTAGGATCCGTGCATTGCACTCAACAACCGGATTATACTCAAAAGGTGGAATATAACCCAGCCAACCGTCCAGCAGAACACTCCCATGAATTATATAGGGAAAGTTTATTTCCCCCTACATAATCCCTATTAATTGTGGAACTGCCCAGCGTTTGCACGCCCAGGAACCTCTCAAGAGGATATTGTATGGACGGTGAATACCACCGAATTTCCCACTCGCTAAGTAAAATAAGTCGTTCAGTAAGTTAAATTTAAAGAGACTTTCTTGTATACGAGTACGCACGGACAACGTATCCAGTAACTGATCGAAAGCAGAGCCGGGCCACAGCAAGTGTGCCAACTACGCTAAATGCATTTCAACTTGTTAAAAATGGCATTTGCCTTTTTAGCATGCATGTAATGGTGCACGGGTTTTATGGTGATTTGCGGTCGATAAGACTATTGACAAAAATATTTTGACATTCAATAATAAAAAAATACTTTATTTTACACACTAAAAAAATTTTCTTTCTACAACATGAATTTTTCAAAAATTTTATTTAAAGACATTATCTTGGATCTTCTAAAATGTAATATTATTTTCATTGAATAACCACATACATAATGAGTAGAGGAAGAGGCGGTTTTTCATCAAGAGGTGGACGTGGTGGTAGATCATTCCAACCACAAGGTCCTCCAGATAGAGTTTTCGAAATGGGTTCATTTCTTCATGCTTGTGAAGGTGATATAGTTTGTAGATCAATTAATGAAAAAGTTCCATACTTCAATGCACCAATTTACCTTGAAAATAAAACTCAAGTTGGTAAAGTTGATGAAATTTTAGGTCCATTAAATGAAATTTTCTTTACAATTAAACCAACTGAAGGTGTCCTTGCAACTTCATTTAAAGACGGTGATAAATTTTATATAGCTGCTGATAAATTATTACCGTTAGAAAGATTCTTACCAAAGCCAAAACAAGTTGGTCCAAAACCTCCAAAGAAGAAGAGTTCAAGAGGCGGTGCATCATCTGGTAGAGGTGGTTCAAGAGGTGGATTCGGTGGTAGAGGTGGTTCCAGAGGTGGTTTTGGTGCTTCAAGAGGTGGATCTAGAGGTGGCTTTGGTGGTAGAGGTGGTTCTAGAGGTGGTAGAGGTGGTTCAAGAGGTGGTTTTGGTGGTAGAGGTGGTTCAAGAGGTGGTTTCGGTGATAGAAGATAAGGTTATTCTTCAAAATATTTTAAAATCAATATCCATCATCATTAATATATCACTATTACTAAAACTACTACATTACTATTTCTGTTAAAACAACTGATTTAAAAAAACACTAATACTTCGTTTTTACTATGTAATTATATAAAAAAGACAAACAAAATTTCGTTCAAGTAAAATCTTCTTCAACTGCATCAGGTGCAACATTTAAGTTACTCTTAATTGTATTTAAAATTCTAACTTTCATACCATCAAGTCTTGAAAATTTATCAAAGTTCTTTGATTCAATTGCAATTTGATCTGGATTACAATCTTTAACAGCTTCAATTAACTTACTTAAAAATTCATATTCTTTTGTACTTGCAAAACTTGGATCCCATTGTAAAAATCTCATCAAAACTGCATTGGCACTTGAATAATCATTCTCGTCTGCTAATCTACATAAAATTGCCTTGAGGAAATACTCCTTTAATGACCATTTTGCTAAATTGTTATTTAATGATTTTTTAGCAATTTCTTCATAAATTGTTGCAGCTTTCTTATAATTCTTAATATTATCATCACAATATAAATCTGCAACTTTTAATAAACATTTATTACTCAATGCAGTTGCGGAATCTCCTTTATACCATTCACTTGCATCTTCATAACTTTTAATCGCATTATTAATATCTTGTAATTCATTTTCATAAATTTCACCTAAATCACATTTAAAATTAGCACTTCTTCTGAATTGACCACGTTGAACAAACATTCCGATTGCTCTTTCTAAAACTTTTGCAGCTCTCTCTGGTGATTCCATTTTATAACATTTAAAGGATTCAATTAATGTATTAGATGCTTCATCATTACTTTCTGCTTTAATTTGTAATTCACTTGCCTTTTCAAATATTTCACCTGCTTCAGCACTTCGACGTTGTAATTTGTATAAATTGGCAGCTTGAACATATAAATCTGCTGCTTCTTCGTATTTGGACGTGCTAGATCCTCCAAATATACTTGATAAAAATCCGCCACTTTTATTAGCAATTTTATTAGCCTATTTGATGTTAGTACATTGTTATCAAAGATTCAAAATGAATATTTTATATTATACTTACTTGTGCAATCAATTCTTCAGGGTTCGACATTTGTTCTTTGAAGAAAGAAACTGCAATGACATCAATTTGAATCATCATGATAGAGGGCGAGCTGATGGTTAAAAATTAGAACTCGCATATTTCATGATGTAATCTAAGTCTTTGTTTAACATGTGTCTAATGTGTCTGTATTTAATAGTAATGATACTTACGACCTGTAGCCATTCATTACTGATTTTAACAGATTTTTAACAAATTTTGTTGTTTTTTAAGCAAATTAAGTAGAATATAGAGTAAATGTCAAAATATATCTGTAAAAAAATGAATTAAATTTTTTGAAACTACTTTTTTCAAGCAGTTTAGTTTAGGAAATTTTTGAAAAGACATTGCTACGCTGTTTTCCAGTTAAAAAAGGTCAAAACATACTTATAATCCGTTATATAATTACAATTTTGCGCGCATCACGTGATCTAATAATTTTGATACTGCAGAAAAAACTAAAAGTTTTGCTGTAATGGCTTTTGGCAGGAGGGTCAAGAGGTTAGGATCAATGTGGTTATTTCATCGTCTACAGTTTGAGGTGTCCTTTTCGACTTCTGCGGTCGGTATTAGGCAGTGTAAGAAGTTACATTTGTCTTTGCCAGCAATGAATTTGGTTACCGCTGGAGGGTAGAAATACAGCACAGCTCCAAATCCGTGGGAGGGCGACAGGGATAACACTTCGCTGGGCTTGGATTATGAGTAACCACATCAGTTGACTTTGACTGTCTTTTTAAAATTTAGTTTTTTTAATTGTTTGACAATCAGTTGCAGTAGAGCATGGTTAATGAATGTATATTGTAGTGAATCAATTCATTTATTTTGTTTCGAAAACTAGCTACATTTTTATTACTTTAAATATTAAATTTATAAGAATTATCTACTTGTTTGACCCATCCAGTCATTTCTATTATAATTTTTCAACAACAATAGCAGAAGCTCCACCTCCACCATTACAAATACCAGCTGCACCATATTTACCACCTTCTTGAGATAAAACCGATAATAAAGTAACAATCACTCTAGCACCTGAACAACCTAATGGATGACCAATTGCAACTGCACCACCATATACATTAACTTTATTTGCATCTAAGTTCAATAATTTGGTATTTGCTAAACCAACAACTGAGAATGCTTCATTAAATTCAAAATAATCAATATCATCCAGTTTTAAACCTGCATGTTTGACTGCCTTTGGAACAGCTAATGAAGGTGCAGTTGTAAAATCAACTGGTGCATGTGCTGCATCACCCCAACCAACAATTCTACCAATTGGCTTTAGTCCTAATTCCTTTAATTTCTTTTCAGAAACTAAAACTAATGCCGCACCACCGTCATTAATTGGTGATGCATTTGGTGCAGTAACAGTACCATTTTCCTTTTGGAAAACAGTTCTAGCAGATCTTAATCTTTTTTCATCTAATTTTGAGACTTCTTCATCTCTTTCAATTACAGTATCTGGTTTACCTCTAATACCTTTAATTGTAATTGGTGCAATTTCATTCTTGAATTTACCCTCATCATGTGCCTTTTGTGCTTTCTTATATGATGAAATTGCAAAATCATCTTGTTCTTCTCTAGTAATTGAATGATCTCTTGCACATTTTTCAGCTGCAACACCCATTGCTTTACCATCATATGCATCATTTAAACCATCCTTTGAAATACCATCAACAATTGAGTTATCACCAAATCTTAAACCACCTCTAGCTGCTGGAACATAGTATGGACAATTAGTCATACTTTCTGCACCACCTGCAACAACAATATCTGCACAACCAGTTAAAATAGTTTGAGCACCAAGAATAACCGCTTTCATACCTGATGCACAAACTTTATTAATAGTAGTTGCTGGGGTATCTTCACCTAATCCAGATTTAAGGGCAACTTGTCTTGCTGGTGCTTGTCCAACATTAGCTTGTAAAACGTTACCAAAGAAAATTTCTTCAACATCTGTTGGTTTAATTTCAGGAACCTTTTCTAATGCTGCTTTAACTGCATATGATCCAAGATCAACATAATTTAATGATGCTAATGATCCTTGAAATGAACCAATTGGTGTTCTTGCACCTGCTACAATATAAACGTATTCCTTAGACATTATTTCGAAGTTTGTTTGCTTCATATAACAAAATAAAAAGAGAACTGGTGTAAAATTGGAATCGAAAAACCAGCTGAGCTTAAATGAGCCCTTCTAAAAAATAACTTTCCAAATTTTTCAGCAACGCGTCGTATAACGTTTTGTGGCGGAACGACCCCACTACGAGTTTGTGCAATTCTGTGATCGATAATCTTGCAAATTGTATATAGGGTCAGTATAAAGTCTCTAAACATTAGGCCATGGCAACATCACCATCTACGTCTACGCCAACATCAGTAATCACACTAGGACCTCCATTTCCACCTTGACGTTGTTGATGCTCTAATAATTGTTCATAAGTCCAAACAGACACTCCGCTTTGTTGGTTTTTTATGTCGATTGGTTGTGCTGACGTTCTCAAAAATTTCTTAGCAGAAGCAATCGCCATATCAGTAGATAAATTGGTATCTGCATCTAATAAACCCTGTGCGATCCATTTAGGTAATTGCCCCTTCCTTCTAGAGAATCTACGATCAGCCAAAACCATAACACCATAATCATCTTTACCTCTCAAAACTCTTCCTAAACATTGTGCAGCATGCCTCATTGCATCGAAAGATAGGAAATCATTTTCTCTTACTTGATAATTATCTCTTAAAAACTCCAATCTTGCCTTCAAAATACGTGACTCAGTGTATTGGAATGGAATACCGATCATCAAAACTGTACGTCCGTAATGATGATCAAAATCAATACCTTCAGAGACTTTACCTCTGGCAACTGACAATAAAACAGCACCACGTCCATTGGAACATGCCTTTCTATATGTTTCTAATGCTAATGAAGTTTCTTGCGCATCTGGAGTTTCAACTAAAATTAATTTATATTTCCAAACTTCATCTAAAATACCCATTGTTTGCCATTGTGAAATGATACTTTCCATGTAAAGATACGATGGGAAGAAAACAACCAAACCATCAGGAGTGATTTTAGAGAATTCAATCAGTAATGTACCATAATTTCTAACAACACTGGGATCATTTCTAATTTCAAATCTAGATGATATAGCAACTTGATCGGACCCCTTAGTAACAATCATAGGCAAGAATGATCGGCGGTCTAATGTCATACTATATGATTGTTGAATAACTGTATCAAAATTGAGCATTTTAGGATACATATCTAATGGTGATATGGTACCTGAGGTGATAATAACACTTGAAAACTTTTCAAAAATTGGTTTAATGGCAATTGATGCATCCAAGCATGAAAATCTTAAAATAGGATTAGGAACTGTGGAGTTTTCAGTCTCAAAGGGTTCTAAAATTAGTGTAAAACCTGACTCATATGTTGCAACGAGTGATGCAAAAGATGCAATATCTTTTAACGCCATAAAATCTTCAATTTCTGATATTTGTAATGTTCTTACCAATAACGATAATCGTTCAGAGCAAAATCTTAATGGTTTTCTATCTATAAATGTCAATTGTTTTAAATGTTGTAGAAAGGATGTTGGAGTTTCGGCAATGACGTGTAAAACCTTCATTCTAGTTTTCAAATATTCAATAAGTCTCTTCATGAATGATATAAAATGTTCAGCTCTTCTGATACTACCAGGAATTGCTTCATCCAAAACATCACTGGATAGCACGGGACTAGCAATAAATGTTTCTTCTCCTCTATTTACAATATCTGATTCCCTCAAACCTTCAACTAATTTTTCATACTCATCTTGCAATCTTGTACTGTCAATTCTCTTCACCTCTTCAACTTTTTTACTTAAGTTATTAGCACCTCGCGTAGCTCTTTTCAACATATCATCGGTGATATCCATACTTAATGATTCAATACAAACGTTATCAATATTATGGGCTTCATCAAAAATAACAATACTATCACCAGATAAATCCTTTGAAACTCTTTCTGCAATTTTTGGATCAATCAAATAGTGATAGGAATAAATAACAATATTACATAATGGCATCATTCTTCTGATTGTAAAATATGGACATGTTCCTTCATCCTTACAGTATTTCAGCAATTGTTCAAATGAATACACACCTGGCGGTATCAAATTATTAGGATCTTTTTCGTATAACTTTTCATGAAATGAACATAAATCTTCAATATCACCACCTTCACCACTTTCAATCTTTTGTTTTAATTCACCATTAGTAATTCTTCTACACTTTTCATCAACAACGATACCCTTACGTTCTTTTCCTATCTCAGGATGTAAACATAAATTTTTTCTACTTGTTAAACCCAAACCTCTGAAATCTTCAACATATCCCAATTCTTTCGATCGAAAGTCCATTAATTTGTGCAATTCCACCAATGCTTTTTCAATTTCTGACATGGTACGTGAACAATATATAATTTTTCTATGTTCAGGATAATGCATTTGATATGCTACTGTGATAGATAATAATGAAACAGTTTTACCAGTTCCGGAAGGCATTTCTAATATACAATTTCCCCCTACATCAAGTGATTTCTTGATATCACACATATATGAATATTGTTCAGGGTATATCCTAGGGTACGGGAAAATGACAGGTAAATCATCAATAAAGAATCTAAAATTATGACAAAAATGTTAGTATTGGTTCAGCTTTTTCTCTTCTTTTTGTGTCAATAAGTTCTATACTTACTTCATTGCTTGTGTTTAGATCAAACACAATTCAAACTGAAAAATGAAGGAATTCAAGAAAGAAGGCAAATATTCTAGTTAACACAGGCACTGGTAACTAGATCTTCAATTCATTACATGGCGAGGTGAAATTTTTAAAAAAATAGTTCTTCTATAAATTTACATAAGGCTCTACATGAGTGTTATATACATTTCATAAATTATGGTGCTTTGACATCTAGAGATTTAACTTCAATCTGTTTATCAGCATCTATGTATGAATCACTAACAACCCAAATGTAAAGATCCTTTTTACCAACTTCTGGAATAGTGAATTCAATTTTAATTGTTTGACTTTCCTTCGGAATAGCTAATTTTTTGATAGAGTAAAGTTCATTAGATTTACGATCACCCAAAACAATCCACCAGTGTTCAAATTTCTTTTCAGGATATGTAGAGCTGGCAATTGTAAGATCATCAACATCTTCATCTCTATTGATTTCAACAAATATTTCTTTTGATTCACCAGCAATAACTGTTCCATCCAACTTGTAATTGACTTCTAGGTTTGGATATTTATTGACAAAATCAGCAACTTTTGAAACTTCTTTTTCAGTTAGTCCTTCTAATATAGCTTCCCTTACATCATCTTCCAACTCCATTATATCATATACCGTTTTAACACCATTACTTTTACATCTTTTAATAATGTTGTCGTCAAAGAATGGAATTTGTTTAAGACAATTTTCGTTACTCCAAATACCTTGACTAATCATTTGACATAAGTCCATTGCATACATCGCATTTAAATACCCCTGAGATGATAAGATATCAACTAAAGCATATGATAGCCTATGCGCCATTGGCAATATATAATACAAATCTTCCATGAAGTCGATACTTAAATGCTGTCTTGAAAAGTAAGCTTGAAGTAAAATAAAAACTTTTAATGAAGGAGACTCAAAATGTAATTCAGAAGTCCATTTTAATGGTATGCTATGATATAATTTGGAAAGTGCAAAACCATCATTCTCTCTGATAGGAACATTTTCAAATTCAGTTGCATGACATAAGAGTTCTAAAATATTTTTCATTTTTAGAGTTTCATTCAATCTTCCAAGTATTTCCATTGTGGCATATGATATACTATAATGGTTGGCAATCATACAATTATCTGTTGGTATGATTTCAATTTTGTCATCATCATCCTCTTCATTTTCTGAATTATTATCCACAGTGTCATCAATATCAAGTTCAACAATACCAGCTTCTTTTAAATCATTTAATGTATTTTCAATCATTCCAGAAAGATATTCAGAAAGCTCATCATCAGTAGTTCCTTTCAACTGATAATATGATGGGTTTAATTGTAATTTTCTGTAAAACAAAGAATAAGTAATCCAATCAATTGCATATTGCCTATTTTTAATAAGTTTAATATCACTAACCAATGCATCATGTATAAAATTGTTTAAATGACTTTCCAAAGGTAGCGGCATTGCAATAAATCTTTTATAATAATCTAGTTTGAATGAATTAGTGTATATTATGGCAGTGGCTACTGAGTTTTGAGTTTTTCTTGCTAATCCTATCATTTCTAAAATTTCATTGATTGTATAGTCAATAAATCTATGTTCTTTACCCTCATATTCCTTGGTTCCTAAGACTAAAACAGATGTTGCACTAGGAGCCCAATGACAAGAGTCTTTGGTAACAACTAGACTTTTGATAACTTCCGAGTCAAATAAACTTAAAACAATATTCACATCACTTGTATTCATTGAAGAATAGCAAAACCCAACACCATATTTAAGACATAACTTTAATGATTTATCTTGAACCTTTTCAAGATACTTTTGAACTGTTTCAAGATTGGTTCCTAACCATGATTTATTTTCAATTTTAAGCTTCATAACAAATTCTTTGGCGATTTCAACAACATCTTTCTTTTGATTAACAAATATCAAGCAATTTTTTTCACCCTTTCTTTCATCAAAATTTGAAATATGATTATACGCTGGTTTAATCAAGCATTTAAGCAAAGAAGGATTATGATGAATTTCCAAAAAATCGAACTTCACTTCTAATGGGAAAACCCTTTGTCTAGCTTCAAAATCAAACACATTACTTTTCGGGACATCCAACCAATCAGCAAAATCCTTGTAATTTGCAATAGACGATGATAATGCAACAAATCTTATTTTTTTTTCTAGATTAGTTGCAATGTATCTAAATCTGTTAAGTACAATTTCGTAAAAAGAACCATCAATACCAGAACCAACAATATGACAATCATCTGCAATTATGAGTTCAATTGATTGAATACTTTTCCTTTGTTGCCAACGTCTTGATATACTTTCAAATTGCAGTGGTGTACATAGAACTACATGAGATTGAGCTAATATTTGCAAATCAATTGTGATATCTCCAACAAACTTACTAATCACCTTTCCACCCGCAAGTTTTGATAAAGTTTTCTTCCATTTCTTCAATGTGATATCAATACATTTTTGATTAGGTTGAATATATATTGCTCTACCACCTTCATCTTTCCAAAGTTTTAATAACGACAGCAAAGCAATATCTGTTTTACCATTACCTTTAGAAGTTGCAAAAAGAACATTTTCATCATTATTATAGATCGAATCAAAGACTTGAGATTGAAACTTATTAAAATATTTAAATGGGAAAACTGTAGTGAATTCCTTGATACCGACATCACCGACAGGAACTAAATCTGATTCTATAACAGGCGTTAAGGCTGGGAATTTCTTAGGAACTTTCATATTTGTTAACATCACAGGAATTTTTTTCTCACAGAATAACCATTTATCACTTATTAAAGAAACAAAATAGTTAGGTTGTTCATTTTCAGACAGTGGGATGAAAAAACTGATGTAATGAATCTCATTAATATAATCTTTTCTGACAAAAAATTGATCACTGTATAATATTTTCTCACCATCACAATCTTCAACTAGTAATGTAAAACTTTGGGTGAAACCATGGATTTCTGTATCCCATTTCCAACGAGGAAAAATTTCAAGGTCTAATTGAATCAAACTTGGAGTAATTGGTTTAACTGATGCTTCAATATCTAATTGAGGAAACTTCGAAACTAATTCATATGCAAGATTACCAAATTTTTCAGCCTTCAACGCCTTAATAACGTGTGATGGATTAGTTAAAGTTAGATAATATTTCCAAGGAGTCATCGATCTTTCAGCAATATTAATAATTTCTGGTGGTACATTTGGATATTGTCTTAATGGTGTACTTGTTAACCAAAGTTTATTTTCGATCATTTTGCAAATATTTAATAAAATCTTGACAAGTTTTGCCCAACCTTTCTTTAAACATAAATCATATAGTGCTCTAAATAATCTACCCGCAGATTGGGAAACATATACCATATCAGCCATTAATGCAAATCCATCTAATTTAAGACCGGAAATATAAGCTTGCAGTAAAACATTGATTTTTGATAAAGGATCTTCCACATCTTCATTAATAGGAATTGGGGCCTTTTCTAATAATTTTTGCAACTCGCCCTTTTCTTCTTTTCTAACAGGAATATACTTGAATTCTTCACTAGTACCAAATAATCTAAACAGTTCAATTTCTCCAAAATGTGGTTTTATTTGATCAGTAAAATTTTTCATATTGGTATAGCTGATATAATAAAATGAAGAAATCTTACCTAGTACAGTCGGAACAACTAAATCCTTTGAATAGTTATACTTTATTAAACCGTTTTTAGCAAGAATGAGAAATGAAGAATATGCCAAATCTTTTCTTCTTTCAATTAAATCCAAATCATTATCATATTGAGGCCCAACATAATAAATTTCTCTAGAGTGTAACATACGCACATATAGATAAGTATAACCCATCCAATCGATACATTCTTTCAATGATTTTATTGAGCCAGCAACAATTTCTGCATTAATGCTATCTGCCAGTTTAGAATACATTTGAGATTCAATTGGAAGTTGTTGATTGAGAACTGCAAGATAATATTTAATTTGATCTCGTGAAGTGATAATTATACCATCACCATGTGTATCATATCTTGGTCTACCAGCTCTACCAAGCATTTGAAGAATATCCTGTGGTGATAAATCTACCCATGTACCCTTTTCTGGTGAATAGATACTTGTACCTTTAATAATAACTGTGTGTGCAGGTAAATTAACACCCCAAGCTAAAGTTGCAGTGGAAACCAAAACTTTAATATGACCTTCAGCAAATAGATCCTCAGCAGTTTGCCTATCATCTCTATTCATACCAGCATGATGGATACCAAAACCCATAGGAAGCACTTGTTTTAAAATTTTATTCTTTGAATTTGAAGCTTCTGATTTTAAGATTTCTCTGACACCATCTGAAATTTTAAGTAACTTATATCTATCTTTATTTTCTGAAAGTTTATTAGCTAACCATTTAGCTGTTTTAGCAGTTTCCTTTCTTGAATGAACAAATATAATAACTTGATTATTTTCACTTAAATTTTCGATCACCTTTTCATAACATACATCATTCATTGCTTCATACTTTTTAAATGCTTTCTTTTCAGTTATACCAACAAATTGTTGAGCCAATGGACAAGGTCTAAATGATGAATCAAAGTAATATAAACCATTTGATTCAACTCTTAAGAAATGTGCGACATCTTTATAATTTGGTAATGTTGCCGATAAACCAACGAATCTAACATTATAATCAACATTATCATCAATATTTTTCATAGTTCTAGCAACAATTGATTCCAGAACAGGACCCCTTTCATCATGAAGTAAATGGATTTCATCAATAATAACCAATTTGACTAAATTAATATAAGATGCATCATTATTTTTTCTTGTAATAACATCCCATTTTTCTGGTGTTGTAACTAAAATTTGAGTTGTCTCAATTTGATGTTTTGTAAGATTAGAATCACCAGTAAGTTCATTAACAGTAATACCAAAATGTGATAATCTTCTATCAAACTCTCTAACTTGTTCTTGTACTAAAGCTTTTAATGGAGCAATGTAAACAATTTTAAAATTATTTAATTGAAATTTCCCATTTGAGTTTCTAAATTTTGATAAAGTTCTTAAAACAGTTAACATAGCAACATTAGTTTTACCAGCACCAGTTGGTGCACACATTAATATATTATTATCAGCTAAAAAAGCGCTAGGATAAACTTTAGATTGTATTCTATTCAAAGTGGTCATTTCATTTGAAGGAAAAACAGATTGAGCCCATTCTGGTAACTCTGAAATTTGAATTGCTACTTCATCACTCGCAATTGGGGCCTTTTCTGGAGGTGGAATGTGAATTTCTTCCCAACTTTTTTTTGTTCTTTTAAAAGATCCCTTTGGAAGATCAAATTGAGAAATAGTCATTAATTTTGAACCTTGTGTGAAAACTAAATTATTAAGATCAATATTTCTTGGATAATTATCTGATGAGCTTGATGATTTGACTGTTTTTGTAGAAGATGAAACCTTTTTCTTTTTAGACTCCGTCAAGGGATTGGAATTATGATCATTATCACTATCTAATTTTCTTTTATTATTATTTTTCAAAGATTGTAATTTAACTAAAATTTGAGATTTTTCAGATTCATCATCACTTTGTGCTAGTTTAAGTTTGTAATATATTATTTCATGGTTTTGTACCAATATGTAGTATAGTTGATTCATTTCAAAATCGGGTATATTCAAAATTTTTTTTTCAAAAGTTCTTAAATCAATTATTTTATTGGTAACCTTTTCAAGTTCGTTGAAGATTATCTTAGAGATATCTGAATGTTTATATTCATCAATTTTTGGCTGATATTTAGAAAGTTGTTTGGAGATCCAATATTTGTCAATATTTGTTGAATCAAAGGAAATTATAGTGTTTGGATCTTCCGTGTTTGTAAGTAAAACAATATTATCGGAATCATCAACATCTTGATTAACAAAATTCATATCATTATTATCATCCTCATCCTTTTCATCTTCACTATCATTGTTTAGATCTTCATCTTCTGTATCATTATCTTCAACATCATCATTTTCATCATCAGATGACATTATTATACCCAACCCATCACTAATTCTTTGATCATCAAGATTTAAGTTTTGATTATAATCAATAAGAGAATTTGCTAGAGAATATAATAATTGAAATTGATCATCAGGTATATTTTTGTTAATTGATTCTTCTACCAATTTTTTCTTATTTAAAGTATTTTTATCATTTGATTTTAAAATTTCAATTAAAATATCAGCTAAAGATTCTATAACATCATCAGGTAAATCATTATCTAATATATCATCACACCATTTAAGTATTTGGTTATATGAGTATAGAGTTGATTCAGTTGAAGGTACATAATTAAGTATTTCAATAGTACCATTTAAAGTTGGCTTTTTAACTTTTGTTGATTTAAGTTTTGATTTTGATTTTTTAGATATATTCTTATTATCATTTAAAGCATTTAACGATGACTCAATTGATTCACGTAACTGTTTTCTTTCATCATCTGTATCTTCCGTATCATTTTTAATAGTATTTCGTATATTTGAACCGAAATCTTTTGATGAAATAACACCCTTTAATGAATGAGGATTTGTATCAATATCATTTCTATTTAAAAAACTACCTTCATCCAATAAACGTTTATCAGTCCTCAAGACTTTATTTGCCATTTCTTCATACTTATACTGATTTACTGTACCATTCTCCGTCATAGTGATAGTAGTATGATTTGTGTATATGTACAGTTAATGGCTTTGATTTGCCTTTTTTCACTTGTTAAGAGATCTTTCCTTAGGTACAATTTTATTTACATGAAAAAAAAATTAAATAAATTCATTACAGATACGGCTTGATTACGTAATAGTAGACACTATCTCTGTAGTAAATACGCTTAATAGAATTAATATTAAGAGATTTGAATAGATAATACAGTAATATATACCCTATATCACATATAGCATATACAATACAATACAGTATAATAATTCAATAGTATAATAAATCGTTAATAGTAAATAATAATAATAATAATGGTAATAATAATAATAATAACATAATAGGACAACCCACGGAAAGCAGTGGGAGTCGCTCCCTCTTTATAATTAAATTTGCCTTCTCCACTATTAGGGTAGACAGTGTTCCGAATTTTGTATAGTTGGGAAGCGGTGATTATTATTTTAGATATTGGAATTAATTTAGGCAATATTTTCTACTTGATATTTGGTTTATTCTTTCCTTTCGTTTCTCTTTCCTTTAAACAACTCACTACCTATCTGATAATGTTACGTCTTTTCTCAAAGAGACCATCCACAGTTAAGGTCATTCCAAATTTAGTCAGAAGTTTGGCAACTGAAGCTCCAGAAACTCCAGATATTGCTAATTTATCTGATGTTGTTGATATTGAATTACCAGATTTCTCATTTGAAGGTTATAAAATGGATCCACCTCAATTAAATTATCAAACTGAAAAGGGTACCTTATTACAAATGTATAAAGATATGGTTGTTATTAGAAGAATGGAAATGGCTGCTGATGCTCTATATAAAGCTAAAAAAGTTAGAGGTTTCTGTCATTTATCTGTTGGTCAAGAAGCAATTGCTGTTGGTATTGAAAATGCAATTACTAAAAATGATGATATAATTACTTCTTATAGATGTCATGGTTTTACCTATATGAGAGGTTCTTCAGTTCAAGAAGTTTTAGCTGAATTAATGGGTAGAAGATCTGGTGTTTCATATGGTAAAGGTGGTTCAATGCATATGTATACTAATGGTTTCTATGGTGGTAATGGTATTGTCGGTGCTCAAGTTCCATTAGGTGCAGGTTTAGCATTTGCTCATCACTATAGAGATCAAAAAAATTGTACTTGGGCTTTATATGGTGATGGTGCTGCAAATCAAGGTCAAGTCTTTGAAGCTTTCAATATGGCAAAATTATGGAATTTACCTTGTATTTTCACTTGTGAAAATAATAAATATGGTATGGGTACTTCAGCTGCAAGATCTTCAGCAATGACTGAATATTATAAAAGAGGTCAATATATACCAGGTTTAAAAGTTAATGGTATGGATATTTTAGCTGTTTATCAAGCTGCTAAATTTGCAAAAGATTGGACTGAAAATGATAATGGTCCACTTGTCATTGAATTTGAAACTTATAGATATGGTGGTCATTCAATGTCTGATCCTGGTACCACTTACAGAACTAGAGAAGAAGTCCAAAATATGAGATCAAGAAATGATCCAATTGCAGGTTTAAAGGCTCACTTATTAGACTTCAATATTGCAACTGAAGAAGAAATTAAAGCTTTCGATAAATCAGCTAGAAAATATGTTGATGAACAAGTTAAATTAGCTGATGCTTCTCCTCCACCTGAAGCAAAGATGAATATCTTATTCGAAGATGTTTATGTTCCAGGTTCTGAAATTCCAATCTTAAGAGGTAGAATTAGAGACGATTCTTGGTCTTTCGAAAAGGGTGGTTTTGCTTATAAATAAGGTAATAAAATTAATTACTTATGTAATTAAGCTTTATAATAGTTTATATCATTTCAATATAGTTTAAAATAATGTATCTTTCGAAATAGTAGCACTTATAAAATTATTTTAAAAACAAAAAAGAATTTAAAGCTCAAGACAAGTTATAAAATAAGGTAACAATATGCCGAAACAAAACGAAATAAAATAACACAACTTAAAAATAAAATAACATAGAGTAAACTAAAATAAA
Source organism: Pichia kluyveri (assembly GCA_030062975.1). NCBI lineage: Eukaryota > Fungi > Ascomycota > Pichiomycetes > Pichiales > Pichiaceae > Pichia > Pichia kluyveri. The sequence continues at coordinate 543,200 of CP125798.1, read as the reverse complement.
AAAATATTTATATTCACAACTCAAAATAAAAGAAGCAGACCTGTAATTTCAATATCATGCATGGACAATCATATAGTTAGGATCATCCTTATGTGCACGATATTCCGAACTTGAAATAGTCTCCAGTGTAGAAACTTCAACTAGATTATCATTTGGATCAGCACTATGTGCAGTAGTTGGTGCAGTTTCTTCAGTGTTGCCGATTTTTTCAGTGAAAACAGGGTTAACATTTCCACGATCTAAATCAGAATCTAAATCATAATCGTCATCATCATCATCTTCATTAGTATATACTTTTTCAGGTGATTCATGATCTGCTGATTTAATTTCAACTTGTTTAGCTTCAGAGATTTCAGCATTGGATAATCCAGATGGTGCAATACTTGCATTTGTAGTTGTTGTATCAATTGGGTCATTGTTTGAAACTGGAGCAGCAGACTTAACTTTTGAAGTACCATTGTCAACTGTAGAACCGACACCAGCAGCAGCACCAGCACCTGTTGTAATTGCAATTGGAGCAGATATTTCAGATTTATTTACTGTTTTGCGATTGCTCGCTTGATTAATTGAATTGCTTCTTGATCTTGACTTTAATTTAAATTTAGAAGTCAGTGAATTTGATCTTGATCTTGGTGCATCTGGAATATTTTCCTTAACTGAACTCTTAGATGGAACCTTTCTAATTTGTTGAGCTAATGGAGTATTCATTTTAGCAATTTGTTCAGGTGTCATATTTGCAATTGCTTCATCAACCATTGATCTTCTTCTTACAACCGCTGGGTGTCCATTAGTGCTTTCATTAGAGATTTGTGTTAATGGTTCAGACACTGGAACTGATGAATCTGGGAATGCGGATAATTCGGATGATTCAGTTGGTTCAGATTCTGTTTTATCAGTAATTGTTTCATTATCACCTGTAGCTTCTTCTTTTGGTTCTTCTTCCTTTGGTTCTTCTTCCTTTGGTTCTTCTTCCTTTGGTTCTTCATCTTTCAAAACCGGTTCTTTATGTTCAAATGATGTATCATGTAAATGTTCTTCTTCTTCATGAATAATTGATGGTAAATCAGATTCCTTTCCAACAACATCATTGAATTCACCCTTATAGAATGGATTATCAATATTAGTAGATGTACCAGCATTTGAATTTTTAAGTTCATCATGGAAATCAGTTGGAGTCTCAACAGATTTACCTTGTGGAACCAGATTTGTTGCATTTGATGCAATATTAGATGCTCCAGATGCAATACCAGATCCACCAACTGCAACACCGGTAGCAACACCAGCTCCAAGACCCAGAGCACCAGTTGCTAAACCACCCGCAACACCACCTAATGTACTACCAACAGTACTAGATTTGGTTTTTGCTTCCTCTTGTTCTTTTACTGATTTTTCCAGCTTTAATCTTTCTTCATTTAATCTCTTTTTTTCCTTTAATCTTTCAACTTCTGCAGCAATTCTTGCATTTTCTTCTTCCTCTTCAGCTTTTTTCTTTTCAGCTAATTGTTTAGCTTCTTCTTTTTCCTTTGCAAGTCTAGCTTCTTCTTCTTCCTTTTCCTTTGCAAGTCTAGCTTCCTCTTCAATCTTTTCTTGTTCAAGTCTCTTTCTTTCTTCTTCAGCTGCAATCTTAATTTGTTCTTGCTTTTGTGCTTCTTCAAGTCTAACTTGATCCAGGTGAGCTTGCCAATCTTCAGCAGCTTTAGTTGCATCAGCTTTTTTGGATTGCAGGATATCTTTACCAGCAGTAGAGTAATGATCAATCTTAGTTGAATGCGCATTGAATCTATCAGTTAATAAACCAATTTGCGAGCTTAAAACACCAACATTGGTTGTAGCTTGAAGGAATTTAGAATTAATGATACCAAAGGATCTATCAGCAACCTTAGCTCTATAATTAGAAGTACGAATTGTTTCTTTCTTTTCATGTTTTTCTGCAATTAAAGCTTCAACCTTTTTGATTTTTTCTTCTAATTCAGCCTTTTTTGAATCTAATTCTTTTTGTAATTCAACCTGTTTAGATTTAAGTTCAGTTGCATCATTTTCAAATTTTTCAGCTAATTCTTTTTCTTCAATTTGCTTTGATTTGAAAGATTCTAATTCATTTTCCTTATCTAATTTATATTGATCAGCATTTTTGATTAAATCTTCCTTGTTAGTTGCATGTTGAGTGATTGCATCTTCTTCTGCTTGCTCAGCATCTTGTTGATCCTTAATGATTGCAGCTTTTTCATCTTCAATGTATTTTGCAGCTGAAGTTTTAGAAGATTCTGCCTTTTGCTCAAGTTCCTTAAATGCAGTATCATGAGCATCTTGAACATCTTTAGTTTTAGAGTCGACAGTTGCCTTATATGTAGCTAACATACCCGCAACAACTGCTTCATCCTTTAATCTAATATTAGTTTCAATTTGAGCAGCTTTTTCAGCGTCACGTGCATTGTTTTCAGCAACACGATCATCAATTTGTTTCATTAATGGTTCAAGCTTCTTTTTTGCTAATTCATAAATTTGTTCCTCAGTTAAGACTAAACCTGCACCTAAATCAACACGACGATCTAAGTTTTCAATTTTATTTTTATTCATAATTTGACTTGCAATATTGAAATTATCCTTGTATCTTCTTAACATTTTTGGATGTGATTTAATAACTGGAGGAATTTCCATAACTGCAGGTTTAATTGACTTGGATGCTTTAGCAGGTGTTTCTTCAACTTGTTTTGCAGCTGGTTGTTCAGTTTCGGTTTCAATTGGTTCATCGATAACTACAACTTCTTCAATTTCTTCAGCTTCCAAAGGTTCCTCTTCAGGATCGACAATTTCATACTCTTCTTCTTCGAATTGTTCAGGGTTTAAAGGAGTTTCTTCTTCTTCTTCTTCTTTATTTGCTTCTGCTGTTGCTTCTGCTGTTGCTTCTGCTTGTTCTTCAGCTAACTCAGCCTTTGCAGCTTCTTCTTCAACAGTTTCTTCATTAGCAGTTTCTTCAGCAGTTTCGTCAACTTTAACTACAGGAACACTACCTGCACTGATATAAGAGCTATAATTTGCTTCATTTGCAACTTTCTTCTTTGGTGATACAGCATCGGAAGTTCTGAATGGAGAAACCCAATCTTTTGAAGATTGAGAGACAGTTTTATGCAAAATAGTACTATTATGGGTACCTTCTTGTGACATTGTACTCAATTAGTTTAAGATTTAATAATTTAAAGTAAAAAATAGACAATTAGTTAAGATTTGTAAAACAATAAAGATCTAATCCAATACTAAAAGATAGCATAAAGGAGATAGTTTAATTGAATTTGCTGCTATTAACAAAAAATTGATTATCATATCAGCAGAGTAATAGCTGGAGGCTGTGTTGTTCTTTTGTTTTTCAAATGTCCCAAAAGAGAATCCTCATTACCGGAAAGGGAAAAACCTCATAAATTGGGAAATGCTTAAAAATCTATGAAGCGGGCGGGGATAAAATAGTAAAATGTTACGTAATAACAAAATGTAGCGACTCATCGACGATAGTATGGCTAAGTCGAGCCTTCGCTGTTATTACAGTGTGTATTAATAAAGTTTGAATCATTGAACACATCAGAGACAGAGATGACTTTTTAAGAGAAATATAGATAGCGGGACGGGTAATAGACTTCTCTGTATATTTTCTTAATAAGTTACTACGGAGAGGTTCGGGAGCCAATTTATAGTAACATTTTCAAAATGATTATTATTAAAATACTATTACACCGAATCATTATTGGAATCATTGGAAATGACTCAGATTGATTAAAAGATCCCGGGAGTTTTATTTAAAATATTACGTAACTACCTTTTTACTATTATTTGTAATATTTTAATTTATTAGTAAATTGCATTGACTGCGGATTTGTCTTAATTTTTGACTCTGATATTTTTAGCTTAAAGTGAATCATCTGAATCATCTTCTGATTCTATCATTTTAATTTGATAACCCTCCAATTGTTTCTCTATTTTACAATTCGTACTTCTATACAGTGATTATCTTATGAATTTGATAAATATTATTATACAATTTACATTATGTTCTTTTGAATATTTTTTTATTTACAAATGATCCAAATCAATATTAGTAATAACTTATATAATCAATCGTGCCTCATCAATTAAATTGTAAAAAGCAATTGCGATTCTCGGGCGTCTCTCAATTTCTATTATTCTCCGGACAAACGGTAGGACACGATTTCACCCTATTCTGCTCCGGATTTCTACGATGGTGCCGCACCCTTATAATGAATGCCACAATTTTTAGTCTTTTTAACAATTCTCATAGTAAAAATATATGTCGCCAAAGTCCCCTAGGCGAGGGCTGAATCACCGACATCCGGAATGTTACGGGCTGACTCATTTGTCGTGAATAATCGGAAAACTGAAGAAACTCGGAGAATCTTTTTTTTTATTCAAAATTTTTCAACATTTCTTTTTATTACTGGTGGTAACTGATTTTACTATAAAGTCAACACCGTTTCCCCATATTTTAGAAAGATTTTATAAATTGGAATCATCCTTCTTGGAATTTGATTAAAATAAACTACACACTTTTCTGATTGTTTTTATTTAACAAAAGAGATAATGTTGAGAACTCAATTTAAGTCACTTGTCAAGAATGTTTCAAAAAGTTCTTCTTTAAGAAGAACTTTTGCTTCTGCTTCTTCATCTTCCTCATCATCATCTACTGCATCTGCTAAATATTTAGCAGGTTCATTAGCAGCTGTTGCAACTGCAGCAGCTGTTTACACTACTATCAACTCATCAGTTGTTGCAAATGATGAAGTTAAACCTTTAGAAAATAAAATTCCAGTTGAAGAATTTGTGAAACATAATACCGCTGATGACTGTTGGATTACCGTTAATGGTAATGTCTATGATTTAACCGATTTCATTGAAATGCATCCAGGTGGGCAAACTCCTTTAATTCAAAATGCTGGTCATGATGCAACTACTTTATATAATAAAATTCACCCAAAGGGTACTATTGAAAATTTTCTTCCAAAGGATAAACAATTAGGTGTTTTAGTTGGTGAAGCTCCAAAAATTGAAGTTGTTTTAGATGAAAAGGAAAAGGCTAGATTAGAACTTTTACAACATTTACCAGCTCTTTCAAGAATTCAAAATATTTATGATTTTGAACATATTGCAAGTAGAGTTTTAACTGATGTTGCTTGGAATTATTATTCTTGTGGTGCTGAAGATGAAATTACCTTGAGAGAAAATCATTATGCTTATCAAAGAATTTACTTCAGACCAAAGTGTTGTGTTGATGTTCAAAATGTTGATACTTCCACCACTTTATTAGGTTCTGAAACTAGTGTTCCATTCTATGTCTCTGCAGCAGCATCTGCTAAATTAGGTCATGATGATGGTGAGTGTTCTATTGCAAGAGGTGCTGGTAAAGAAGGTGTTATTCAGATGATTTCTTCTTTCTCTTCATACTCTTTAGAAGAAATTGCAGAAGCTAGAATTCCTGGTGCAACCCAATGGTTCCAATTATATGTTAATGAAGATAAAAACATTGTCAAGAAAACTATCAAGAAGGCAGAAGATTTAGGTATGAAAGCCATTTTTGTTACTGTGGATGCGTCAAGCAGAGGTAACAGAGAAAAAGATATTAGAATGAGAATTACTGAAGATCATGATGAATTAGATGATGATCATTCTGTTAGAGCTGGTTCAACATCTGGTGCTATGCCATCTTTCATTGATAAAAGACTGTCATGGGATGAAGTTAAAGAAATTATCTCATTAACTAAATTACCAGTTTTATTAAAGGGTGTCCAAAGAACTGATGATATTGAAAAGGCAATTGATATTGGATGTCAAGGTGTTGTTTTATCAAATCATGGTGGTAGACAATTAGATACTTCTCCACCTCCGATTGAAGTTATGGCAGAATCTGTTCCAATCTTAAAGGCAAAGGGTAAATTAGATCCAAACTTCAACATTTTCATTGATGGTGGTGTTAGAAGAGGTACTGATATTTTAAAGGCTTTAGCAATTGCCGGTCAAGATTGTAAAGTTGGTGTTGGTCTCGGTAGACCATTTTTATATGCAAATACTGGTTACGGTGAAAAAGGTGTTAGAAAAGCAATTCAAATCTTAAGAGAAGAATTAAAAGCTGATATGAGATTATTAGGTGTTAATACTCTTGATCAATTAGATAGTTCATATATCGATACCAGAAGATTGATTGGTAGAGATGCAACTAACCATATTTTCAACAACAACTATTATCCAATGACTCAAATTCAATTCAAGAATGGTAAATAATTCATTCGATAATTTCCAAAGATTCATTCTATTGATGATTGATTGAGAGAACCTAACTCTCTACCAAAAATTTTATAGACATATCAGTTGTTCAATAATTGAATCTCGATTTTTTTCTTCCACTTTTTACACTCTTTACACAAAAGCAACTTGATTTACTTGATTTTACTTTTTAATCTATTCCATTAGTAATTACTATTTGTACATTTTATAATTTTATCTGGGTTTATAAGAAGATAATATGTATTTTTTACGTCTTTAAGATAAAAAATTAATAAAAATACGGTTTACGTAATTAAAAATTAATAGATGAAAAAGTTATCAATGCCAATCAGTTGATACTTTGATAATAATATTATTTTACGGAGTGGTCATATTATAGAGACATAAATATAGGCATTGTCGGCTTAAGGAATATGAGTTTGGAAACCGATGATGATGATCAGTCTGCAAATTTTGATAAATATGGGGAAGATATAACAGAGCAACACAAACCATTATTTAATTCTGAAATACCCAGTAATGAAGCTCGTCCCAATGAACTTAAACAAGTTGAAACTAAACAAGATGATAAGCCTATTAGTATTCAAAAGATCAAGAGTAATTTAAGTGAAAATCTTAATAATTGGAACACATCCAAACCATATAAAAAGTTATACCAAACGGCGGTTGATTTTGCAACCCCGATGGATCTATTGGAAGATTTGAAGAGAAAAAAAGACGATGTTGGATATGAATCTGATGGTATAAGAAGATTTGCCCCAATATCACAAACCGAACAAGAAAAGGAAAATGAAGAATTCCCCAATGATCATAAATCAAGGTACTGGACACCTAAAAATATTATGAATATTGAAGATGCTCCATATTCTAATAGATTAGTTATTATATTGTTAATGTTGAGTTTTTCATATTTTGGTAATTTAGCAAGAATATCTTTCCAATCATTATTGACTTATCAAAATGCATATATTTATTATAATCCTGGTACATTGATTTGGATAAATTTTACATCATGTGTTATTGCAGGTTTTGCAGATAGTGCATATGATTTCTGGGATGCTATGTCACAAGGTTCCAATCGACATCTAAATTTAAAACAAATTCCTCTTCATACTGGTATAACTGCAGGTTTTTGTGGTTGTTTCTCAACTTATTCTGGTGTTATCTCAGAACTTGTATTCGTAACGATAAATGGATCTTTACCAGTGCCAAATAACGGTTACGGAGTGATGCAATTTTTTGCTGTTCTTATTACACAATTTGGTCTATGTTTTTTTGGTATATATTTGGGTGGTGATTTGGCTTATGGATTTGACTATTTTTTCGTACCTTATATCAAACCATATGTGAGTATACGAACTTGTCGGTTCCTTGAATTTTTTATTATAATTCTTGGTATTGTTGCCACAATAATTAATATTGTCCTCTCAGCAGTGTTGGATTATGATAATACTTATAAAAAAAGATACTCAATTGCATGCTTATTTGGAGTTTTCGGATGTCATCTCAGATACAAATTGATGGAATTGAATGGTAAAATTATTTCCAAATGGTTTCCAACTGGTACTTATATCGTCAATGTAAGTGCATGTATAATATTGGCCGTTTTGAACCTATTACTATATGGATATTCAGACAAAGAGAACAAAGCAAGACTGATAACAAATCCAGTTTATATTTGTATCATTAAAGCTTTTGCAAATGGTTTCTGTGGATCTTTAAGCACATTTGCGGCAATGGTTACCGAAATGGTCAATATGGGAAATCCTAAATACAGGTACACCTATTTTTCGATCATGTTCATCTCGTGTTTCATACCAGTTCTTTTAATACTTGGTTGTTATTATTGGACAAAGGGAATGGCTCCCGTGTAGATTATATTAATTTTTTATAGATTAAAGAGGTTTTATTTATAAATTATTAAAGTTGAACACTAGAATCAACTTTTGGTATTGGTGTTTGAGGTGTTGCACTGTTTTTTGTAGTAATTTTACCATCTTTAGAATTTTTTACTTGTGAAAATGCCTTATCATTGAGAAATTCTTGTCTTTTCTCTAATGTACCCTTTTCAGATTGTACCCATCCAGGAAATAACATCAAATATCCTGTAAAACTTCTTACCACACGACGACCTTTCATTTTTGCAGCTTCTATCAACTGTACTTCTTCATCTTTTTGTGGATGATCTTTGAAACCTCTAAGATCTTTCATACTTATCACACCTTTAACGTTATCAAGCATGGAAATTTCTGTACTTTTAAGTTTCGATCTTGTTGGTTTGATTGATCCATCAGGTTTATTTTCATCTGTAGGTTCAACATTGGCAAATGTGTTCGTTAAATTAGTATTTACAGTATCTTCATAAATATTAACTGGTGCATTTTTTGCCCATTTTCCTGGATGGGTATTACTTGTATCTATGTTTCTGACGATATGTGGATTCATGGTCAAACCACTCACACCCACACGTATATTTGTAGATAACTTATTACCGGTGACATTGTTTAAATTGAGATTGTTACTTGGTGCAACTGAGTTACCAGCACTACCTGGAGCCGAGTTCATTGCACTGGATGGTAATATATCCACTGGTTTGGGTTGTATGTCCACATTACCATCATTAAGTTTAGGCAATATTTTAGTTGAGTTATCACTCAGCTTCAACGTAAGTTTCACACTTGGTGTAGATTTTCCAATTTTAGAATGCTTGACAGCTTTGTTATCTGATTGGTCATCCAATTCTCCATGATCAACTGACCTCTTTTTTGATTTAGTATGTGGTTGCTCATGATAAACATGTGCAGTGAGTTCAGGAAATTTGCTGAGTGTATCTGAAGGTATACTTAGCGTTACCAGTTTGGATCTTTTTGAAGCCATAATGGATTAAACAATTCTGTTACGGAAAGGAAGAAAGAGCTACAGTGTTAACATTGAAATGTTCACTCACCCACACATGTGTTGTCTCTATAATAATCATTGACAAGGGTTTGTTGAACTAAGAAGGTTTTGCGCGTTTCACTCAATGCACACCATGCCGTAACACCTTAGGTCACATGTTAACCAATGCTGACGTCTGTAGAAAACCTAGACAGTATCATTTCAACAAGAAAGTGAAATATTAGATTTGTAAAGTTATAAATTAGGTAGAGAAATATCATCTTTATTCGAGTTTACTGTAAAAGATAAGGTATACAGATTATCATTAAATTAAAATACAGATACACATTCAAACATCAAATACCAAATCCACCACCCATAAATGCATTACGGGCATTCTTCTTATTGACCGCTTGTGGCCCATGTAGTTTATCAATTTTACCAGATGGTGGCATAGAATTGATAATATTATTACTATATGATGGATTCTTAGCACTTTGAGGGATTCCTTGAGAAGGATACGGTGGATAACCTTGTGGTGGATACGGTGGATAACCTTGTGGTGGGTATGGTGGGTAACCTTGCGGTGGATAACCCTGAGGTGGATATGGCGGATACCCTTGAAGTGGATAAGGAGGATACCCTTGTGGTGGAGTAGGGTATTGAAGATAGCCTGAAGGAGGTTGTCCTTGTGGGGGTGGTGGGTACATTTGTCCTCTTGATGGTGGTGGCATTGATTTTCTAGTGTCCTTCTTCATCTGAATACTATTATTTGGCGGTTTTGCTGATGTGAATTGATTATGATTTTGAACTTGTGGTGAATAATATTGTGTTGGTATTTTTCCAGCTGAATTATTAGAAACATGGATTCGTTGATCTATTTCTTGATCGTGAGAATAATGTACTGGCTCTGATGAAAATGAAGATTGTGGAAATGGTTGCATTTTAAGAGAAGTTATATTTGATTTACTTGTACCAGAATTGGGTGAACATGAATGATCACTATTAGAATTTTTAGACATTGGTGAATTTTTCCCTGTGTAGTATGTATTATTACTTGAATAAGTGTTTGAATTACTTGAATGGTTGGATGATTCCCTAGAATGATCAGCTATTTTATCATCAGGTATAACTGAAAGATATTTGCTAACACCTTTTGGTTTACCTGTTTCAACAGTAGAGGCTGGATAAACAGAAGAGCTTCCCGATACAACTGACTCTTTCATAGACATTGATGGTGGAGGTGGTGCCTTGCGTATTCTACTATTTGAAACTTTTCTTGCTTCACCATATTCAGATTTCTGTGCATCCAGATGATTCATACAATCTTTGAATTCTGCTTCTAAATCTTCAAATTCGGTTTCTAATTGTTTATTGGTGATAGGTGCAGAATTGATGGCCCTTTTATCAGCTGAAAAACGTTCATCACAAATTTCAGGTGGAGAAAGTATTGGTATTGTTTCTGGTGATCTCAAGTTTAATTTTGGTGTAGGGTTGGTCTCGTATGAGATGTTTGAATCGGAATGATAAGAGTCTGGAGATCTACTTTGATCTCTCAGTATTTCAACCCTTTGATTAGGAAGCGTGATTGGAACTTCGTTTATGACTGGTGATCTCTGGTTTTCTGCAAGGTATGGATTTGAAGGTTCAGGGGAACGTAGTGGAGATGATGAATGTGGTGGTGAATAAACAGTAGGTGGTAAATTTGCTCTAGGCGGAAAATTCGATCTTGGCGGTGAATAACTTCTCGGTGGTGATTGTTCTCTATTTGGTGAATATGTTCTAGGAGATAAATGCTCTCTATTAGGTGAATAAGTTCGAGGTGGTGAATGATCTTTAAGTGGCGAACGTGTATATGCCAGATAATTAGCTGGATAATTATCTTGAGATGAAATATGTTTCTCTTGTGAGTCATATGTTTGATTAATGTTGCGAGCATTGCCATCTGATACAAGATCTCCGTTTCTATTTATTTGAGGTGAATTTGCATTTTGAGGATATGGATTATATGTTCCAACTACTTTACCAGCTCGTCTTCTGGGAGAACGTTCGGGTATTTTATCATTAGATGATGTTTCATAGTTATTATAATTTGCTGATGAGCTATTTTCTGCAGCTTTGTTATAAGTAACTGTTGGTAATACCTTTGACTTTGGTAATTTAGGAATGACAGAATTTTCTCCACTATTAAAATTGAAATCAATGCCCAGCGTATCAAAATTCAAAAAAGTACTTTCTTCATCCAAATTTGGCAAGGATATACGAATTTGATCGGATGCAAGAATATTTGGATTTGTTTTTTCAATTTTGCTAGAGCTCTCAGGTACTGTTATAGAAGGCGGTGGTTTTCTTATTTTACTTGTTTGAGATGAAGTTTCTTTGTTTGTACCGTAATCCTTCTTTGGTAAAGGTGGGGGAGCCTGTTTCATTTTTTTCTCTAACATATCTTTCTCCTCTTGTTTTTTCTTGGCTTCATGTCTTTCTATTTCAACTCTTTCTGCATCCAACAATGCTTGCTTTTTTATTCGTTTTGCTTCCAGTTCAGCCTTTTTAATTTCTTGCTCCAATTGTTTTAATTTTTCTTGTTTTAATTCAAGTTCTAAATCGTATCCATCTCTTGCTAAATCTTGCTCCTCAACAATGATCCATTTTCTAAAACCTTCGGCTAGTTCCACTTCCATAATGTACGTTTTTCCAAAGGTTTTCTTTTTTAGGTCTGTTTGTTCAATTCCAAGAGAAGCTAACCAGGTCCAAATAAAATAATCTTCTATAGTAACTCTTCCTATAACAGCTGTGTAATATTCAGTTGCATCCTTTTTTGATGACATCCTCTCCCTTGAAGTCATATCAGTTGACCAACCAGGAACAAGTTTAAATTTCAATGCACTTTTATCTTTACCATCACAAATCAAATCAGAATCATACAAGCATAAGTTATCTAATAAACGTGCGCCTTCAGCAGATAATTTATCTGATATTTCATTTTTATCTTTGAAAACTCTCTTCAATAACAAATAATCTTCTCTTGTATAAAATAAGGTTGGATCATCAAATTTCAAAGTTTTATTGACTCGATTTAGTAGTTCAAATGGATTTTTGGAAGGGTTATTTGATCTGATCGTCACCATTGGAATTTCTTGTAAATTTTTTGAAGCTTCTATAGATGATGCAGTAATAGGAGGAGGATATTCTGTAGACTTAAGTAGATTTTGGAATATTCTAGGTAATTTATCTAAGTCGCCATTAGGAGGCATTGATTTCACAAATGCTAATAATAAATGAAACATGGCATCTCCAGCTGGAATCCATTCATACAAACCTCTTTGAAATGATGGGACCCCATCATTCTTACTTTTGACAGGACTGAAAGCCCATAAACCACATAGTTTGCTTAATTTTTTGGCAGTCATTAAATTTTCTTTTGAATTTAAAATTAAAGCAACAATTAAATCAAAGAAATCGTAAACTATGGATGCATGTGCTCCTGATGATAAACAATTAGGCATAAATTCTAGAAAAGCTTTATCAGGAAAACTCGATTTGTCTTCCATTTTAACAAATTCAGTATATGCCTTCCAGCCTATAATTGCCTTACCAGGTAATCTACACCATATAAATTTCAAAGCTCCCATTAAAATATATTCATTGGCTGATTTGATTATTTCCTTTGCTTCATCTTCTTTTATTGGCATTCCCTTGACAAATATAGTATTCAAAAACTTTTTAAGATCTGCATCGTGTTGTTTAGGTCTGAACGGAAGTATCAATAATGGGACCTTGGTACCCTTTCTTTTCAATTCTGATGTGATCAAATGTATTAAATCTTTAACATTTTTACGTTCAAATGTTATATCAAATTCTTTCTCCTCAATATATTGATCATCTGTTTTAGGTTTATAAGATTTTTTGAAATCATCTAGTTTGTCATCTGTCACATTGGGGCAGTACATAAATGAAGAATCTGTTTTCGATTCTCCCATTTTAACAGAATCTGAGACAATAAAGGATGGAATCAATGGAATCCCCTTGTTCTTCATGTTTATGATCAGGTCTCGCAGATAAACCGGAAATAAGTCACTAAAGTATAAAAAAAAGATAGTTTTAAAAGCTGTTGATGTAAATATTGATTCAATATTTTGATCGGATGGAATTTTTTTGTTAGTGCGAAGCTTAACAATTTCTGCTGGGAGATTGGTGTATCGTTATACGAATCCGCTAATGGAACAGTTACTTTCCTTTATTTTAGATATATCTGGATCATTGATTAACGTGATAAGTAAATAAAATGGTTGTACTATCTGATGTGGAAATGGAAAAGCTCAAAGCTACCAAAACTATTGGTATTATTGGATTGGGAGATATGGGTCTTTTATATGCCCGTAGGTTTTCTGAAGCTGGGTGGAAAGTTTGTGGATGTGATCGTGAAGAAAGATACATTGAACTTAAAGAAAGTATGTCATCCCTTTTACCAGATGTTGAAATCTTTAAGAATGGGTTTCATGTTACTAGATTAGCAGATTACATCATTTACTCTGTGGAAGCTGAAAATATCGGGAAAATAGTCTCAATGTACGGACCCTCCACAAAAGTTGGTGCAATTGTTGGTGGTCAAACATCATGTAAAAGTTCTGAAATTGAAGCTTTTGAAAAATACTTACCGGATGATGTGGAAATTGTTAGCGTTCATTCATTACATGGTCCTAGAGTTGATACTACTGGACAACCATTAGTGTTAATTCAACATCGTGCATCAGATGAAAGTTTTAATTTTGTTGAAACTTTAATGTCATGTCTACATTCAAAACATGTTCATTTAACATATCAAGAACATGATAAGATTACTGCAGATACACAAGCTGTCACACATGCTGCATTTTTAAGTATGGGTGTTGCATGGCATAACAGTCATCAATATCCTTGGGAAACACCTAAATGGACAGGTGGTATAGAAAATGCCAAAATTAACATTTCAATGAGAATTTTTTCTAATAAATGGCATGTCTATGCCGGATTGGCCATCACCAACCCTTCTGCACATAAACAAATAACACAATATGCAAAATCAACGGAGGAATTGTTTACATTAATGATCCAAAGAAAGAAAGATGAACTAATGAAAAGAATTTTAGAAGCAAAGGAGAAAGTTTTCGGTCACTTAGGAAAGAATCATCAATTATTATTAAATGATGATTTATTACAACAATACTCATTATCTAAAACTCCACCTGGTGGCAACCAAAGAAATTCACATTTATCACTTTTAGCGATTGTTGACAGTTGGTCACAACTTGATATTGTTCCATATGATCATATTATTTGTTCCACTCCACTTTTCAGAATATTCCTTGGTGTCTCTGAATATTTATTCTGTACCCCAGGATTACTAGAGGATTGTATAAGTGTTTCAGTTGATGATATAACATTCCGTCAAGATGATTTACAATTCACAATGGCAGCTAAGGAATGGTCAAGTACTGTTAGTTACGGAGATTTCAACTTATACAGACGTAAATTTGAAAATACTCAAAATTTCTTCCAACATATGTTCCCAGAAGCTACAAAGATGGGTAATGAAATGATAAAAACCATTTTACAACGTGTCAAAGACAATGAATCCCAAAACTAGAATATTTATCTTATAGATGTACATAGACTCTAAATAACTCTTAATAACTCCTATTAATAATATATTAATGAAAAACTTCCCTAAGTAAGGCCCCTTAGTGACGATGTGAAACGCCTTAGTGCGGAAAATTCGAACTCACTCACCAGGCTTTTTTTTCATGCAACTATAAGTTTTGATCAGATCATCAACAGGTTAATCGCTTCGACTTTTTTCTCTTTTCCTTTCTAGAAGTTAAGGGTCAGCAGTAAAAATGGGTAACATATTTAGCTCGATGTTCAATAAACTCTGGGGAGTTAATGAAGAAGTTAGAATTCTCATTCTTGGATTGGATGGTGCCGGTAAAACTACCATTTTATATAAATTACAACTCGGAGAAGTTGTTAAAACAAAACCAACAATAGGATTTAATGTTGAAACTTTACAGTACAAAAATATATCTATAAACATGTGGGATCTTGGTGGGCAAACATCTATTCGTCCCTACTGGCGATGCTATTATGCTAATACTGCTGCAGTGATTTTTGTTGTTGATTCCACTGATAAAGAACGTATGGAAACAGCAAAGCAAGAATTACATATGATGTTAAAAGAAGATGAACTTGTGGATAGTGCATTACTTGTGTTTGCAAATAAACAAGATCAACCAGGTGCATTGACTGCTGCAAATGTCTCCAAGGCATTAGGTCTTGCTGAATTAAAGGATAGAAGTTGGAGTATTGTTGCTACAAGTGCAATTAAAGGTGAAGGATTAACTGAAGGACTGGATTGGCTGATTGATGTTATAAAGGATGAACAATTGTAAAGCTAGATCTATATATATCATATATATCCAAGGGAATGAGATGTATTAAATAACAGATGAATCAAAATATTCTCTTCAGTTCAACAACTTATATTAGCTAAACATGTATAAATATTACCTATAATGTTCCACATACTTAATCAATCAATAATTTACGAATAATTCTGTAATCACCTATTCTCAATGCTTTAATCATGTTTTGTCAATTAAATTTGATAATAAACGGCTTCCATTTCCGTAGAATCTGAGGGTCCGGTTAAATTCAAGATAATTTGAATTCCGCATGTCTTTTCCACTCCCTCCTATATTATTGTCTTTCTTTTTTAAATAACTACATCTAGCATAATAATGGAGGTTATAATACGGCGTCAAACTATGTTAAGATCATCTGGAATACTAAGAAAAGGCTTACTTCAAATACGAAATGTTTCAAGTGGAAGTTTGAAAAGAAATAATTTACCTCAATTCACCAATAAGTCACCAAAATTCCATTACAAATTGTTCATGGGGGCTGGTATCTTTTCATCTACTGTAGTATTATTCCTCAATTATAAAGAAATACACAATGACGATAATAAAAAATTATTGGTGGAAGGTTCACAGCCCTTTAAAGCTAACAATTGGCAAAATGAAACATCTGTGCAGGGTACTTTAACTCCAGATCCGTCTCAGTCAACATTTGAAATGGGATTGTTTGTTGCATCCCAAAAGGAAAAGGAAAGAATAGAAGACGAGTATAGAAATGAACGTCGAAATAGGAAATATACAGGATGGTTATTTAAAATAGGATTCATTATGCAAGATTATGTTTATGAACCAATTGTGACATTTGGAAGGTTTTTAGAACTCAGTTGTATTTTTTTCCCAGTTTTCTTAGTTTATCCCATAACTTTTTTTGGGAAGACAACTAAAACAGGTGATAGAACTGGTGCTCTGTTATGGTATTGGCTTTTACGTCATGCAGCTGAACTTGGTGGTGCATCGTTTGTTAAATTAGGTCAATGGGCAGCATCACGTACTGATATATTTAATCAAGGACTATGTGATGAATTTAGTAAATTACATAGTAATTCCAAAGAACACAGTTTTCGTCAAACTAAAAAGATTCTGAATGAAACTTTTAAAGGTGTAGATTTTAATGAAATATTTGACGAATTCCCAGAAAAGCCGATTGGATGTGGTGCAATTGCACAAGTTTATTTAGCTAAACTTAATGAAAAATTTATTGGGAAAAATAATAAGCACGATGCTTATGTTGCAGTGAAAGTTGTACATCCAAAAGTAGAAAAGAATATTGCAAGAGATTTGAAAATTATGTCATTTTTTGCAAATATGATTGATGTTATTCCAACAATGGAATGGTTAAGTTTACCTCAAGAAGTTGAACAGTTTTCAATTTTAATGAATTTACAATTAGATTTGAGAATTGAAAGTTATAATCTCAACAGATTTCAAGATAAATTCAAAAACAGCAATGATATACACTTCCCTAAACCTAGATTCAGCTCTAGAAAAGTTTTAATTGAAGAGAAAATTGCTGGTATTGAGATGAACAAGATATTAGAGATAAAACATATGAGCCATGATAGAATGTTAAAATCCATTAGTGACAAATTAATTGATTCATTTTTGAAAATGATGATTTTAGATAATTTCACTCATGCAGATTTACATCCTGGTAATATTTTTGTTAGATTTGTTAAATCCAATAGTCACAATAAGGTACCTGAAGAGATTGATGAATTTGAAATTGATCAACTAACCGATAAATTGAACTCTTTATCTTCCAGTGATCTGAGTTCCGAATTAAACATGTTATTCGAAAATAAGTATGTCCCTCAATTATGTTTCATTGATGCGGGTCTTGTTACAGAACTTGATGATAGCAATAGGTTCAATTTTATTTCATTGTTTAATGCATTAGCTCAATTTGATGGTTATAAAGCTGGTGAATTGATGATAGAAAGATCAAAGACACCTGAAACAGCAATAAATGAAGAATTATTTAAAATCAAAGTTGAGAAATTAGTTGATAAAGTTAAAGAACGTACATTTACATTAGGTTCAGTTTCAATTGGAGATTTACTTGATAGAATGTTAGGTATGGTACGTTCACATCATGTTAGAATGGAAGGTGATTTTGTCAGTATTGTCGTTGCAATTTTAATTTTAGAAGGTATTTGTAGACAACTTGATCCAGATATTGATTTATTTGCAAGGTGGGTATTTGCATGGACAATAGGATTTCCAACAATGCAATTTTAATGCACATCTATGTCCAATGTTTTAATTTTTTATTTCTCTTATTTCATGAAACATATACTAACATTATTTCTACTGTTTTACTTTTCTACAGATCTATTCCAATTTTAAGACAAATTAGTTTCCAAGAAGGAAAGCTGATTTTTGAGAAAATGAACAAGATTGCCATGCTCAAAGTTTGGGCCACTTTGGAAGCAAGACAATTCATCAATGCTTCAGTGCATGATGTTTATCAACTCGTTAAATCTGATGGTTTAGCACCAAACTATTAAGTAAACTGCTATAAATAGAACAATAATATTGTTATCATTATTATTATCATTATTATTATTATTATTGTATAAACTTGAATTGATTTCTGTAAGTGGAAATAACTTCCGCATTAATTAAAATTTATTTAGGAACGAGGCATGCATGGCTAATACTTAAAAATTTATTGATAACAATTATTTCTCAAATTTATAAGTGTGAAGTGTTGTCGATTGCGATCACTCAAATATACTGGCACTCATATACATCATATGTTTATCCTGCTTCCTCAATTTCATTAAAAATTTGAACTTAAAATTGATCTAATAGTGAAAAGTTTTGAAATAAAGGCAAATGAAGTTCGGACATACGCTTTTGACTCACCAGGTTCCTGAGTGGCAACAGCATTATATTGATTACAAAGGATTAAAAAAAATTATTAAGGCAATATATCTTAGACAACAAGAAGTTGCAGAATCTGATCCAGATGTTGATGTCCATACAGATTCTCAAGTGAAAATCGATTTAGCAAGATTTTTCTTTCATTTAGATGTTAATTTAGAAAAGGTAAATGATTTTTATACTTCCAAATATTTAGATTATAAAAGAAGACTTAACAAGATTGCTAATGTGTTGGATCAAAATGCGGATGATATTCCAGATGCAGAGGAATATGATGATTTGTTAGATATATTACTTGAACTAAGAAACTGTTTTAGAAACCTTAAATGGTTTGCCGAATTAAATAGAAGAGGTTTTGTTAAGATTTTGAAAAAACTGGATAAGAAGGCGGGTACTTTCAAACAAGAAGAATATTTGAAATTAAAGGTTTATACTTCTTCATTTTGTAATGAATCTGAAACAATTGAATCATTGACATTAATCAATAAACACTTGAACAAATTATTAAATTCTTCAAACAATGTTCAATCTGAAAATCTTTCATCATCATCAACTTCAACAATTTCCAACTTAGAGATTAATAATACTATGAAAAAAAATGTCAGTTTATCAGAAACTAATCCCACCAAAGATTGTTCACAATCACCTATTAATTTTGGAGTTCCACACACCAAAGTTTCCAGCTTAGATGTCTATTCAGTAGCAATTAAAAATGATGATGCTGAAAAACTCGAAACACTCCTCAATAAAAACTTTATGTCATTAAATTTGGCGCCTTTAAGAGTTCTGTTATCATTATTAAATAAAGCAACTTTAGAATGCTCATATAAATGCATTGATAGTTTACTCCAAATCATTCCAGTGTTATCCAATAATAGTGATGTTTCCGGTAGAAATTTCTTACATCACCATGTGATTGCATTAGGAAAGAAAACTTTGGATGTGGATCATGCTAAAAACAAAATTCTTTACAATGCTGGTGAACTGAAAAGAGCGGATTATAACGAATCATTGTTGAAAACATCAGGTCCTGACGGTATTAATTCCAATAATTCTTTTGAAGGTTTATTGTACATGTTTGAGAATTTACCACCACATTTAAAATTTGCAATCTTGGAAAACGATAACTATAAGAGATCTCCGTTACATTATGCTGCACAATACGGTTTGAAAGAGGTTACTCATATTATTATTAGATTTTTAAAAGAATGGAATATGTTTAATGACAGCGTTTCCTTAGATGATGTAAAAGTATGGGGTGATGCTGAAAGTCTTACACCAATCCATTTGGCAATTTTAGGTAAACATCCAAAGACAGCAAATGTGTTATTTGAGGCGATGGACAAAAATATTTCTTTAACTTGTCCTTATTTAATTCATGTTGCAACTAGGATGAATAATCCTGAATTATTGAAACTGATAATCAAATGTAAAGGGATTGATATCAATTATTTTGAAAATTCGGAATCAAAGGAAACATCGTTATATGTTGCATGTAAACTTAACTTAAAGGAAAGTGTCAAAACTCTTCTTGAAAACGGTGCTGATACAGAAATTGGTGAAGCAACATTTGGTTGGACTCCAATCTTTGTTGCGGCTGCGAATGGTTATGAAGAGATAGTTGATTTGCTAATTGCCTCTAGTGCTAAATATTATATTTACGATGAAAGTGGCTGGAATCCTAGAGAACATGCTGCTTTACGTGGTCATATCAATATAATTGATAAGCTTACCCCAGAAAATTATGATCCATATGAATCACTAGATATTACAAAGTCATTATCTCCAAGGTTAGCACCTCAGGTTGCTAGAAACTCTTCAACTTCAAGTATTCACAAACTTTCAGATAGTAGATCAAAAACAACACCCGAACCTTCAAATGAAGCCATTGATTTAAATGTTCTTAAAGCTATTAACAATTCGTCTACTCAATTATCAATTAATGAAACTAAGAAAGACAAAACAGTTGTTGGAAATAGATATCTTAAAAAAGGAGAATCACTGATTTTGATTTCAATTGGTACTACAGATTTAAGAGATGAAACGCCAGCGATTGAATTAAACAAGATTCCTTCAACTGAAATTCACTCAACTGAATTAGATTCTGCATTATCATTGGTTGTTACTTCCCCTAATGTAGATCCTGAAAACAAATATTCTCTTTCATTACCTTTAGATGATAATCACGGTAGCTCAACTGATCCAATCACATTTAAATGTATCGATGAAGATCCATTCAATGCTACCTTATACTTTGATCTTATACCAACATTTGACTATGAAGTGAATAAAGTATCATCAACTAATAAAAAGTTGGGTAGAGGTGTTGCAATTCTGAAAAATTTATATACCGGTGTTGGAAGTAACAAACGATCTTTATTCAATTGTGTTAGAATCCCTATCTTGAGTGTCAATACAATGGAGGTCATAGGTGTTATCAAATTTGAAGTCTTAATTGTGAAATCGTTTGAAGAAACTGATAGTATTCCACTAGATGCAGATATTTATTGGAAGAGTTTAAGACATCCAAGACTTATTGGACATAGAGGTAATGGTATGAATTCAAGAAATAAAAAATCATTACAATTAGGTGAAAATACTGTTGAATCGTTCATTGCAGCTGCTTCATTAGGTGCTCAATATGTTGAATTTGATGTTCAATTAACAAAAGATGATATACCTGTTATTTATCATGATTTTATTATTGCTGAATCCGGTATTGATATTCCAATGCAATCATTAACATTAGAACAATTTATGCATTTGAACTTGGGCAAGGACAAACATAATAATGTTAAAGAGAATGCTAAAATTGTCAAAGATGATTTATACATCAGAGCTAGATCAAAATCAAATAATAAACTAGAAGAGTTTGATGAAGATACCAATAATCAATTAAATAATGAAAGAATGAAATTAACAAAAACATGGAAAGCTAAAGAATTTAAAGCGAATACAAGAGGTAGTACAATTGCATCATCGTTCACTACACTTGAAGAATTATTTGACAAGGTTCCTAAGGAAGCCGGTTTCAATATTGAATTGAAGTATCCTATGTTGGATGAATCTGAAGCTGATGATATTGGACAAATTGCACCTGAAATGAACCATTTCTGTGATGTTATACTTCAATTAGTTTATAAGAAATACAATAATAGAAATGTTATATTTTCATCTTTCCATCCTGATATTTGTTTAATTATGACATTGAAACAGCCATCATTCCCTGTTTTATTCTTAACAGAATCTGGTGTTAACTTTATGGCAGATGTTAGAGCAAGTTCGTTACAAAATGCAATTAGATTTGCTAAAAATTGGAAATTATTTGGTATAGTTAGTGATTCCGTTCCATTGATTAAATGTCCGAGACTTGCCAGTGTTGTTAAGGCGAGTGGTCTAGCTTGTTTCACTTATGGTTCTGAAAACAACAATCCAGAGAATGCAAGATTACAAATTGATGCCGGTGTTGATGCAGTCATTGTTGACAGTGTTATAGCTGTTCGTAATGAATTGTCTAGATACGATGATGAGCTATCTAAATTGAATTAAATGTAAGTAAGTAGTGTGTTACGTAAGTAGTTGATTATGTAATAAATTTATCTAGAAATTTTACGAAATGATCTGTGGGACATGTTATCGGATTGAAGGCTGAGTACATAAAAGGAGTAAATTAATGCATGATTGAAGTTATATTAAGATCTAGCTACTTGGTTTTCTTTCTTGAAACAAATAAAAATGAGCTCAATTATTGCAAGCAACTTACCAATTACTGCCACTGATGCAAAAATCAAGGAATTCTTCACTTTCTGTGGAAAAATTAAAGATGTCAAAGTTACTGATAAGAAGGAAAAGACACAAGACGTTCAAGTTACATTTGAAAAATCTAGTGCCATTTCAACTGCTTTATTATTAAATGGTGCAGAATTTGAAGGTTCAGTAATTGAAATTAAGGAACTTGGTGGTGAAAAGGATTCCGAAGCATCAACCTCCGATAAGGAAACTAAGGCAGATGATGCAGATATTGATCAAGAGAGTAAACCAAAGAGTGCTGTTATCGCAGAATTATTAGCAAATGGTTATGTTTTACAATCTTCACTAATTGAACGTGCTATTCAATTTGATAAGGAGAAGGGTATCAGTGATAAATTTAATGATTTCATAAAGGGATTAGATGAAAAATATCATATTCATGAAAAGAATCAACAAGTTGCTGAACAAACTAACAATCTGTACAATGATTGGGGTATTGAAAAACGTTGGAATGATGGTATGAGAAGTTTAAATACTTACATCGATAAATTTAAGAAAGACAAATATGGTAGTCAAGTTCATGGATTTTACAAGAATGTTGCTAATGATGTGAAAAGTGTCAATGATGAAGCACTGAGACTTGCTGAACTTAAAAAGCAACAACAAGGAAGTGAATCTAGTAGTGGTCCAGGTAACTCACTCAATCCAACAATTAGCAGTATCACACCTGACTCAAGTACTGCACAAGCTGCTGCCGCTGTTCCATTTGAGGAAACTAAGTAGTTTTGAGGAATTATAGTTTTATCAAAGTTTATTTTACATTTATATAACCTATTTAATTATCAAATTGTCATGAATTTTTATTCTCTATTAAAATATTTATAAGTTTACTACCTGAGTAAAAGTAATTGTTGTGGTTTTAATGCAGCCCTACAAAGAGGACAGGACCTACTCTGTTGTGCCCATTCCAGAACACATGTCCAGCAAAATACATGACCACAACCAGCTGCAGCTGCATTTTCTAATGAACTCAAACATAAAAGGCATGGTGTTTCTGTTTTAAATTCCACTGATTCTTCTGTTTCTTCTTTTTCACTATCGTGTTCCTTTTCATTTACATTATCGTCAATATCAACAACGAGTTTTTGTCTCTCTTTGACTATATCTTTTACCTTGACAATTCCTTGAAATGTTAACTGTGCTGCGAGTGCCATACCTAAATATTTGTATTTTCCTACATTGGTATTATCTTTAGAAACTTCTCCACTACTTGACACATACTCCATCCCTAGTAATCTCTTACCTATATCATAGTACCTTCCAAAGAAATAAAATAATATCAAATTGAGTTGACTGAGTAGTTTACCATATTGTGCAATATTTCCTAATCTTGTTGCAAATAATGGAATGATGCATGCAATTACATATAATAATCTGCGTCTAATTCCAATATTTCGATTATTATTAACATATCTGATATCAACATACTCTTCTCCTAATGTACGTGATCCAATTCCCATTGTTGTTAGAAGATAAACCACTCGACTTAATATACGAATCCAATTCTTACCTCTTTGAACAAATGCTGCACCCTTAAATTCCCTTATGGTATCCAAAATTTTACTTTCAACATCTTTAACAAAAGATTCATCTTTTTGGTGTGCTCTTATAATAGCAGAAGCCTTAGCTAAGTTCAAATATCGTGAGTATTCCATTGTAACCTACACACCTACAGAAGGAACCAAGACTCTCTTCCCCAGTGTATATAATCTTCCTGATAACAGTAAAATTGTTCATGATAATCACAACAAGTCGCGTCTTTGCAGAAATATAAAAAAATATCTTTGGCATTCGGTCCTTCCAACTTAATGCTACATGACCCAATGGCTTTGACATGGCAAGTGAACAGCACAATAATAACGATACCTCTCAGAACTCACTACTACACGAGTTACAAGAGAGTCTAATGGAAAATGAAACAACTACTAATGAAACAACTCAAGAAAAACTGATTCAAAATGAATTAACACCGTTCTCTTTACAATTTTGGAAACCTAACAACATAATGTCCGTAGAGGACACTCCTTTCTCTAATAGATTCCTAGTTACATTACTTGTGATTGCATTTTCAATACCGGGAAATCTTGCTAGGATTTCATTACAAAAACTAACTCAATATGAAAATGCTTATTTAAATTATCAACCAGGTACAGTTGTTTGGGTAAATTTTGCAGCTTGCTTTATAATGTCTTGGTGTAATAATGCAGTATTATTTTGGTCATTGATACTAAAAGATTCTAAAAAATCAAATATGAAACAATTGGCGTTACACACCGGTATTACAAGCGGATTTTGTGGTACTTTTTCAACATTATCCTCTGCTATGATCGAATTATTCTTTTCATCATTGGATATGTTTAATGGGAAACTACATAATAATGGTTATAGAGTAATGCAATTTTTTTCAACTTTTATAATAACATTTGCAGTGCCAATTCTAGGACATGTTTTGGGGAAACATTTTGCAGTATTTTTTGATTGGTTTATTGTTCCAAAACTAGCTAAAATATTAACATATAGAAATATAAGAGTGTTTGAATTGATATTTTCCTTGCTGGGTATTTTTGCTATAATAGCAAATATAGTATTATCATGTACTTTAGATCTCTCATATTGGTATAAACGAACGTATTCATTTTCAATCTTGATGGGTGCTTTAGGTACAGTACTTAGGTTTAAATTATCTGTGCTTAATGGAAGATTTATTAAAGAATGGTTCCCAACTGGAACTTTAATAGCAAACATTGTAGGATGTTTGATTATTGCAATTCTTCAATTGTTAATAAATGGTTTGAATGTAAATAAAAGGTTATTAATTACAAATACGACACATCAATTTATACTGTTTGGATTTTCAACCGGTTTCTGTGGTTCATTGACTACAATGTCTTCACTTGTTAATGAATTATATAATTTACAGAATCCATTATTTCAACATGCATATTTTTGGTGTACATTTGCAATATGTTTCAGTTTGATTTTAATAATTGATGGTAGTTATATTTGGACTGTTGGTTTCCAAAATTAATGAGTAGCTTTTTATATTATTTACATTAGTTTATAAAATTTATAATGATCGGCATGAATATTTTGTATAAAAGAATCAAGTTTTATGGAAATCTTAATCAAATTGGTAGATAAATTTAGTACCTTTTTTACCCTTTTTAACTGCCTTTATACTAACTCCCATTTCGTTCATATTAAAGGCATCGTTACTACTACCTAATGAAGCTGCCGCTGATGATGATGATGCACTCCAAACACCTGAATCATTATTAACAGGTTTAACACGTGGAATAACTTTCTTAGGTGGTGCATTTGGTAAACTTGGGAATAATGTTAGATCTACAGCTTTACGTGCAACAGGTGTACTATATGGCGATATTATACTTGTTCTATTTGCAGTTGAAGATGATAATAATGATGATGATGATGATGATGACGATGCTGATGATGATGATGATAATGAAGGTGCTAATGAAGTTGAAGAATATGAAGGTGTTGGAACTTTTCCCCATTGATTTTTCGTTTTGTTACCGCTATTATCTGATATTGGATTATATCCCGGAATTGAATATCCATTGGTGGGAACATTTGATGAAATACCTCTCGTTTTCAATGTCTTGTTTTGTTTTATTGTTATTTTAGGACCTGATTTATTCTTAATAGATGATGAACCTGGTAATTCGGGGAATAATGCACTATTATTCGAAAATTTCTTCAATTTAGAACTTACCTTGGCTTTAGGTTGTGAGTGATTGATAGTTGGATCCCATAATGATGCAGATATTGATGTTCCTGGTAAAGATGGGAAATTTTCCTCTAATGCACGTTGGTTTAACTGTGGTTGGTTTATTAATTCTAAATTTTTGCGTAATTGAGATTTACTTGGATATAATCCTGATAATTCATAGATTAATAAAGTATAATCCACATCTTTACTACCTTTAAAAATTTGTTGATACTTATTGTTCACATCACTAGCTGATATCAATTCTTTACTATAATCATCATTTACCTTTTGGAATTCAGTAAATTTGTCTGCATTATAGTTCAGGTAATGCTTAGCTCTTTCCTCTAACCTTTTCCTTTTCAATTCATAGTTTTTCTCGGTATCATTAGCTTGATCATTTTGAGTATGTTTCTTTTTTGTATTCTTTGAATTTGAAACAGTGAATAATTGGTTATTAAAAGTATTTGTGCTCAAAATATTATTACCATATATAGCTGAATGTTCTTGAACTAAATGTGTTTTTAAAGCAATTTCATCTGGGAACACAACAAATTTTTGATCTAAACATGATTGAACATTACAAGTATAATGAGCCGTTTGGAAATGTTGATTTAAATGATCATAATTTCTAAAATATTGTGGATTGCTTGGATCAATTTGTTGACAAATATGACATCTTTCATGACTATCTCTCATATGAATGTATAATTCATCTTCTGAATAAAATCTTTTATTGGTACAAAATTTACATTCTGGATGACCCTTGAAACCAGCTGAGTCACCCTTAGATTGATGAGCGTGAAGTTGTTTCCTATTATAAAGTTTCAATTCCGGAATGAATGCCTTTTTGAATTTCACACATAATTCACAATAGAATTTACCGTGAACATCTTTAACGTGATTGTTTAATTCTTTGAAATTATTCATTCTAGTTCCTTCCATATTACAATTTTTTATTGGACATGTATACTCCATCAATTTTAAAGTTTCATCTTTTGCATATTCACTAGTGAATCTAATACCGTAATCGTGTTTTGAAGGTGAGATTAAATCTTTTTGTTTTACTGATTCGTATTTGTTGATATCTAAGTTATCTGTAAATATGAATTTTGTAGTTTCAGTACGACAAACTAAGCATTGATTTTTCTTATAAAGAGCAATGTTTCTGAATGAACATAAATGACAAACTTCATGATTACATGGTGATAAGGAAATGATTTTAGTATTTTCTGCACAAATCAAACAGGTATGATCATTATCATCATCATGCACCGATGAATCTGAAGATTGATTTGAGTCAGAGGATCCGGATGAAAAAGAGGGACTCAATTGTTTGTTATCATTATTATTATGATTCTTATTATTGCTTATCTTTGTTCTACTACCACTCATTATCAATAGATAGTTGCCCAATTCCTAAATTGAAAAACAAAGTGAATTAATCTTATTATTATAATCCCAAAATCAGAAAGCTAATGGAATCTGCAAACAAATCAACCTTAAATTTCTTCTTTGTAAATTCATGTAGCAAATAAATTTCCATTTTTTTGGTGTGAAATTTTCCCACTGAAACCGCCAACTGAAAAATTGAGTGCTTCACCACGACGCGTCTGGTTGGTGGTCAACGTCTTTTTTTTTCCATAATGATTTGTTCACATTGCAGTAATTAATGGATTGGAGTGAATATGTAGTCTTAAGGAAAGGTGAATTGAAGATAAAATAGACAAAATAATTAGTGAAAATGTCAGGATTTAACCTAAGTGCAACACTCAATGTTATGAAACTAGCAGTTTCTCCACAATTATGTTTACCTCATCTAGTAGTATCGACTTTTAACGATTTACCCGTTCCAATTCCTGCAAATCCAACAATTAAAGCAATCGTTCTCGATAAGGATAATTGTTTTGCTAAGGCACATGATGATAAAGTATGGCCAGAATATCAATCTAAATGGGATTTTTTACGGACACAATATCCTGGAGCACAATTGCTCATTGTTAGTAATTCCGCTGGTACAAATGATGATATTGATCACAAACAGGCACAAATCTTGGAAGAGAGAACAGGGGTAACTGTACTCCGTCATACTACTAAAAAGCCAGGATGTCATGTGGAAATCATGTCATATTTCAAAAAACACGGTGTTTGTGAGAGATCAGATGAAGTTGCTGTGGTTGGAGATAGATTGTTTACTGATATTTTAATGGCAAATATGATGGGAGCCCGTGGTTATTGGGTAAGAGATGGTGTTTCCCAATCACAATCCCTGATCTGTAAGATAGAGAGATGGTGGTATACGACATTCACTGATAAAAAATAGTGTAAAGAACAAGAATAGCAGAATTTTTTCAATTAGCTGAGCCGCGTCATGAAACAGGGACATATTGGATTTAAATAAATCATGGATCACTAACATTACAAATTGAACCCTAACAATTGGTAATAATATACTTTACTACTTTTATTCTTTTTTCTATCTCTCTTATTTGATCAACAAAGGAGTCGTGTAACTTTCCTTTTGATTCTTTGCTATGACAACTCGTACATTGGGTAACTTTAAAACTTTACGAGAAATACTTGATTTTAACGATAGACTGAACCAAAATGAAATTGAAACTCAAATTAATGAATTAAATGAACGTGTAGATGTAATGAATCCCAATAATCACTTTTTGCGTGGTTACTCAATTAAGAAAACTTCCATTACTAGTGTATTAGATTGGAATGCAGTATATTCAAATGATAAATTATTTTCATGTATTATGGTACTTTTAATAACTGTAGTATCACAATTGGTTTTCAGTTATATTTCATTTGCATTAGTTAATGTTCAACAAAATATGGTTTTGTTTTATTGTTGTCAGGGTTTAAATTTAATTTTCTCTTATCTTATTCCATTAACTTTAATTCAAGATATTGAAGAAGTTTTTGAAAATCCAACGGTTCAACTAGAATCAGAAATTCATATTTATAAACAGTTACGATTTTGTTCTTATGTTCATTCTTTATGCTTTGTGGTATCATTATGTACATTGGTATATTTATTCAGAAATGGACCATTTATTGAAATGAGAGTTAATATCAGAGATATGGTTGAAACTCCAATTGATATGACTACTTTCATTCGGATTTTACAATTAATATCTTTCCAATTAACGTCAATAAACTTAATATTATCTTTGTTGAATCTTTTTTTAACGAGTAGAAAAATTAGACATTGTTATAATAAAATTGAAAGGCTGCAAAATCCTCAAGACATGGATCTTATGTTTAACGCTTCCTTAGTTGAAAACAGATTTTCTAATGATTTATTTTGAAAAATGTATATTTGTAACTTATTTATAGTTTACGGATATCTTACACAGCTTTTTATATAACCTCGATCTTTACTAAAAATAAGCTTTTTGTTACAAATAAATAATTAGAATAAATGATTTATAAAATATGATAGATGAAATAAAATAAAATAAAATAAAATAAAATAAAATTTAATAAAATAAAATAGTAAAATAAAATAAAACTATGGATAGAATAAATAAAAAATAGATAATACAATGAAACACAAAAGTTTACAGATATGCCATCCAGAGAGTATCGGTACTTGCTAAATTACGTGGATTAACTGCATGAGTAATCAAATTAACAATGTATTGACTTGAAACAGATTGTGATGAACTATCACTAGATAATTGACTAATTCTTTTAACCAAGTAATCAACATTAAATTTAACAATTTCTCTTAAATTAGGTGGATCTTGTGTGACATATCTGGTTCTTTGAGCATACCATGAAAGGATATCATCCTTAATAAACAAGTTCATAAAATGCTCAATTTCATATTCTGGATTGGACAAACATTGAGCAATAATCATCATATGCATAGAGAATATACCTTCAGATCCTATTGGGCCAATTAATTCTTGAATATTCGGAGTTAATCTAAATGGAACTAATTCTAATGAACAAAACATTGGAGCTGCTCTCTGTGCAGAAACATCTAAATTACTAGTTTGGAATATATTATGTGGCGATTTACCTGCAACGACTTTATATGGTAACATTTCAGATGTCCAAACTCTACCTGAGCTTTGATTAATATGAATTTTTTGTGGTTGTCTTGCATTAATACATAACATGTAAGTAGAAAATGCAAATGTAGCATATTGTGAGCTAAATTGCTTACGGAAAATCCAGAAATCTTCAAATTTAGGATAATAGTTGAGGAAATAGTTCTTTAAAACTGAATTTGGAACAAATAATGTTTGAATTGCAGATAAAATTTCAGTTTTAACACTTAAAACATCTGGTTTTGGCAGTCTTGGATCATATGCTGTATGTAATTTTTCAATTGTATAAGCTAATGGTTCATCCCTGTTTTGACCTTTATATTTACAGTATTTTTCGTAAATATTCAACATATTAACATATTTGTCATCATCAGTCATTAATCTGATATGTGGCGATAAAGGAATTGCACATGGTAAAGTAAATTCAATATTTCTTTTTCTACTTTGAACATTCTTACTTAATGGATCATTAAATAATCTGAATAATTGAAATATTCTCTCTTCTCTTCTACAATGTCTTGCAGCTGGAAATTGAATAGCAAATTTATGGAGACTACCATCGTTACCTCTCATTGTAATACGCTTGTAAAATGCTGTAGGACCTCTAATCATATCAATTGTAGGCATAAATCTTTCAATCTTAACAAAATATTGGTTACTTTCCTTATTTAACAAGTATTGACCAGGTATTTCAATATCTTCAAACTTTTGATGATGGAATTGACTCAAATGTGGACAAACTCTCTCTAAATTGACCTTACTATATGTTCTATCAAGCTTCTCTTCAAGACAATCTTTCCACTTCCTTAGTTTGGAAATGTAAGTTTCCAAGTTTGGTTGACTCTTGATTAAATCAATTTCAAACTCTTCTTTAATGTGTTTTGGTAGAACAGTATTAGCAAATCTAACAATATTAGCTTCGGTGGCTGGTGGTAATCTAGCATCTTCATTAGGATTGGGTAATCTATTGAAATATTGAACACCGTCATTATAAAGTGCAACAACTAACCTATAAGCATCTCCGTCTGAATTTGATTTGAATCTTTGACTGATTTGATCAACCAAGGATTCTAAAGATAAAGCAAGTAATGGATATGATGTTTTCAAAATTCCCATAATTTCATCCAGGTGAACCCAAGGTTTAGCAAAAGATTGATTAATATTAGAATTTAAGGAAACGACTGAGGATCCATTAGGTGGGCTGCCCGCTAATGGAGTACCAGCAAGTGGATTTGAGTTAACATTCTCAGTTTGAGCTTTGGCATTTGCTGTTCCTGCTGCTCCATTATCTGGAAGAGTAGCTGAAGCTGTAGTATCTGCTACAGCTTTACCATCTTTATTGTCAACATTGGTATTTGAGGAATCCAATTTGTTATCATCTTCTTTTTTACCATCAGTTGCACCGCCATTTGTATAAGTAACAGGATTGTTTGATGCGGCTGGTGTCTGGTTATTAGCAGGAGTGCCAGATTGTCCAGATTGTCCAGATTCAGCTAATTGTTGTCTCTGTAATACACTTGCATCTTCTCTAGCAGTTCTTAATTGGAAATGTAATGATTGTGGGTATTCCTTGGCAATTTTAATTAATACCTTACGTGCAAAATTTGCTTCTTTATGAGATAAAGCAGATAAGAGTTGTGGAATAAATGTAATCCAGTACCAAATTGGCATATCACTTTGATGAGATTCAAATGATTCTGTCAAAACACCATTATCATCATCCAAACTAATCAACCATAAAATTCTACATAATAAACGACGAGCCTTGCTATTCTTATATAAGCTTGTAGCTTGTAAATAACAACTGATGGCATGTTTAGCATAATTAATATCATTGGACTCCTTAAATCTTTTATCATTGAAGAAACCCCATTCAGCCCATGCCTTTGGTAAATTCAAATCCAATTGAACGGCAGTTGCAAAAGCTTGATTGGCTTCATCGGGTGCATTAAGTTTCGCCAAAAACATACCTTTTAGTGTGATGAATTCAGCTTTTTGTTGAGCGGCAAAGTAAACCAAATTAGTATTAGAAATAACATCTAAACCGGTATTAAGTTCTGCAGGATTTTGATAATGGCATTTAGCTTGTTCTCTTAATTTCAAAAATGCTTCTTGAATTTCAATATTTGGTAAGGTGTAAATTTTAGTTAATTGATTAATACAGACATCTGGCATATTATGTTTTCTAGCAACGTGAGCAAATCTGTTGATAACCCAAGCAATTTCATGATAGCCTCGGAAAGCATATGAGTTGTTATTATTATTGGTTTGTTGAATAGTAGGAATCAATGGAATATAGACTTTATTGATGACTTCAAATGAGTGTTTTCTCCAGGTCACTAAATCATTCCAAATGTTAATATCATCCCAAGTGTTTGGCATACGTTCTCTCCATGCTTGTAAGACTCTTTTCAGATCTTGTGATTTCATGTCCAAGTTTTCAGCAGTTGTTGAACTTAAACTTCTATAAACTTGTGTTGCTTCCATAAACTCAACATATTGTTGAAAACTATGTAAGAGTGGAATATGTGCATTGGTTACTCTTTGTGGTAAAGTGTACCATTTTTTCAAAGATAATTGTATACCTTCATCAACTTGTCTAGTCACATTTTGAATAGTTTCTGAATTATGAGCATAACCTTGTAAGCTGAGGAAAGCATTAAACATTTGTCTTCTAGGTGTAGGAACATCTAAAACAGTTTTGATAGATTGTTCAAGTGGTTCTCTATCAGTAATCCAATCAGCCACTCTCCAACCACATTCTAATAATAAATCAGTGAAACCTTCATTCTTTGCAAGTTCTGTTAAAATATCCCAGCATTGTAATTTTTCAGCACATAAGATCCAGTTATCTTCCCATAAAGCATATTCACTCTCACTGTAAGGTAAGATACTACTTCTAGCTTTGACCTGTGCAGTTTCATAAAGTTTCATAGCACGATCCCAGAGGCCAATCTGTTCGTATGATAATGCAGCATTAGTTTCAAAATACTTAGAACGTCTACGCCATAAACCATAAAACATATCTGTTTCTTGTAAGTTGGCATAAAGCTCTACTAAAGCATCCTTATTTGTTTCTTTAATTTTGGAGTTTTCAGTTAATGGATTTGATTCAATTTGTTCTAAAATTCTAACACTGGAGTACCATGTGTCATAATTAATACCCAAATACTTTACTAAGTGTGGAGGAAGTTGTAAATCCGTACATTTTCCAGCAGCAGTAAGCATGGTGTTAATAACATTAGGTTTTCCTTCTTGTTGTCTTGTGTGGTAATCTTTTGATAATAATGTAACAAATGCATATAAGAAGTCGGACTTTTCTTTTTGCTCAATTGAATTGTAAACAATAGGGAATAAAGTGCACCATGAATTATGGATGGCTTCAGGACTTTGATATAAAAGATCCAATAATGGAACTAAAAGGTCAGAACTCTTCACCTTAATTTTATCATTTAAAAATTTCTCGTGTTTGGATAAAAGGTCTGAAATACTAGATGTTGTTTCTTCAATCTTGGTATCAAGTGGAACATCATAAATTTCTGTTAGTTTAGCTAAAGTATTCTCATTTTCAGTCAATCTTAAATTATAATTCATATCAAATGATCCATATAAAATCTGAGAAGCTTGATTTAGCCATGGATATTCTGATAAATACTCCCAATTTTGTTCCCTAATAATATAAAATAATCTTGTTTTAATATCTTTATCCAACGAATTATTCAAAATTGAAATCAAATCTTGTCTAATCTTAACATCAGATATTTTAGTACCAACCAGAAATGGATGTTCTAATCTAAAAGTAAGCTCACTGTAATTTAATGATTCATCTTTAAAAATGTCCATGATGATCTGATAGTACATTTTGGTCAATTCAGAGTCACCCTTCAGTTCATAAATCATCATTTTTGAAAGAACACCTGCTTTTTCCTTTACGGTAGGAACAGTTGATGAAGAGTTTGAAAACAACCAACTTCTTACAATATTCACAATTGTGGTTAAAATATCCCTGTCAACAGATTTATCAATTAACTGAACTAAGACAGATAAGTAAATTCTTCTTTGGTCACCCAACGCCAACATACGCTCAGAGCCAAAATTTAATATCTTTTCCACCAATTTAGTAGTCATTTTAGCTTCATATTCTGTACCATTCGGATTTTCACCATTCAGTTTATGTTTACCGTGGGATGAAAGAGTAACATGATCCTTGACTAATTTTCCCAGTGTTTTTAAGATTAATTGAATGTGAGGATCTAGTAATTCTGGTTTGTACTTAGCAACGCTAGATAATAAAAGAACGCCAGCAGCGACTGTATTCATTGCAGTTAAATCTTCTGCAACCACAGAAACCAAAAAGTTCATGAACTTTGTACAGTCATTTTCAGGAGCATCTTCATCGACGATGCTAGTTTCCTCGATTTGTACTGCCTGTAAGATTAACAATAAAACACTTTGTAAAGCCTCTTGAATATCATGATTGTTTGATTTGATACACTTTTCCAATAAAGTTTGAAGTTCTGCAATGTTAGCAACAATCCAATCTGAGGTTTTCCACTCTAAATTGATATCCAATACCTCTAAAGCATTTAAACAATAAACCAACATGTTGCTGACATTAGAATCTGAATTTACCAAAAACTTTTCAAAAAATGAAAGTTTAACATTGACGTCAGGCCAAAATCCAGGAGATTGAATGATATGTAAAATATTAAGAGAACGACGACCTAGCTCATTTTCAGAAGCTCTTTGAGAACAGATACAAACGTAACGAATCAAAAATGTAATATAAGTTTCCCTTAATCCAAATGGAACTGAGTAAGAGGAAACCATGACCTTTTCTTGAGCTTCATTTTTAGGGACTCTTGGTTCATCAACTTCCATTTCATCTGAATTATTGTCATTATCAGCTTGTTCGGGTTTTTTAGTTTCATGATTCTCATCTTTTTCATCTTTTGCATTATCATCATCAGCAGAATTAACATTATCTGCGTTATCAACATCCATCTTATCAGAATCATCGGCACCATAAGCTTTTCCAGGAACAACAGCGTTCTCAACAGAATGTGATGAACTATCTTTGACAGTTGATTGTTTACCATTCTCAACCTTTGGAACTTCAGCTTCTTCTTTACTTTTGACTTCCCAGTTTAATATTAACTCTGCTAAATCGATTGCTAACATTTGGTTTTCATTTGCTGAGTTATTTACAACAGTTAATTTTCCCATTGCACCAATAATATTTGGAATGAACTGATCTCTTGAAGAATAGAATAAGTCTGGGTGACTAACAATAAATTGATAAATATTGGAAACATGACTAACAGAATATCCATCTTCAGACAAAACTCTTCTGGTCCAATTTAACCATTCAGTATTACCATCAAGTTTATCATTCAAAAATGGTGCTAATAAATCAATCGATTGTCTAACCATAAATCTAATATCATTTTGATTTGCTTTCAATAATGCAACAAACACTTGTATAACAACTTTCTTTGGAGTATCAAATGCTCTAATAAAATAGACGATTGAAATATAAGCAGCTTGTTTGGAAATACTATCTTCCAAACTGATGAAGCTCCAATTGAATTTGATGATTTCTTTTTTCCACTTGATTATTAAGTCAGAATACTCAGAGAGTAATAATGATGTTAACTGTAATAATTCAACTCTAAATTTATCAACCATACAGGATTCAATCTTAGATGATTCTTCAACAATCCAAAATGTATTAGCTAAAGTGCTTAACCAGTTTGCAGGATCTTCACCAACTTTTGCAAGTTCTTTAGTTTTACCAACTTTGGCATTATAGTAACAAAGTGGAATTGCAATCTTTTTAAGTAAATATATTTTAGTAGACAATTGGCGGGATTTATCAGAAACAAAATTCATAATTTCATCAAGGTAACGTCTAGCGATTTCAAGATTTTCAGTTTTAATAATATCTTCCAAAACAAATTTTGAAACATTCTCAGTGACTTGAATTTTATTTAAACAAATTATATCCAATAATGTGATGGTATTAGCTAAAGATTTTTTGTTGAGTTTTAAATAATTAACATAAATTCTTTCATATTTTTCAACTGATTGTGGGAGTTGGAAATGAATTGGAGATGATATTGGTGAGGATTTTTCATATTCTATCCATTCAATCATTAATGAGCTAATTTGTTTTAAAATAGGTTCGCAGGTTGAATACCAGTTTGAATCATAAACCGACAGCATCTCAATTGAGTCAATAAAATTGGTTAACATGATATACTTGGTATCTTTATTTTGTTCTTTATTAATTAAATCCATAAAATCATCAACATGTTTCTTAAATTCGTTTCTTAAATTCTCGCAATCCTCTGATCCAATAAAGTAAGCAAATATGGATCCATAATTTCTAAATACTAAATGTTCCTTCATAAACTCAATAGATTGATCTGAAAAACGATTCAAAAATTGTGCAATTGGTTTTCTGAATGGTGAGTTATAATGACGACGTAAGTTGCTTTCAAGAAATAATAAAGTTTCAATCAATTCTTTGAGGAAAGTATGTGCTTGTGGTGGTAATAAATGGAAAATTTTAAGAATAGAAACAATTATTTGAATTGTATTGTTACTATCAAGTTCTTGTAAAGAAGCTCTTTGCAAAACTGAAGGTTGAGCCCATGCCATAAGATGATCTAATAATTTTCTACCAATTTCGACTTTAAAATATGAAATAAGAAGTTCAAGTAATTTAGATAGTGCTTCCAGACCTGGAGCGGTCAGTTTCTTGTAATCAGATAAATTCATCAACATTGGACGTAATCCACTTTGTAATAATTCCTTTGGTAATTTTGAATTTTGTGAAAGAACTTGTTTCAAACCTAAATATGCAGCATTAATAATTTTAGAGCTACTTGAACATAGCGTTTTAAAGAAAACACTTAGGATTCTAATTCTAACTTGACTATTCGAAAATTCCTTTTTAGCCAGTGCCAAGGCCAATAACTCAATGCATACAATTCTTAGATCAATTAATTGCTTGGATGTGGTATATTCTGCAATATTGTTGGAGTTTATCAATGATTCATCATCTGCGTCAACCAGTGCCATTGCTTCTGATAGTAATCTATTGAGTTCATCATTGAATTCTAAAAATGTATCTTCCAAACCTAAGCAAAATGTGATTGCATCAATATTACCAATTTGCATATGAAATGGCAATGCTCTCAATGGTTTACCAAAAATTGGAGCCAATAAAATACCTTTACTTGGTGAAATCATTTTTGCAATTGGAACAGAAGTAACTTCTGATAAAATTTTAATAGCTTCCTTGGCTGTTTCTCTAACATTATTGTTAGAATTACTTAAATCAAAAACAATTTGACTGACAATAGATTGGAAAGATTGTTGGAAAACTTGATCCTTTGAAACTTCTTTATTACAATTTTTTAATATACCCAAAATAATATCTTTAGCAACTGTGCAAACTTCAGCAGGAACATCATCTGGTGTATCTCTCAAAACAAAAAACATAGCTCTTGAAATTTCAATCTGTCTAACAGCAAAATAATTTGGAGAAATTCCTAAATCATTAATCATTGTTTGCAAACCTAAACAACCACCCAATTTATCATAATATTTATCTTCAAAACAATTATGAATAAAAGTGGAGCACATTCTTCTAATAGCCATAAATTTTAATGCATTGTCAACAGAACCAAAAAGCGTGACACATGTATTGAAAATTGCCTTAATAGCAAATTTACCTGCATCTCGGATATCAGACATATAATGACTTAAAGCATAGGAAATAGCTTCATAAATAGTGTTTGTGTTCAAATACTTGATACCTTCATGGTTAGCAATGGAAAATTGTCTGGATAATTTGTTATGTTCGAGCATTGCTTTACTTAAACTCAATAAAACATAATGTTGACAAATACCTTCAATTAATGCATAAGATTCAACTTTTGCATCTTCGATTGAAACGGAAAAAAATAATGCTTTTAATAATCTAACAAGTAATTCCTCTTGTTTTTCAACCTTTTCATGATCTTTCGAGTCATCTAATGGTAAACTAATAGTATTATGATCGATAGGAACTTTACCATCTTTAATAATGAAATCCACAACTTGTTCAACCTTCTCTTGATAATTTTCAGGAATTCCATCAGTACTAATCATTAATTTTAAGATTGTCATTAGATAGTTATTAGCACTCATTCTATAATGGTTTTTATAACGGAAACTTTCTAATGTAAGAAATGCAGTGTTCATTGCTGATGTAATAGATATAGGTATCTCACCTTTTAAACCCTCAATTTTGAAAAATGCTTCTAATTTTTGATCTGTTAACGTTTCAGATGTAAGATCTCTATGTAAATTCATGAAACTTCTGTTTCTACCACCTAATTTACCTAAAATTCTCAATGTTGTATGTGAATGTTGATGATAATATGGTAAAGGCTTTAAATGTTTCCAAAGTGCTTTCATAATATCTTCAATGACTGGTTCTATAATTGGATCAAAATAATCAGCGGTTAAATTATCAACGCATAACTCTAATGTTCTTAAACCTTGAGTTATTAAATCTTGGTTACCATTTAATGCAAATACTAAAGGTTTCATCAAAAAGCTTAAATATGGAACCAAAACACTTAATCTAACCGGAACTGTTAAACATAATTCAACGTAAATATCCCTTTCATGTGAACGACGTGAGCTTTCAATTAATCTATTGAGAGATTCAAGTAAAACTTGTAACAATGGTAATATTTCTTTGTAAAGTGATTCAAATCTACCACCTCCAATACTTCTGAACAGAGTTCTAATCAAATAAAAGTAAATTATTGGTTCTTTCGTTTTCATTGAATATTTCAAACAATCTAAAATCAGCTTATTAAGATGAGGTAAGATAACATTTTCATTAACATTTGGGAATAAATTCACTGACATGAAACATAATTTGAATAATCTGATCAAAATATTTGATTTCACTATATCCATATCACCTAATTCGTTTAATTTAGAGATAACAAATACAATCAATGTACTTGAAATATTAGATGTTGTAATCTCACTTGCTAAAAAAAATTGTGGAATGTGGAGTAAAGCTGGATTTTGTAAAGTTAATTCAAACAATGCTGGTAATTGCTGTTGCATAATTTCATTAAAAGCTGCAGGTTCTAAATATATAAAGATGGTTGCTAAAATTTCCATCAAATCTTTTTCTTCCTTTGAGGAGGTTATAGGTAAGTTAGGACCAGTAATATCAAATGATTGTTTTAATGTTGATGTAATAGCAGTAATTTTAGAACTTTGGAAAAACTTCAATCCACCAATGGATTCTTTAAATAATTTTTGAAAAATGTTTAATTCCTCGATTGATGTTAAACGAGCACTTTCTTGCCAAACTTGTGGTGGATAATCCTTTGGGGGTTGTGTATTACAACTTTTAAATCCAAAACAAATAGATTTGAGGAAAGTCATTAAGGTTCTAAATAAATAACGTGCACTTTCTAATGGATCTTGAGTTTGTGGTTGAATGATTTGAATTGGTAAGTTTCTTTCAATTTCAGCATATGATATATTGGTTACTAAATCAGTTTCTTCTGTTTTTTCAGTAGTTGATTCGTTTGGTTTATCATCTAAATGAAGTTTTTCAGATAAGTTTCTAATATGATAATTTTCGTCAATTGATTTTCCAGTCAATGTTTTACCAAAAGTTTCTAATTTTTGTAATTTCAATGCACGTTCTTTTCTACTGTTTTTGAATTCATCGTGTTGTTTCATAATATTATCGTATTGTGAATTCAATGATGCAAACCTTCTTCCAAATGTATCAATTATTAATAATAAGATTTGTCGTGAGTCAGACTTATTTTCCAATTTTAAAATTCTATCCATTAAATTTAACAATAATTTGGCACTCATTATATGAACAGTTTGTGCTAATGTATCATCTTGTAAATATCCACTATATGTTTTTACACTCTTCCAAATTTGATCTATTGTCAATGACGTGTTAACGTGTATAAAATCTGCAACTATAGAATATGCAAGAGGTCTTAAAGTTTCATGTGCAGTTAAACCATCACCAATAAGTATATTGTCATCAAATAGTAAATCGATCTTAGGAACAAATAAAGTTCTTAAATTAGTTGATAGAACGTGTCTAGTAGCATGTAGTAGTTCTCTTCTAGCAGTTGATAATTCTCTTGGACAATCTTGTAAAAGTCTTATAATCAAATCTGGAATTTCTTGTTGGTACTGTTCTATATTCGTTGAAGAATTTTTTCTGATAAAAATGTAAGCCATGAATGATGATGCTTTGACTTGAGCAAAGTTGAAATCATTATATATTGGATTTTTGTGTAAAGATGGAGCAATTTTAACAATATTTGTATTTGCTTCCTTTGATTTTTCATGTTCAAGTTTTTGAGCTGGAGCTTGTAATTTTAAAACATCAATGACAAGTGGTAAAATAGTTGAAACAGATGTATCTAATAAAGTCTTGTAAGTTCCAGATAATGAAACAAGAGTAATGGGACATTCAGCTGCCATTTTAAAAGAGTGTGTTGCTTTAAATAATGTTTGTTGTGAAACAGAATCATCATTTGTTGTAAAATCAGTGAATGATGAAACAGTATTATTTGGTTTTTCCAATTCATCTGCTTTTTCAGTATTTTCAGTTTTAGTTTCATCTGGTTTATCTGAAACGACTATCTTTTCAACTTCTTCGCTGACTTCATTTGTATCTGATTTTTCTTCAGTTTTAAAATCATCTTTGGAATCTGATTTTGCATCTTCATTAAATGGTTGAGAAGCTGTATTTGAATCACCTTTATTTAAACTGAATTGTTCATCAACAAGAGTTGATAAATTAAAATAAATTGCTTTAAGAATACTTAAATAATCTTCAACTTTTGATGAAAGATAATTCTTATAAGATTTATGTAAAGAAGTTATAATTTTCATACATTGTAAACCATTTTCTTCATTGTCAATTTTTAAAAGTTCGATTAAACTATCACAAACTCTAACAGCATAAGGGTGGAAAGTTTCATTATATGGTAATCTATGAATAATATCAAGAATCAAATATCTTAATTTTTGTTCGGCTGAATTTGAGATAAATGAAATTGGAATTGTATTTAAATGATTGAAAAATATATCAATCATAACTTTTAGGAAATACTCATATTCTTTTGCACCATGATGTGTTTCTAAAGTATCACAAAGTTCAGAAAATAAAGTATGTTTAAGTTGTAAATCCAACGATGCGTCTTGAAGCTTTTGAACAAATGCATCAAGATGTTCAGTATAGGACGACATTTTTAGTACTATTGGATTCTGATAATTAACCTAAATAAAATTTGAATGTTTGACTTTAGAACTAATTATCTTTTAAAATGTGTCTATATGTAGATACTTTTGGTATTTAATGCAGAAGGAAGAGATATAAAGGATATATATAATGGGAAGCAAAGATTATAAACAATTAATTAAAAACAGTAGAAAACATTGAAAATCCATGTTGTGAAAATTCATATTATACTTCACGTAATTCAGATTTTTTTCCTTGAGGAGGGGATACTTCACCAAAATTTTCAAATTTGATCACGTGACGTGGTTTTTGCGGTGGGACCTATTTGGCCTTGATTGATCAGGTGTGCTTCCCATAGTCGTGAATAGTCGTATAACAAGGAGTGGAAGTCACTATTAGAGACTTTTTTGGTTGATGTCGTACCTTCAAACAAAATATTCCAATAATAACTTGGTGGTTGATATAAAGCTGGACTTTGTTCACTTGTTGGTGCAGTTTGATCAGAAAAAGAGTATGGTTGTGGTAAAGCGAGTTTAGGTTGGTTTTCCTTATTACCTTGTGATGAAAGAGTTGCAGAA
The DNA here is from genome assembly GCA_030062975.1 of Pichia kluyveri. Taxonomy (NCBI): domain Eukaryota; kingdom Fungi; phylum Ascomycota; class Pichiomycetes; order Pichiales; family Pichiaceae; genus Pichia; species Pichia kluyveri. Next base: position 501,207 of record CP125798.1, on the reverse strand, counting down.
TTTGAATCATAGATTACAGAATTTGGTGAGATATCAAGTGGAAAATATCTTTTACTTTCATATGGGATTTTAGAAAGTGGTACTCTTAATGAGCTAGTCTTGAAGGTAAATTCTTCATTCTCAGATTTGGCTCCCACTATTTTACTGTTACTTTTAATACTGATATTTCTACTTTTAGGTACAATTTCATTATCATTTGAAATGGATCTTTTGGAGAAAATGCCGCCTTTATTTGAGAGTCGAGTTTTCCCTAGCTTCATGGAAGGTAGATATTTAAAAGTTGAACTTGTTGATGATTTATTGTTCATCATTTTTCTTTTTGGTCTTGGAGAATCTTGATATATGCTAAAATCACTCATCATAGGCTTATTTGGTGCCATTGACTTTTTTTCAGTATAATTTGGTATATCAGTTGTGGTCTCTTTATTGGATGTAACGTTCTTTTTTATATGTTTTAAAGCATCTTTATAAGTTTCCAACCATTCAGTAGACTCTTTAGGTTCATTTTGTACAACAATATTTGACTTTTTGAGATTATGATTTAGTTCATCTACAGTATTTGTTTTTGCTTTTGCTTTATCAAAAATATCTTCAACCGATTCAGCTTCTGGACCAGTGGTTAACGACAACCTTTTTAATGTATCAATAAATGTTTCGGTCTCTTTTGTTTCTTGATTTACAAATTTGATAGTAGTACCATTCAAATCATTTGATGTATCAGGTGTGGGTTCAATTTTATTTGAAAAAGTATTGTAATCTATCTCACCTGATTTTATAAACCATTTTCCCATTTTAGGTACATAAGAGTTTAAGTATTTTCTATCTAGGGAAGAGGTATTTGTCGATTCTGTATTTGAAATACTGGATGAATCTAATAAATTACTACTTGTCTCACCGGAACTCAATTTAGGATTACAAAACATACTTTCGGTAAAAGTTTCGGATATGGTATGTGGTGTTAGTAAATTTGTAGTTTTAGCCATTGGTATGACTTTTGATACGATTTCTTCGTACGATTTACCTACGTCACCTTTATTAGATAATACAATATCGTTAACTAGATCCGGAAAGGAGAAATCTGGTTCATTAATTTGCTTTTCTTTGACAATATTGTATACAAACTCAATAACAGCTTGAAATGATTTGTTGATACGACTTTTACAAATATCATCATCATCATCATCATCATCACAACTTTCAAATGCTTCAATCTCTAAATCGATTTTCCTCTGATTTACTAAGTCTATAAAAGGTCTCAGAATAGGATCCAAGAGTGGATCTTGATCTACCTCATTTGCTGCCATTAATTATAATTACTTTTTAAGCTAATAATGAAACAAATATTCAAATAAAAAAGAGTTCGGCAGTTGCTCCCATTCTATAAAGAAATATCCAAGTTGCCCTACTTTATAATTAGTTTACTCCGAAATCCGAGATTTTAACACCATGCGCCACAATAATAGCAATCATGCGCCACCAACATTCAAAATTTGAGGAAAAAAAAATATTTCACTTTTCACACTTCACATTAATCTTTACATCAAAATTTTTTTTTTGAAATTTTCCATTGATTCTTAGGGAATATTCGATTGTATCGTAAAATTTGTTTTCATTGAACAATTAAGCAATAAAACAATATGGGTAAAGCTAAGAAAACAAGAAAGGTCTCGGTGAAAAGAATGGTCAAAAAGGATGATCAAAGAATAAAGAAAAATATGGATAAACCAAAAGAGGTAGAGGAAGATAAAGAATTAGTTAAATCAGTTCCACAAGTTTCATCTGCATTATTTTTCCAATTTAATCAAGCAATTAAACCTCCATATCAAATTATAATTGATACAAATTTCTTTAATTTTAGTATTCAAAAGAAAATTGATATAGTTAGAGGTATGATGGATTGTTTATTAGCAAAATGTATACCAATGGTTACAGATTGTGTTCTAGCAGAATTAGAGAAATTAGGTCATCGTTATAGAATTGCTTTAACATTAGCAAAAGATCCAAGAATTCAAAGATTAAAATGTTCTCATAAAGGTACTTATGCAGATGATTGTATCGTAAGTAGAGTTATTCAAAATAAATGTTATATAATTGCAACTAACGATGCTGATTTAAAGAGAAGAATTAGGAAAGTACCTGGTATCCCAATAATGAGTGTTGGTGGTCATTCATACGTAATTGAAAGATTACCTGATGTCTTTTAAATTTTGCTATGTCCTTATATATTTGTGCATGTATAATACCTTTTTCCAATAAGTACTATTAATAAATTTGTAATACTGGTCTTTAAATCATCTATATGAATATCTGTTTATGTATTAACCCTGCATATCGTTTGATTTACTAATAGGATTGGAATTAAGGATCAGATTTGGCATTGATTCGCTACGTAATAACACATCTCTTAAATTTCAACCTTTTGGTTTTATATCTCTTAATCCATCATCCTCTTCTTCAAGCAACAAATGACTAGTGATGATAACTGGAACCCTGATGAAAAATCAGATGTAGGGGATTTGAATAATTTCACCAATGTTGCAAATCCCGTAAATCCACCTAATTCATCATCCAATTCGAATGTTCAAAATAAATCAACGCCACCACCACCTCCGCCACCACGTCATACAACTGATACTAATATTATACCAAATGCACCACCCGAATATGTATCATTCAACGACAATGGATTCAGTAATGATACTGGTATGAATATTAATTTAGATAAGGATATAAGGGATAAAATATCTCGATTTAGTAATTATGGTCAAGGTACAATGACTTATGATGATAATTCAGAAACTCCATATTATTCATACAATGATAATGACAATGTAAATACTCTTGATCAACCAACGGAAGACTATGAAAGAAAATATGAAGAGAACTACATTTATAATGAAAATAAAGTTGATATTTATACAGACATTGAAAAAATGATTAAAACTAGTCCCTTTGGTATAGATAATATAGATGAAGATAATGAAGAACAAGATGACAAAGATGTAAGCGTTTTATTACCATTACGATATGATTTATATGAATCATATTTTGCACCATTATTAATGATTTTTTCTCAAATTCCTGAATTTTCTAATATAATTTTACATCATGAATATTTAACATTCCCATATAAACCTAATTGGTGGAATCGTGAATTATGTTCTGAAAATCCATTATTTGTGCAAGAATTACAAAGATTAGTTTCATTCCTCAATGGAGATTCTAAAAGAAGATTTGCTTCACTTTTTAATCTAATTAAACCATTTGAAAAATTAGTTAAAGATGAATTTGAATCAATTGATGAATTTGTTGGTTTTGCAATAAATGAAATTGTTGAATTAATTTCATCAATTGAGTATAGTTCAAAAGATCCAATTAAACGGTTATTTGCTTCAACATGTATTCAAAATAATGACTTAGCTAATAAACGTGATATTTACGATATACCATTTAATAGTGATGAATTATGTTATAATATTTATCAAACGGTTTATAATAAATTGAATACGGATGAGGATGTTGTTTATTTGAGTAATGTTTCCGATATATTGACATTTTCATTTGAATCAGATACTAAAACCATAGAAGAAGGATTTTCATTAGATGAATTTATATTTCCACAAATTTTTTTGTATGAAAATAGAGATGTTTTCATGTCAATAGATAATAAAATTGAAGAGTTAAGGATGAAAAATAAAGAATTGCTGGATAAATCATTTAAAATGAGAGCATTTAATGGTAAGAGTATTCGTGGTATATTAACTGAAACCAAAAAATATTTACATAGTGAATCAGAGAAACTTAAAGTGTTAAAAGATGGTGATAATGATGATGATACTGAGATGAAAGATGCAGATTCCACTAATAAATCAACTGAATTGAAAGATTATGAAAAATATGAATCTGCTAGTGAAAATATTGGATCATTAGCAACAAATATACAACAGCTTATAACACAAATAACTGAAGAGACTAATAACATACAAAGAAATATATCTAATTTAAAATCAAAAAAATTTGAAATTGATGAAATACTTAATGAAGAACAAAAATCTACATTTGAACCATGGATATTAACAGGTATAATTATTAATCCAGCAGTGTTTTGTTACAGAGAGAAAAAATCAAATAATTGGATAAGTGTTGGAATTAATCAAGATACATGTAAAGATTATTATACTTCAGAAATTGAATTAAGTGAAATTCAACAAATGATGCAAGAATATACATCAAAGAATCTAGATGATGGATTTATTTTGACATATGTTAGAAAATCTGTTTTCTTTGATTGTGAATTTAATCCATTGAATAAGTTATTAGAGGAATTCATCAACAAAGATAATGCACATTTACAGAAGCAGTTTGATATCATGAAAGGTGGTGTATAGAGAGTAATATTATGTAAGATAAAACGTATTACGTAATATATTTCTAAATAAAGACTAAATCGACCCGGCGCTTATGTAATTGGCATTTGAAAATTTTACACCAGTGCACCGGGTTATATTTTAAACATTAACAATAAAAAAGAAATGGCACAACTATCGTGGTGTCAGGGTACATGTTAGTTATGCCAACATTACTAGGGGTGAAAGTGAGGAAAATAACGTAATTCAATAAATAGTAATAGGAAAAACAGCCTTCTAATGGGTTCTATTCCAAATTTTCAATTACTGAGGGAATATTCGTTAAATTTTTCATGATGTTGTAACATTGGTGGATTTTATGATATATTTTCAATTTAGAGTATAGAATTAGATTTTTCAACTTATTTTTCACTTAATTAATCAGATAAAGATGGCTTCACGTGTATTTGCTAATACATTAAGAACCTTCAACAGATTATCTGTTGCAAGTGTTCCTAGAATTGCACCAAGAACTGCTGTTAGATTTGCATCATTTGATAGATCTAAACCTCATGTTAATATTGGTACAATTGGTCATGTTGATCATGGTAAAACTACTTTAACTGCTGCAATTACTAAAGTTTTATCTGAAAATGGTGGTGCAGATTTCCTTGATTATGCAGCTATTGATAAAGCACCAGAAGAGAGAGCAAGAGGTATTACAATTTCTACTGCTCATGTTGAATATGAAACTGCAAATAGACATTATTCACATGTTGATTGTCCAGGACATCAAGATTATATTAAAAATATGATTACTGGTGCAGCTCAAATGGATGGTGCAATTATTGTTGTTGCAGCAACTGATGGTCAAATGCCTCAAACTAAAGAACATTTATTATTAGCAAGACAAGTTGGTGTTCAACATTTAGTTGTTTTCGTTAATAAATGTGATACAATTGATGATCCAGAAATGTTAGAATTAGTTGAAATGGAAATGAGAGAATTATTATCTGAATATGGTTTTGATGGTGATAATACACCAGTTATTATGGGTTCTGCATTAATGGCATTAGAAGATAAAAAACCTGAAGTTGGTAAAGATTCAATTCTTAAATTAATGGAATCTGTTGATAGTTGGATTCCAACTCCTCAAAGAGATTTAGAAAAACCATTCCTTTTACCAATTGATGAAGTTTTCTCAATTTCTGGTAGAGGTACCGTTGTTTCAGGTACTGTTGAAAGAGGTACTTTAAAGAAGGGTGAAGAAGTTGAAATTGTTGGTGGTAAAGATGGTGCATTAAAGACAACTGTTACAGGTATTGAAATGTATCATAAAGAATTAGATCAAGCACAAGCAGGTGATACTCCAGGTATTTTATTAAGAGGTGTTAAAAGAGAACAAATTAAGAGAGGTCAAATTTTAGCAAAGCCAGGTTCTGTTAAAGCTTATAAACAATTCTTAGCTTCATTATATATTTTAACTAAGGAAGAAGGTGGTAGACATACACCATTCTCTGAAAATTATAGACCACAAATGTACATTAGAACTACTAATGTTAATGTTACCTTAAAATTCCCAGAAACTGAAGAAGATCATTCTAAACAAGTTGCACCAGGTGATAATATTGAAATGATTGTTGAATTATTATACCCTGTTGTCTTAGAAGTTGGACAAAGATTCAATTTAAGAGAATCTGGTAAAACTGTTGGTACTGGTATGATTACTAGAGTTTACGAAGAGTAAATCAATTGTTAGTACTATTGGTAATTAATATTAAATTAATTCATTTAAGTTTATAATAAATATCATGTTTATAGTTCAAATTTATTAACTTATTATTCTGTTTTTACGTAATACTAGAAAGTTTATTATTACGTAATCGTGAAAAAAAATGACATTGGATGTAGATATCGGATGTTGAGAATTTTACGGTGATAAGAGACTATTAACTCCACACCTTAAACCCTTGAAAAAAAAAGGGTTCGCGAAGAGGAGAAAAAAGGCTTAGTCAAAGATGGGGGAGAAGTCTTGATTATTAGTTTTTCCTGGGGGAATTAGTATAGTTTTGAATTCCGGGGTAATACTCGTTTCCCCAATCCTAATTTGAAGCAATCATGCACAAATTTATATTTCTGACATGATTATTAGTAATTTTCATAAATTTTATTTAACGAAAATATATTTGGTTGTTTCAAATGGTCCCGGGTAATGAATAAGACCATATCAAAGTTATTTTATAAATACTTGATAAATTTTTATGACTAAGCAGTAAAAGATAAACTCTTAGAGCATTTACCCCAGGTGTAAAATAAAAATCGTACTAGTATTAAAACCATTGATAATGCCTTAGATATAAAAAATTGGGGGATAATTAAAAAATAGCAAAGACCGGAAACAAAAAATAGAAAAAAAATAAAAAAAATAAAAAAAATAAAAAAATGTAAAAAAGAAAAGTGGAAAAAAGGAAAAAAGGAAAAAAGGAAAAATAGTTCTCGCCCGCTAAAAAATTCTCTTTGTTCGTGTATAGTGTATCCAATTGGCTGTAAATAATAAATTTGTGGGTTAGTAAAACTTTTAGGTTAAAGTTTTCCCCTCAAAAAAAAATTAGAGTGCGTTGATAGGCTACAGTCTTTTAAATGGGGATAGATATTATACAAGGAGAAATATATACGTATGAAGACGGATGAACATAACGTTACGTATGTTCTTGTTATTACTAAGGGAGATAATAATGTTAATCTGGAGATACCAAATGAAAGTAAAAATATTTATTCAAATAAATAAAAAGCAACATGATTATTAAGAAACACCCCATAATTTTTAATTTTTAAAAAATAAACACTGTTTTAAACGACGAAAAGTGGGGTTTTTCCGATTTTCCGGATTTGAAAGCAGAAATTTATAGTGTGCGGATTAATATTTATTGGGTGATTTTGAGAAAACTATGATGAAATGCTTACAAAACACGGAAAAAATAGGAAAATTATTGCGAAAACAACGCCGTTCCACGCTTTTCCTGTTTCTTTTTAAATGACTTTTATTGTTTTTTTTCCAGTCTCTCACTTTAACTCGGATGACAGAAAAGAGAGGTCTCCATTTCTACTATTTAACTTTTTTTTCCTGTTTTCATTCTGTTTATCCTATAAATTAAACTACTTTCCCACATTTTTCATTTTCCCCAACTTCTCCATTTCTGTTTCTTTTCCTTTATCCCTCTCTCTTTTATTTCTTTTAACATCAAACAAACAAAAAAAACTCTTACTTATAATTAAATTAAATATTTCTAAAGATGTCATCTCATTCATCTATTGGAAAATTATCTCACCAATCTTTTGCTGGTGATCATACAAACACTCCAGAAGAACAACAACCAGAAGTTGTTGATCAAAATCAAGATGCCCCAATTATTCCTGATGAACCAAACGCTAAATATATTGTTGCTGCAGTCTTATGTTTATTAATTGCATTCGGTGGTTTCGTCTTTGGTTGGGATACTGGTACTATTTCAGGTTTCGTTAATATGCCTGTTTTCATTGACACTTTCGGTCAAATTAATAGTGAAGGTGTTCGTTATTTATCAAAGGCTAGAACTGGTTTAATGGTTTCTATTTTCAATATCGGTTGTGCAATTGGTGGTATTACTTTAGGTAAAACTGCTGATATTTATGGTAGAAAGAAAGGTTTAATGATTACTATGGTTGTCTATATTGTTGGTATTGTCATTCAAATTGCTTCTGTTAAATCTTGGGTTCAATATTTTATTGGTAGAATTATTTCCGGTTTGGCTGTTGGTTCTATTTCTGTTTTAGCTCCAATGTTTATTTCTGAAACTTCTCCAAAGGCAATTAGAGGTTCTTTAGTCTCAATGTATCAATTAATGATTACTTTAGGTATCTTCTTAGGTTATTGTACTACTTATGGTACTTTCCACGGTTATGATGATTCAAGACAATGGAGAATTCCATTAGGTTTATCTTTTGCTTGGGCTTTATTAATGATTCTTGGTATGGTTTTCACTCCAGAATCTCCAAGATTTTTAATTGAAGTTGGTAGACTTGATGAAGCAAGACAATCTTTAGCATCTGTTAACAAACAAGCAATTGATAGTACTTTTGTTACTCATGAATTAGAAACTTTAGTTAGTGCAATTGAATATGAACAAGCTGAAGGTAATGCAAGTTGGGGTGAATTATTTACTGGTCAACCAAAGATTTTCTACAGATTAATCGTTGGTGTCGTTTTACAATCACTGCAACAATTAACTGGTAATAATTATTTCTTCTATTATGGTACTACTATTTTCCAATCTGTTGGTTTAGAAGATTCATTTGAAACTTCAATTGTTTTAGGTGTTATTAACTTTGCTTCCACTTTCCTTGCTTTATGGGTTGTTGACCGTTTTGGTAGAAGAAAGACTTTAATGGGTGGTTCTACTGGTATGTTATTATGTTTAGTCATTTTCGCTTCAATTGGTGTTAAGAACTTATATGTTGATGGTTATGGTAGTGAATCAAGAAAACCAGTTGGTGATGCTATGATTTTCTTAGCTTGTTTCTTCATCTTTTTCTTTGCAACTACTTGGGGTCCATGTGTCTTCGTCGTTGTCTCTGAAACTTATCCATTAAGAATTAGATCAAAGGGTATGGCTATTGCAACTGCAGCAAACTGGATTTGGGGTTTCTTAATTGCTTTCTTCACTCCATTTATTACTGATGCTATTCATTTTGCTTACGGTTATGTCTTCTTCGGTTGTGTTGTTTTCTCATTATTCTTTGTCTTTGCATTTGTTCCGGAAACTAAAGGTTTAAGTTTAGAAGATGTTGATAAACTGTACCAAAACTATACCCCAGGTTTAGCTTTTATGAAAAAATTCAGTAAAGGAACTGTCGATGAATTAGATGCTGATACTGAAAAGAACGCAAGTTCATAATTTCAATATACCCCAATAATTTTACAAATTTGTAATGAAAACTCTTGTTTTTGTCCTCATGAATAATGATTAAATTTATCTTCATTTACTTTTAATATATAAACTATATATGATACATATAACTTTTTTAATGATTTTAGCATTTACTTTCTTTTACTTTACTATATTTCTATAGAAAAGAATTTAAAAAATCAATCTCTAATTTGGTAAACTTTTTAAAAATAAAAATAGTTCGATCTAACTTTATCTTATCTGAACAATATTTTCTGAAAAATAAATCGAGTCTTTCCTTATCATTGATACATGCATTATCATACCATTCGGAAGTATTTTGATCAATCCATTTAACATAAACTTCTCTAGTAAACTTATCAACATTAGACCCCCTACTATTTTCTCTCATTGCATTCAAACTAGCTTCTCTAAATCCATGGAAACATGGAGTTAATGAAACAATTATATCAAACATATCACCGGAATTTTCAGCTAGATTCATTAACTCATTTGTATAAAGTGTACATTCTTTTGATGGCTTAATGTTTTCAATATATTCATCTGTAAAACCAAGTTGTGATAAAATATTCTTATGACGTTTGATTTCAACAAATGTATCATTTAATATCTTTACACTATCCTCCATTTCAATAATATTATGACTTTTGGAAGCTAATTTCAAAATAACATTGGCATATCGTTGTAAATAAATATAATTTTGTTCTGCAAATCTTTTAAAATTATCAAGTGGTAACTTAAAATTATAAACCATTTTCATGAAATTATGATTCGTATAGCTGTTCCAATGATCTTTCACCTCTGGATGGTTCACTAAATATTCTAGTGCTTCACCAGTTTTAAATGGTAACTCGAATTTACTGGATGACATATAATTGTATTGTTTCATGTTTTGGATGTGATTTAGTGGCCCGTGCCCATTTCCAATATTAGGAGCTGTCTTTATACCATTCTGTACGTAGACAATACCATTTGCAACAGAGTTTATAATTGATAAACCATTTGACAAGTTAGATGCAATGGCAGATGATAAAGTACATCCTGTACCATGTGTATTTTTAGAATTTATCATTTCAGATTTAAATACTGTAAATGAATTACTATCTGAACAATATAGTACATCAGTTAATAAATTTGAATCTTTCCAGTTTTGATGTCCACCTTTGATTAAGATGTTACTAATGCCTGTCCTGGCGTATATTTTCAAACACATATCATAAATTTCTTCAATTTTATCAATATCATTACTTTTATCATATAATTTTTGGTCATATAAAGTATTCAGCAGACACTTTGCTTCAACCATGTTCGGAGTCAACAATGTTATGAATGGGGATAAGGTTTCAATCAATAATTTTAATACTGAATTGTTTATAAAATCAAATCCTGATGTACTAACCATAACAGGATCAGCAACTAAATAACCTTTATATTCAAATTGTAGAATAGCATTTTTCAATTCCACAATTGCATCTTCAGTCAATAATCCTGTTTTTATTGCACAAATTGAAATATCCGTAAAGTTTTCACTTAACATATTTTTAATCATTTCTTTCGTAGTTGGAGCTGCATTAATAACACCCATTGTATTCTGTGCCGTTAAAGATACAATCGTAGTCAATGCATAACATTTATGTGCACTAATTGTCTTAATATCTGCCTCAATTCCGGCACCCCCGGAAGAATCTGATCCTGCAACTGTTAGTACCGTATTCAATTTATTTGACTCTGATATTGGTGTAATTGACTCGTTATATGAATCATCATAAAGATGAATTTCTCTAGTTGTATATTTAACATCCATAATTGGATCAATTGTACACGATGTATGTGATTAAAGAAATAAATCAATAACATTAATGAATCGTCGATCAAAATTTTATTACCGAGTCACATGTCGAATTTTCAACATGTGTCTGTGAAGACTCTGCTGTTACTTAATAATATATTAATCCGCAATTTTCAACAAATGTTACACTGTAAAATATAATTACATCTTTTCTTTTGGCAAAGATGACAATTGATAAATCTAAAATTGATTATTCGTTATATTTAGTCACCAACAATGAGATGGTTCCTGAGGGACTAGATATTTATACTCAAGTTGAAAAATCATTGAAAAACGGCGTTACTATTGTCCAATTAAGAGAAAAAGACTTGGATACTGGTGAATTTATCAAAAGAGCAGAAAAAATACATCAACTAACAAAGAAGTACAATGTTCCACTTATAATTAATGATCGTATTGATGTTGCATTAGCAATTGACGCTGAAGGTGTTCATGTTGGTCAAGATGATATGGACCCGGCATTAGTTAGAAAAATGATTGGAAATGATAAAATTTTAGGTGTAAGTACACGTTGTGAAGAAGAATTAATGGGTGTTATTAACTCAGAAGCGTTAATTGATTACGTTGGTATTGGAACAGTGTATTCCACAAAGACTAAGAATGTTAAAAGACCGCCATTGAATATTGGTGGTCTCCAAAATTTACTGAAGTTCATCTCAGAACGTAAACCGCAATTAAGAAGTGTCATCATCGGTGGGCTTAACAAAACCAACATTCCAATCACGTTAGCTAATTGTGCATACAAAGGTTTTAACACTGATGGTGTAGCTGTTGTCTCTTGTATTATGGCCCAATCGGATGCTGCATTGGAAACAAAAGAAACTTTAATAGCAGTTAAATTAGGTTTTGGAAAAGTCACTCCTGGATATAGACACAATGAATCAAAAGTTTCCATGGTTCATTTTATAACCAATGGTGTTGTTAAAAACATGTCTGCAAATGTTTGTATTGCAGTTGGTGGCTCACCAATCATGTCTGAACTTTCAGAAGAATTCGATGAGTTTGCAAAATTTCCTAATATCGGACTTGTTTTAAATACAGGTACTCCAACATCTTCAACTGTTGATATGTATATTGATGCAATTAAGGCATATAATAAGAATATGAGACCAATAGTTTATGATCCTGTGGGATGTGGTGCAAGTAAGGCTAGACGTGATATAATGAATAAACTTTTGAATGTTGGTTCTTTCACTGTTATTAAGGGAAATATGTCTGAGATATGTTGTGTTGCCGGAGTTGATGGTAGTAGTATGCGTGGTGTGGATTCAACTATGGATTTAGATATCGAAAGTTCTGTTGAAATCTTGTCTAAATTGGCAAGAGAGAGAAAGTGTGTGGTAGTTATGACCGGTAAAATTGATATCATTGTTGATGGTATTACACCAAGGGAAACATTAAATTATTGTATAATAAAAGGGGGTGATGACTACATGTCAAAAATAACTGGCTCTGGGTGCTCACTTGGTGGTGTCATTGCAACTCTAATATCATCAACTTCCTATTTCAATGCATATGAAGCAACAATACGAGCAGTTTCTATGTATAAAGAAGCCGGTTTTATTGCATCAAAGCAAAGTAAAGGACCTGGAAGTTTTAATGTTAATTTCATTGATGCTCTTTATGAAATTTCAAAGAGTAAAGAATTTAGTTCAACAACTATATCACGTTATTAGTTAAATGTTTATATAAAAATCATTTCACAAAAGCTAGTGTACAAAAAAGAATAATATTAATATTGATCAACTAGAAAGGAAGTTTTGTTTGATTTTTACTAAACTTTTTGGAAGTTTTAGCAGAACTCCGACCTTTTTTGAGTAATTTTTCACCATAACTTTCTTCAAACTCTTTATTTAGTTTTGTTTCTAACGCCATGGCTAAATGGAAATCTTTGTGTGTTTGAAAATCTTCAGATGGTATAAATTCATCACAATCGGGACATTTTGTATTTGTAATATCACTTGATGTTTCCTCTGATGGTAGATTTTCATCAGAGTTATTCAAAGTACTTGATTGATCGGATGAAGGTTTCTTCTCTGTAAGGAGAGTATCTATAGTATATTTTTTCTTTTTGGGTATAGGTAATGGTGGAAGTGAAGATGGTACATTTCTTTCAACATCTGCTGGATCAAGTTTTCTTTTCTGTACTGTTGACATCAAATCATCTAATGTATTAAAAGATGTTAAATCAACAAATGTTGAGCTAGTTAATGATGCATTGATAATAGGATACATTGAAGAATTTCCCCATAATTTTTCCAAATTTCGTAGCAAATCTCTTGAAAGTGTATGAAACAGTTCTCTTAACTGATTGTAATCTTTTGGTGGTTGACTAATTGTACATTGTTTTGAATGACGAACTCCAGTTGCAGATGTTGCACCTAATGTTAATTTCACAGGCCGTAATGTTGTATTGTTTTCCTCATCAATATCTTGAATACGCAAAATCAGTTCACCAATGAAAACATTTATCCATGGTAGTAAGTCATTAGTATTGCAAACAGATTTACCTCTAAAATTTTTATTTGCACCCATAGTTTTAATTTGTTCTTTTTCAGTTATAGGATCGTATAATTCACCACGTACGATTTTGAAAATTTTGTTAGCTAATTCAATATTATTATCTAACAGTTTCGCCAGTTCGACTGGAGTTTTATAGTTTTTACTAATTGAAGATATTGACATTTCACCTAATTGTTCACTGATATAATTACCAGTTTTACCACCAAATGACCAAAAATCTGATAATTTAAAATGTTTTAAGAAATTAGGTATTGCATCATTCCTTATAATTGTTTGTTGATCAGGTTTTTTGAAACCACTAGCAAGTTTTGCAATAGTTTTAACCCTGCCTATCCCACCTGAAGTTTTATAACCTAAAATTTTCTCTACTTTTTTCCTCAAATCAAAACATATCATTGATCCAATTAGAGTTACTAAATCATCCCAATCTTCTACCAAAAAATTAATGTTACTTTTCTCTTCACTATCATCAATTATAGCAGGCTCGGGTTCTAAATCATCAGATTTATTTATAATAAAACCTTTATAATTAATTGAATCGGGTATACTATCCAATTTAGGTAATTCATCTGTTCTATCCTTCATACCATCTAATAAAGATGGGAAAAGTTCGATAATTTTAGCAAATATTAACCTACCTAAATCCATAAAACTTTCATCAACACTTGCCTTTTCCACTAAATCACAATTTTCACGGAAAATATTTAAAACTTTCTTTCCCTCTCTTCGATAAGGATCCAATGAGACTTTATGATTAATTGGACTTGGTACGTAGTCTACATATTTCCATAATGGTTCACCCTTTTTGAAAACAGCAGTATGAGCTGGAATCAAATGGGGACATTTTAATTTAGCTTGTTCTAAACGATCCATTCTCGTAATCCCATAATCACGAGCCGCATAAGAAACTGCAATAAGAGCATTCCATTGAACACAAACTACTGGATCTGATTCAGCCAAACCCAATCTTAACTGTTCACATTGAGCGAAGAACGCGTTAAGATCAATGTGACAAATGAGAGATAATGGACTTGCATATGATTTATCCCTATCATTAAGATCAAGTAAATCCTTGTAAGTAAATTTAGAGTGATCCCTAAATCGCACAGTTACCATTAAATTGAACTATAACACACAATCTAATTAATAGTTGCCTTTATAGGAAATAAAGAAACGCCATCGAAAAAGGCAGAAACATGTAGCGCACCATTCAAAGAGAAACCCTCTCTTTCTTAAAATTTCTTAGCGAAGTGAAAAAATTTTTCTTAGAAATATCATCACTTGCACTATAAATTGAATTGCTATTCCTTCCACCACTTACTTTAACTTTTTCTGATGATTTGCTCTTTATCTAACAGATCTTGGCTTCTCCTTGGGGAGGTCTGGGGATACTATTATTATTACTATTACTACTTTTTCTGTTAATTTATTATATTCAACGTTTTACTGTGATGACCAACTGTCGCCCCAAACGGAACTACATGACCGATTCGACTAAGCCAAACACTGAAAATTCTGATCGTATACGTTGTTTATTTAACTATTTCTTTTAACTATTGCACAAACACATTCTTAGGAGTACCAGAGAATGTTATTTGTTCTTATTTGTAATTTATTGGAATATTTCAAAAAATAAAAAATTCTGTAAAACCCGTTTCCTCTAATGATTAAACATTTTGTATTTCCATGCTAATCATGACAAGGTATTTATACCGCAAGATTAAAACAATCCGGATACTTTCTGAAGAGAAATGGGTATAGTATACTCCTATTGCTTAAAGCTATACTCTTCAAAATCCACAAAATTATTATTGCTATAATAAAATCTCGTGTAAGATATAGAGTTTCAATGTTATTGTTTTCATTCATCTTTCGGTAAAGACACCTCAATATCTCTCTTTTCAAATTATATTATCAGTTACATATAGAACTACAACTACCATGGGTGAAGATGCAACTATAAGCTTGTTTGATCTCTACTTTCCCTTACCTTATCGAGTTTTAATGCTAGTCAATTTAGGTTTGCTTATGTGGCATCTGAATTTACTGGCATGTAAAATATTCAAAATTGATATACTTATGGTATTGAAGATATCTCAACAGGAACTTACGCTCTCTAAACTACTCTATCGAAGTAAGAAACGTTTATTGAATGTTTCATTAGTCAATTCAGTGAATTATTTTATTTATTTATTTTTAGTTGCTAATGAAATAACATTAACAGTATCTGAATGGTTCCCATTATTTGGTATAATATTTACTTTCATCATTTTACTGAAAAATGATCCATCATATGAATCTGCTAGATTAAATCAGACAATTAAGAGAGTTGTAAGAGGTGATATTGATGTATCTATTAGAAATAATGATATTTTACTTACTGATACTTTCACTTCTTATAATAAAGTTTTAGTTGATTTTTTTATTTACATATCAGCATTGATATTAGGTATGCAAACATTACCAAATGGTTCTGATTTATCAAAGGAATTATCCAAAAATCATTTACAATTTTACAACTTTGATGTCCTTCTAGCTAATTTCCCGTCATTTTTAAGATTAAAACAATGTTTGAAAGAATTTAATCTTAGTAATAAACAAAGTATGCAACATTTATTCAATGCAATCAAATATTCAACTGCTTTCCTCCCAACAATTTCAATCATTTTGTTCAAATCTGGTATCTTAAAATCTCAATCATTATGGTATTTTACAACATTCATTAATTCATCCTATTCGTTTTACTGGGATATCACAAATGACTGGAATTTCGGATTTTTCTCTAGATTCTTATCCTCCAAATCAAACGTTAAAATATTGAGAAATAAACTGTTATACAATAAACCCGTCTATTATTTAGCAATCATTATTGACTTTCAATTGAGATTCCTTTGGTTTTATAAATTAATCTACCTAACTTCGTCATCACCTTCAAAACCTGAAAATATCAATAGTTTTGCAAACTTTATTACCATTTTATTCACTACTGAGTTTGGTAATTTTTTGTTGGAAATCTTAGAAATCTTTAGAAGATGGGTTTGGGTATTTTTAAAAGTTGAAACTGAATACATCAAATTAGTTTCTTCTACAGATTTTATAGAGATGCAATCTTTTGATTAGGTCTCTACATTTTTAATATACGTTTAATATTAGTTAATTAATTCTATAGAAAATTAAAATTTTGGCAATCGTCACTTTACGTGCTATGAAAAGATCTATTCCTTCTTCCTTCTCTTCATAGACTTACTCTTTTCCTTCATATTCTTTACCTTTCTTTCACTCTTACTTAAATATCTAAACTTCTTCTTTCTTGGTTTACTTACTTTAGCAGTTTCTGTCTCTGTAGGAGTATCTGGCATTCCCATAAGTCTTGCATATTTCTTTGCTTTCATCATTGAACTATTAAGAACTTCATCTGCTTTTGACATATCAACATTCATCTTAGTTGTTATATCTAAGAAATTGACCTTGTTATTATTATCAAGAGTTTCGATAACAACTTCAGAAACACCTGATACTGGTGCATCATCATTTTCAATTTCATATATTTGTTTCTTTAATATTCCTCCTGCTTTCTTCTTTTTTGAATCTTTTTTACTTTCATCATTTTCAAATCCTTTCCATTCGTCTTCAAATTTAACGCCATCCTTTTTCTCTGATTCTTCGTCACTATTTTCATCATTACTTTGGTCATCATTATCACTATCTTGCTCATCGTCACTTCCTTGGAAATCTTCATCTTCTTCTTCATCCTCAGAATCGTCTTCAACCCTATCTAAAAATGGATTCAATTCCATAGCTTCCTTCATTTCAGCTAATTTCTTCTGTACTTGTAACTTTCTTTCTTCTCTAATTCTTGCACGTTCTTCAAGTCTATCCTTTTTAGCTTGTTCTTCAAGATATTCCTGTGCTTTCTTCTTTCTTTCTAATTTACGTTTATGAAATCCCGTAAGATATTCTTTACGTTGATCTCTATCGAAAACAACTTCATTTACTCTATGTTTTAATCTTTTTGATTCCTTATATCTCTTACCACCGGTAAGAATCTCTCTATTAGGCTTAGGCATGTCTAGTAGTAGTTTAACTTTAATTAAAAAGAAAAGTTTGTTGACAAAATTTCAGAAACATAAAATTTCATGCTGAAAAAATTTTATTATCTAAAATTTTGATGTGTGAAGCCCATCATCCTTTATTTACTGTTGAATTTGATATATTATACAATCTAAACATAGATACTACAAAGACAAACCATTATAGCTGTAATATATAGTATAACAATACAGTTGGTTAAATCTAAAAAAATCCTCCAAATTCCTTCAACTAAATATCAATTACTAGCAAATTTATTTCCATCTTAAAGCCTCTAAAACCCTTAATCATCTTCGATTCCCATCTCATCCATCACTTTTCTAATAGTTGTCTGTTTTTGATCTGCAATCATTTGAATTAGATTCATACTTATATCCTTCAATTCATTATATGTTTTCAATTGCCTGATATGTTTTCTTGTTTCCTTTTCGTAGTTCGTTATGTCAAAATCTTTATCTAGATCATGTCCTAAACTGACTTTTAAATTTGCATGTTCAGTCTGTATTTCTTTCAATGTTGTCTTTAATTTTATAATATTATCAGACTCCTTATCTTGTTTTTTCTGATTGACATGATCCTTGTTGAATATAGCACTCATTGTTTCGTAGAAAAGAAGCCTTCAAGCTATATAAGTTAAGACACGTAATTTTGCACAAGCGAAGCTTTTCTTAATTCGATATTAATTAAACTAAAATACAAAGTCCTTTACCTAAATTAGAACAATGCAGTTATACAACGTGTACATCCAATACATAATAATATTAGAACAGTTTTTCATACTGGTGAGCCTTAGCCTTTAAAGCATCTAATTCCCCTTCCATCATCTCAATAGTACCCATTAATTCTTGTTGAGACATTTTCTTTTTTGCTGCATAATTCAGTGGTTCTCTAAAACTATTTCTTGTATTTACATTAGAATTACTAGGTAAAATCTTATTATTCGCAGTTTTTTCACGTTGTTCAATCCATTCCCATAGTTTAGATTCACTCATTAACATTCTTTCATTAGAATATAATTCATAACCAGTTGACTTTTTACCACTTGAAAATTTATCACAGATGACAATTATAAATAACACAACTATTAATAAAAATTTTACGTCCAATTGATCCATAAACAAATCCATAAATGTCTTTGGTGGCTCAGGTTCAGATACCTCTTCAACTTGCAGTTCCTCTTCTTCTTCTTCGTCTTCAACTTCTTCCTTTGACTTCTTACCCTTATCCTTCTTTTTATTCTTAGAAGGTGATGCAGTGAGTTTACCACCTGATGCGATCTTTTTCTTCAATTCTGAAACCATCATACCTAATGCTTCCTTTTGACCAGAGATACCACCTTTTTCAATAGCACCTTTAATCCATGATTTACCTGTCCAAACAAATGATGTAACAGCAAAGAGTTTGGTGGCATTATTTGGAGCCCAACTCAAATAGATTTTAGTTTTAACTTTAAAAGAATTACCAGAAGGAACATCTGGAGATTCGGTCAGTTGAACAACTAAGCAATAACCATTGAAATCCATATGTTCAATTTCTTCATCAACCAAACATCTGGTTTGTTTAGGACCAACAGGACCACCATTAATCGGTTTCACATATTTATATGATCTTTTCTTACCTGAGAATTTTGGTATATCACTAATATCAAAATTCTTTTGAGTTTTCAACAAATTTTTAACAAATGTAACATCGTCACCAAACAATAATCCATACACTATACCTAATGGTGCTTTGATAATATCATCTATAATTTTTATATCAGATGATTCTGGGGTATATCCATTTGATGTTGGTGCATGAGTTTTAGGACCTTCGAATGGTAATCCATTGAAAAGTTGTTCATTTGATTCTTCATTTTCTTCATTATCTGCAGTAACATCATCATCTTTAACCATATTTTCTTGGTCTGAGACACTTGTATCTGATGTGTCGACATAAGCGTTATTTGAGTTGTTTGATTTATTTGTATCTTTTACCTTTTGATTAATTGTGACATCTTCATCCTCTGATGATGCAGTTGATACTGATTCTAAGGAATCTACATCATCATCAAGATCTAAATCGATTGTATCAAGGCCATTATTATTAATATTGGATTTCCAAACTTTGTATATTAAATCATATGTTGGATCTCTTGACAGGAAAGATGCAAAGACATATTTGTTATGTAAATTGCTAAATTCTATTGCATTCGGTATACCAACAGTTTTCTTCTTTTGAATTTTCAATATTGCATTTAATGGGATAGTAAAACGTGTTACTAAACCAATAATATTTGAATGAAAACAAATATGACTTTCACTTAAATAGAGTTTACCTTGAACTAAAATATCTTTTCTATATGCACATGTAAAATCTTCGATTAATCTCTCATCAGATGGTAAATTGGAAAATAATGAACGGAAAACTTCCTGTCTTTTATCATTTGGAATCTTAACATTTAATTTCTCAAATAATTGATCTTTCTTCTTAGCATGTGAAGATTCATCATTATTAGTTGTAAATCTGGATAAACTATTATCTAATGACAGTCTCTTTGATGTTAAAGGTAATTTTAGTTTTTTCTTGAAACTCATACTGTTGGACATAGGTATTTCATTTACATCATTTCCATCGTAAATATCATCCTCTGTTGATAAAATTGATGTCAAAGAGTTACGTAATGTCTGTTTACGTGGTAAAGGTGATAATGAACTTTTAGATCTAAACTTTCTAGTAATGCTTTGACTCTTTGTATTTGTGTTATTAATTGCACGATCAATCTCATCTAAAGATGGTGTTGAAGAGGTAGTAGCAACAATTGTTGATACATTCGAAGGTGGTTCCAGAGTTATGTTTCTATTCATTGATATTTTATTATCATCAATATCAGATAATAATCTAGTTTCATTTTTGGGAAATGAGTCCAATGTTAAATTACCTTCTCCTAATGTTGTTATCAAAGCTTTTTTAACAGGCTTAAAATTGACAGCATTCAAAGCTTCATTTGATGATTTTTGACTTGAAGCAGATTCCTCTGAATGAACACTTTCAACATCTTCAGCTTCATGAACGTGATTAGTAAGATCTGTAAAAGATTTCAAATTGATACTATTCAATAATGTAGAAAATATACCTGTGTGTTCATTGTTGTTATTTTGTTTGCTTTCGGAAGTAATATTCTCAGTACCTTTATTAATTGAAGAGTCTGAATGATTTGGTGTTGAGCTTTGTAATCTCAAACTCGATTTAGACAAGCGAGTATGACTTAAAGTCTTACTTAAAAGATGTGGATTTTTCAAGAATTTCTTGTGATGATGATGGTTTTCATCATTGTCTTCATTCTCATGATCGATATCAACTGTATCAGTTTCATCATTATGTCTTGTTAAATTAGTAGAAAGGTCATCGTCTTCATCATCGGAATAATAGTTGGAATATTGGTTATTTTTTCTATCATTAATATCTTCTTCTTCTTCCAAGTCATCATATTTGTAAGATATCCCTGATTTATCTTTCTTTTTCAATGAATTGTGGGTACTTAATAATTTATCACCAGTCAATTTCTTCCTTACAGCATCTAACTCCTGTAATTTGGAACGTTGTTCACGAATTGGACTAACATCAGGTAAAATTGGTGATTTTGATAAGTCTATCATACTATTTCTATTATTAGATGATAATTGCTCGGGAAAAGATTTTGATTTTGACATTCCATTTGAATCCCTCATACTCAATTGTGAACCATCTAATGATTTTTTGGAGTTTATATTTCTCATAGATTGAGATGTTAATGAAGTTGATGATAGGTTAGGATTACTATCCTTTTGACGAATTTGGCCAGCATTAGAAGTTGAACTTCTTTTGAATAATCTTGTAAGGGTATGGTTTCTTTTTCTTTTTGTACCTGTACTATCATTTGTACTTGTATTGGTACCAATTGATGAATTGTCAGCATCTGTTTCTTTTCTTTTAATACGGAAACTCATATTATTTGTGAATTGATTTTTTTTTCTAATTTAATATTCTGATTTAATACTTCAATTTAATATTCTAATGAGATTCTAAAAAGGGTTAAAGATAATTGGATATGAAAGATTAGTTTATTGGCTTATTGGCTTGTTTGGATTTTAATTTACTGGTTCAATGGAACTTTATAAGACTAAACACAAGACTGATTGGTAAAAAACATAAAAAGGGTACATTAAGTTAAGGGATGGTGTATATTACAAATTTGCGTGTGGGAATTGCTAAAAATTAAAGCCTACACGAAAACTAAGCTGATGACAACTAATTTTGTGAGAGATTATATCTGACTTTTGATAAAACATGTGATGCCCATCTTAAATAGTACTGATTGTAGATAAGCATTGACATATTATTCTTTTTTATTGTTGTTGTTGGAGGGTTTTATAAAAGGAAGTTTTTAGTATACAAAGAGTGAAGAAGTTATATAATATAAATAGGGGATGAACATTACATTATTTAAAATATAAGTATCATTATCCTAGATATGATATATAAATAAATTGATAAACAAGTAATCTTTAATAAAAAAAAATTAACGGTCTTCTGCCCATTCATTCTCTCTTCTGATTGCAGCTTCTTCTTCTGGAGTGAAATCATTAACAATATTGAAAGTTTTTCTAATTTCTTCAGGGGATTTTCCACGGATCATTTCAGCAACAATTTTACAACCTGCATTAAGTAAAGGTTTAATGTTAAGATAATTTGCAGCAAGGATGATTTCATAAAGCATTTCTTGATCAACATTAAGGAAATTCTTGTCCCATGGATCGATTGGAGCAGATTTTTTAGAATCATCTTCTTGATCTTCCTCTGGGAATTCTACATCTTTATAATGTTCACACCATTCTAAAATATTTTTCATAACAGCGGAACGAACATTCTGTGTAGGCACTTCAATAGTATCATTATCTTCATCTTCAGAATCTGATGCTTCACCATCAACTGGGAGAAGATTCTTAAGCATATTTTTAATAAGCAGGGATTTTTCTGCAACTTTTCTTTCAACTGTGAATTTTTCGTTGTCAGAGGTAATAATCACGATGGATCTGTTAGTGGACATTTGTATCTGTGTAGTTGGGGTTGTTTGTTTACTGAATATAACAAAGGAAATATGAATATAAATGAAAAGGCCACACACACACTGAAACCCAAAGTGAAAATTGGCTCATCAGTCAGTGTCCCCAGCATGAAAATCAAAAATTTGAGTATTTCTAGATAGAATTTCCCTTTCTTTTATAGTGTTATTATCAATTCTATTTGCTTTATAAAGATATAAACTTTAAAATACTATTACAGTGTATCAGCACCATGGATCTTTATATATCTTTGGACTGATTGAGCTTATATTGCTTTCACTGAGATATTCCACATAATAATCCCATTACTCATGCATATAGAGTTGGGAGAAATGGTTATATTACGTAATCCTTATATAAACATTTCTTTTTCTTCGGTGAAGAAATAAAATTTTAAATTTTCAATCAATTTTCAATTGAAATTTTTTTTTTCACTGCTTAATGACAGTACTTTTAATAGCTTCTTTTTGGACTGTAATCGATTCACATATACATCACATACTCCAATGGCTGTCACTAAAGAATACGTGTTGACAAAGGTTTACAACTATCTTACTGGTCAAGGTTTAAAGAAAGCTGCTGATGCTTTAACTAAAGATGCTAAAACAAATGAAATAGATTTAGATACTGATGATGAAGGTGATGTTACATTAGATGTTTTCCTTGATAATGATGATTTAATTGCAAAGGATAAATCAAAGAATACTTCCTCTAAAGATTTCAGCTCTGATGAATCTTCCTCTTCATCATCATCTGATGATAGTGATGTAGAAATGCAAGATGCTAAATCTGAATTATCAGATGAAAATAAAACTGAAAATAAGAAAGATGATTCCTCCTCTGATTCTGATTCTGATTCTTCTTCCTCCTCTGATTCTTCATCTTCTGACTCTGATTCTTCCTCTGATTCTTCATCTTCTGACTCTGATTCTTCCTCCGATTCCGATTCTGATTCCGAATCCGATAATGAAGAAGAAGAAAAGAAAGAACAAAAAGAAGAACAAAAAATTCAAAAAACTGAAGAATCCAAGTCTGATTCATCTTCTGACTCCTCCTCTGATTCTGATTCTGACTCCGATTCTTCATCCTCTTCCGATTCAGATTCTGATAATGAAGAAGAAGAAAAAAAGGAAGAAAAGGTTGAAAAATCTGATTCATCTTCATCTTCATCCTCTTCCTCTGATTCCTCTGATTCCTCTGATTCTGATTCTGATTCTGATTCTTCTTCTTCTTCCTCTGATTCTGACTCTTCTTCATCCTCCGATTCTGACTCCGATTCTGATTCATCTTCATCCTCATCTTCATCCTCATCTTCATCCTCATCTTCATCCTCCGATTCTGACTCTGACTCTGATTCTGATTCTGATTCCGATTCTGATTCTGATTCTGATTCTGATTCTGATTCTGATTCCGATTCTGATTCTGATTCTGATTCTGATTCCTCTGACTCTTCTGACTCCGACTCTGATTCTGAAAAAGAAACCAATAAAAAGAGAAAACTTGAAGAAACTAAAGAAGAATCATCTTCAAAAAAAGCCAAATCAAATGAGGAGTCATCAACCGAAACCACACAGCCTAAAACAAAAAAAAATAAGAACTACATACCTGCAAAAGCTGATGAAATTTTACCAGGACAAAAACATCATTTTTCTAGAATTGATAGATCAAAAATTGCATTTGAAGCTCGTGAATTAATGGATAATCAATATAAAGGTGCTGCTGGTACTTGGGGTGAAATTGCAAATCAAAAATTAGGTGCTGTTAAAGGTAAAGATTTTACAAAAGGTAAAAACAAAATGAAAAGAGGTTCATATAGAGGTGGTTCTATTACAATGAGTGTTGGAAGTTATAAATTTGAAGATTAAATTTTGATAATACCCAATACAAACAAATTCTTTCAGTAACAGTTACTTTTTTCTCCTATCGTTAAAGTCATATTGTAGAAATAGCTATAAATAAAAACATTATATAGTAAAAAATTAATTAATTAGATAAATATATTGTGTTGAGGGATTACATTAAACGTGATAAACTGTTTTAATATTTTAATACAGAATTAAATCTCTTTTTTAAATGTTTTTGGAGGGTGTGTAACATTTTGTCTAAGCCTGTCTTTTTTCGTACGATAATTTTATCATTTGGATTCTAACTAAGTATATCTCTAAAAGTTTCTGACTTTGTATTTGTGCAAAAATAGAACATATTCAGTTTGTTCTAAAAAATTAACTTCTATATGGTTACAACAGAGATTCTAAGAGATTTTTATTGCTATTATCCTTGTATAGCGTAACAGATGGTAGATTCAATATTACGTAAAATCGTTATCACAACGGATAAAGTTGTCGTAAAATTATAATATTTTAAGATGGTAGCAAATTTTTAGTTGTTTAATTGATAACTTTTGTATTTTAAGAGGATATGCAAGTAGTAATAAGTTAAGTAATGTCAAATAAACATATTGATAAAATTAATTGTTAAATTTCAATATAAAATACACAATAAGAAGCATGAAATAAAAAAAAGGTTTTTTGGCTGAGCCTCCTAAAAAGTAAAAAACATGGATAATTGGAAATGGCAAGGGTAAAAAGCCAAAAATCTTTTGAGTTATATCAATTTAAAAGGCAAATTTAATTTCTAAACTACATGACTTATGGCTACAAAATCATTTTACCATCGTTTCATTGAATACAAATCCAATGGAACATTTTTTGAAGAAATAAAAAAATACGGGGTAAACTGCTTAGTTTTTAAGCTAGCATTAACAATAAAAATTGTTTTTAACTCAGAAAGAAATCAACAAAATTTTATTTTTTATTGCTTTGAAGAGTTTATACTTGGTGGAAACAAACAAAAATTGATTACTATACTAATCTTTCTAAATCTTTCAAAAAAATCAAAAAAAGCCACGGGGTTTTTCAAATATAATGCTTGAAAAATCAAGCCAAAAAGTTAGCATGACAGCCAAGCCTAATTATTTAAACTGTCATGTAGGCAATTAAATAGATAGTGTTTGAAAATAATTTTATATTAAACAAATATGTTGAAAATTCAACTAAAAAATATAGTTTCTACCAGATATAGGCATTAAATGAAATCTCAAACGTATTAACGAAAAAAGTCGATATGTATCATTAACAAACAGTATTATAACACTATATTAAATCAAAACGAGCTTAAAACGTGATTCCGATTCCTAATACTATTTAACGTGATATTTGATGAATAATATTTGAATAATAATCCCACAGAATAATATTCATCAACAGGGCGCCAAGTTCATATTATTTGTAATTACGATGAGTAATCTTGTTATATTATCAAAATGCTACATTTAATGTGGTATCAAACATTAGTTTTGTTCTTTCATATTTTCAAAATCCCAAATATACTATCGGCTTTTTTTAAGTTATCTTGCATGTTTTGGATTAATGAAATTTCAACTATGCATCACCATATATTGAATGAAACATTATTGATCACATTCAATAACTATTATAAAATATCACACCAGTCTATTAGTTGATACAATAAATGGTATACTAAGCTATAAACTCTCTCGGTAGTGAATTCTACAGTTTTGATAGATAATTACAGTTTTTTAGACAGCAAACAATCTCGAAAAACATTTTTCCTTATACCCATCTGAAAAGATTACCTTTAGTCTTATTCCATAGATATTTTTATTCGTTGTAATCGTTTAAACTGTCAATATATATATTATATATATTCTTCGGCATGAAAGAAATCAAGAATCTTGGAAAACGGCTATTTTTATTAAAAAAATGTAACATTTAATTCTATAATTCTATAATTATATATGCATGTTGTGTAAAAATTCTTGGATGAGATTTAACATACTCGATTTGTGATGTTGCAACAAGATCCATGCAATAGAATTTTGTATTTAATATTACTGAAAAATTAACGGTTTTAATTTATATCACTCGAATGTTTCATTTTATTCTTTCGTTAAGTTATTTTCTTTTACCGATCAGATTGATCAAAGAATGTCAGTTTAAAAATTTTTATAAGTTATCTTTGGCTATATAATTTTTATTCGTATTACAAGACTTTGTGGTTTTAATATCCTTAAAGTAATTAACTTTAAAATAGTAATCTTGATTCTACTATTGACATCATTTTTTTTCTATTTCGTCTTGAGATAAATAATTATTCATACAATCATTGCAAATGACTTTGAATTTCAAAATCAATTATAAATATTATATCATCTCCATATCAAAAAAATGTTTTTTTTGTTTAATTACTTAATTGTTATAACACTATTTGTTTTTAGTTAAAGTAAAACAAAGAGCTAAAAAATGAAACACATGCTTGAATTCATTACTGCTTTTCTTCTTTTAATAGCATTCACAATAGCAGATTCTACTGCTAACATTCAAACAAATAATGTTGCTTGTAATATTGATGCAATTAGCTCTAATCTTGGTTTCAAAGGTGTTTTTTATCAATACTCAACCTCTCAAACAGACCAAATCTCAAATACCAATTTTTATGCAGGTGGCTATAAAACTGGGAAACCCGTTGGAACTGCTTCAAGTATTACTGATATTAATTTTAGTGTTCCTGGTGGAAATCAAAATATCAACGGTGTTAATATTGATTCTTCCAATTTTGCAATTGAATATACAGGTTATTTTAAAGGTACGTATTGACATTATAATTTTATACAAAGAATATCATACTAACATACTTATACTTCTTTTTTATTATAGCTGAATACGATGGTTTATATACATTCGATTTAACTAAAGTTGATGATGGTGCTATGTTATTTATTGGTGGAGGTGCATATGATTGTTGTAAGCCAGGTTCAATTCCAGCTGGAAGCGCTGATACTGCTGCTCTTTTCTCTTTCAAAGGTTGGAATCAACCATCTTCAGAAACTTTTGCTTGGATCTATTTTGAAAAAGGTTCTTATTATCCAATTAGACTTGTCTATACAAATGCTGTCTCAGCTGGTGGTATCGAATTAATTGTTACTCCGCCAGGCTCCACTGAATCACAAAACATCGGTAGTATGGTTTATCAATTAGTTGACAACCCATCAAATGTCTGCTCAAATAAGGTAATTCAAACAACTTACTCATCAGCCACTACTTATATTCAATCTGGAAATGTTGCTAAAACTGTTACAGTTCCTCAAACTCGTACTATTAATGATGTCTCTACTGTGATTATTGAAGAGCAAGTTTTTTTTTCAACTCTTTACCAAACTAAAACCAACTATGTTTCAGGATCTTCAATTTATACTAGCTCTTATTACACAGGTGTTGTTCAAAATGGTCAAACACTTCCAGCAGAAGTTGTTGTTATTGGTGTTCCATTATTATCAACTACTACAGAATATGTCAGTATTCAAAAAACTAGAACCGTCACTTCTGTGGTCAATGAAACTGTTGGAAATAAGGTTGTTCAAAGTAGTATTATTGTCGTTCAAGAGCCAAACTTACAATACTCATATGTCGAAGCAAGCGTTAACTCTGTCACCTCAACCACTTCTTCATTTACAACTGTTGTTAATGGTAAAAGTATTTATACATCCGAAATTATTGTTATTGGTCCCTCTGTTACAACACTTACTGAATTCTACAATGGAAGATATACATCAACCTACATGGTAACTAAAACAATTACAGAGAATGGATCTACTTACACATCTCGTGGTTATGTTGTTGATGTTCCACGTGGTGCTTCAGTTACAACTTGGAATAAAGGATCTAGTACTGTTTACACAACTACTCTAACTTATACTACTACTGGTGCTGTTAAAACCTCAGAAATTATTGTTCGTGCTGTCCCATCTATTAGTTATTCCTACACAACTGGAACAGATAATAAGCAAATCAACCAAACTTTTACAAAAACAGTAGTTTCAGGTGGAGAAACAAGTGAATATATTGAAGTCGTTTTTGTTTATCCCACACCATATACCACAATTTTAGAAGGTCCAACAAGCACTGACTACTTGACAACTAGTGGTGGTAAAACGTATGTCGTTGTTGAAAGATCAAGTTTTCCTGTTACTAGTACTTTTGCTGCAGTTTCTAAAGTAACAACCACTTACACACCTATTGTAACTAATGATTCAACCCAATGGGTTTGGAAAGTTATCTATCCAACCCCTCAAACACAAGTTCAAGAATGGACAGGAAAATATACCAGAACTGTCACAAGTACTTTATATTATCAAGAAACACAAGTTACTGGTTTTCAATATATTTATTATGTTCCAACTTATTCTAGTTCTGTTGGTTATTGGACTGGAACTGCTGATAAGACAGTCACCGAAACTGGTTATTTTACAAATTCCTTTGGTGTTGTCAGTACATCAGTTTATAGAGTTGTTTACAAACCTTCAATGTCAGAAACAACTACTAGCTGGAGAAGGCCAGAAACTTCAACTATCTTTACAACTACTCAATTCACTGCACCGGATGGTTTCCCAATTACGCAATCTGAAGCAATTGTCATTGTTCCTGGTACTGATGTTGTCAATTCATGGACAACTTCTAGTATTTACGGACCTTGTACTACATCATCTACTGATACATCTTACTCTGTCACCACAATTAACAATAAAGCAACAACAATTGGTGTTGCAATAGTTAGTGGTCCTGACCCATCTTGTTTTGCTCCACCACCAACTACAATTTCTACAACTTTAATGTCAGTTGCAACTGATTGTTCTACACACTCTTCCACAGCAATTTTTTCAACAAGAGGTCCAGATTATGCAATAACTGAATCTATTATCGTTGTTATTGAAACTCCTGTTCCAAATTGCCAACCTCCAGTTACCGCTACCACAACAACACAAGTTCCAGCAACTGACTGTGGATTAACAACATCAACAACATCAACAGTCACTACAGATACTCTTAATCACATCACAACAATAGTTAGTGTCATTATCAGCACTCCACCAGCGTCTTGTACAATCACCACCATCGTCTCAACATCTGTTCCTGCCACCGACTGCGCTTTGAAAACATCAACTACATCCACTGTTAACACAAATAGTAATAAAAAGGTAACAACTACTGTCAGCATCATTGTTAGTACCCCAGAAGCATCATGTACAGTTACTAAAACTGTTTCAACCACTGTTCCTGCAACTGACTGTGGTTGGACAACATCAACTACATCTATTATTGCTACAAATTCAAATAATAAAGTTACAACAACCGTCAGAATCATTGTCAGCACTCCACCAGCTTTATGTACGGTTACTAAAACGGTCTCCACAACCGTTCCGGCAACTGATTGTGCACCGAAAACATTAACCACATCAATCGTTAACACAAATAGTGACAGAAAAGTTACCACTACTGTCAGTATTATTGTCAGCACCCCACCAGCCTCATGTACAATCACCACTACCGTTTTAACTACTGTTCCAGCTACTGATTGTGCTTTAAAAACATCAACAACTTCTTATGTTGCAACTAATTCTGATAAAAAAGTCACAACTACTGTTAGCCTTATTGTTAGTACTCCACCAGCTTCTTGTACCACAAACACTACCTGGTTAAGATCTGTGGATGCATCAAATTGTCTTTTAAAAACTGTCACATCAACTTCAATTATTACTGGTATCGATAACAAAGTCACTAATTCTGTTGACATAATTGTCAATACACCAGTCAAGGCATGTACAACTACCAAAGTTTTGACTTCCATTGTTTCAGCTACTGATTGTATTCATCTTACATCCACTTCAACTAACATCATTACCGCTTCTGATAACAAAGTTACTACTTCTTTAACTCTAATCGTCAGTATCCCAGCTTCTTCATGTACAACTACCAAAATCATTACAGCCACTGTACCTGCTACAAATTGTGCATTATCATCTACATCAGATACATCAATCGCTACTGGACTTGACGAAGAAGTTACCACTATTATCAGCGTTACATTAAGCACACCAGTCTCATCTTGTACAACCACCAAAAATGTTACAACAACCGTTCCTGCCACAGATTGCTCCTTGAAAACATCATCAACATCTTACGTTGTCACACAATCAAATAATAAAGTTACCACTATTGTCAGCGTCATTGTCAGTACACCAAAAACTACCTGTACCACTACTAAAACTGTCACTACAACTGTTCCAGCAACCGATTGCGCTCTAACAACATCTATCACCTCTATTGTCGCTACCAATTCAGATAAAAAGGTCACCACTACTATTAGTATAATTGTCAGCATACCAGCAGCTTCATGTTCTGTTACTACAACTGTTACTACAACTGTTCCAGCTACTAACTGTGAATTAAAAACATATTCATCCACTGTCGCTGTTACCAATTCCAACAAACAAGTTACTACTGTGATAAGCATTATTGTCAGTACTCCAGCACCATCATGTACATTCATCAGAACTCTTACTACAACTGTTCCAGCCACAGACTGTATTCTATCAACAGAGACTACAACATCAGTAGTTACTAATTCTCAACATCAGGTAGTTAGTATTGTTAGTATTATTGTAAGCACTCCAACCGCTTCATGCACACAATATCAAACTTTTACCACATCGGTCCCAGCTACAGACTGTTTATTAAGTTCAACAACCTCCACAATTGCTGTTACAGGCTCTAATAATAAAGTCACAACTATTGTAAGTGTTATAATAAGTACTATTGTTCCAACCTGTACAATATCTTCATCATCACCAATACGTGTTTCAACAACTACCATCACCACGATATCTTCATCATCACCAATACGTGTTCCAACAACTACCATCACCACAACAACTTCAACCAGCTATTTACCAGGAAATGATTGTGAATTTAGCACAGCTACATATACCAGCCCATTATCTACACCAGTTGATATTTCAGACGATAGTGTAACACAGACCATCATTGAAACTGTCTACACTCCTGCTGCTTCATGTGATATTTTTATTACAACTGAGCTAGCTTTTAATTGTAAGTCAGCAACATATACCATCAATATCGGCACTGTTAATAGTGAAGGAAGATACATTAATGCAACTTTGATTGTTGTTGAGAGTCCAGCCCAAACATGTTTCCAGTCAACCTCAATTGAGCCATCAATCTCAGTTGCAACACCAACAATTTTATCTTCTTTGGATTCCATTTCTACACCAGCATCAACCACCGCTCCAGCAAAAATAACATCTAACGAAAAAACAACCAATACTGAAATTGTCACATGTACAGAATCATCATGTACTGCAACACAAGGAAATCCAAAAACTACAAAAACTGTTACAGTCCAATCAACAACGTTAATTGTTACCTGTACCAAACCTGAATGTCAAGGTCAATTGTCAACCACCGTTGTTCCTTTAACAAACAATACCAACCCTACATCAAAAAACTCTCAAACTCCACCAGAAAATTCTCAACCAACATATACATCAACTGAGAATCCTAATACACCATCAGTTGAAACATCAAATACTTTACCAAATGATAATAATGATATTACACCAACACCAACCAATTCAGTTATCACAGATACTTCTAATACAACTAGCTCAAACACTCCAAATTCTCCAAACAATTTAATCATTCCAACTGGGTCAACTGGGTCAACTGGGTCAACTGGGTCAACTGGGTCAACTGGGTCAACTGGGTCAACTGGGTCAACTGCACCAACTGCACCAACTGCACCAACTGCACCAACTGCACCAACTGCACCAACTGCACCAACTGCACCAACTGCACCAACTGCACCAACTGCACCAACTGCACCAACTGCACCAACTGCACCAACTGCAATCACTACCAACGATAGGAATGAACCACAACCAACTACTCTTGCTGAAGAACCATCAATATCTGTACCAAACTATAACTATGGTAGTACTGTTGTTCCATCAGAGCCAACATTATCTGTTTCCATTTATGCCGGTGAAGGTTCAAAATTTGGTATGAGCTCTCCAATGACATTTTTCTGTCTCTTTATGTCATATCTGTTCTTATGATGAACTAAAATTTCTTTTTGATACCTTTTAATTTTTCTCTCCATTTTCCTTACGAATATTGATAAAGTTGAACAATCATTAAATTCTCTATTGTTCACATACTAGTTTTTTTTCATGTTTTTCATAATACTATAGACAATTTTGATTTCATTTTGTGTCTTCTATTTTATATTTTAGTGTTTTAATTTGTTATCTCCTAAAAATTTTCTTTTATAGACCCAATTATATAAAAATTATTATAAAAGTGTATTCTCTTCTACAGTTTGACTTTATATACGCTTTATATTACGTAAGAGTAACATGTTCTGATTACATAATCACAATCATAAAAAATCTTACATAATTCTTAGGCAAAAGCTGATTAATTCAATTTGAAAGTACCTTCTTTCAACTTTCTTTGATCATCCCACTTAGTAGCCCATTTAATCTAATAATGTCTACAGCTGCTGATAGTACCTCTGCTCAAGTTAAGCCATTAGAGAATTTGTTTTCTGATGATAGTTTCACAGATGATACCGACACAGACAACGAACCAACAATTATACCAACTAAAAGGAGATCAGCTAAATTAACAGAAAAGGCAAAGGAATCTATCAAAACAATTGAAGAGGAAGCAAGTAATAAAGAGTTTCAAGAAGACGAGTTACTTAAGATCAAACTTGATAGACCAAGTGATTTTATACCAGATTCAGTTTCACATATTTTTGCAAACAGTGATTTTTCTTATTTAAAGCTAAAACCTGATCATTCATCTAGACCAATATGGATTAGTCCAATGGATGGTAAAATTTTTTTGGAAAGTTTTTCACCTTTATCAGAACAAGCCCAAGATTTCTTAGTTACAATTGCAGAGCCTGTTAGTAGACCAAGTTTCATACATGAATATAAAATTACTACCCATTCATTATATGCAGCAGTCTCGGTTGGTTTGGAAACTGATGATATTATATCTGTTTTGAATCGATTATCAAAAGTTCCAATAGCTACATCTGTAACGGATTTCATCAAAACAGCAACTCATTCATATGGTAAAGTTAAATTAGTTTTGAAATATAATAGATATTTTGTGGAATCATCATCTGCTGAAATTTTAAGAATGTTATTAAAGGATGAGGTTATTGGTAAATTAAGACTTGTGTCATCTGAAGAAAAATCAGCAACAGAGGATGGTCTTGTGAAAACTGAGGCACCAACTCAAGGTGATCTAGTTATTCCAGGTACAAAAAAGAATCATTTAAATGATAATAATAAAGGTGAAGGCGATAAAGATAATGAAAATATTGAAAAACTTGATGAAGAAGTCGAGAATATTTATGCTGATGTTATTGCAGATGCAGAGGATGAAAATACTGATGATACCGTTCATTCATTTGAAATTGCATCTGAAAATGTTGAAACCATTAAGAAAAGATGTCAAGAAATTGATTATCCGATGTTGGAAGAATATGATTTTAGAAATGATAAACGAAATCCGGATTTAGAAATTGATTTGAAACCATCAACACAAATTCGTCCATATCAAGAAAAATCTTTAAGTAAAATGTTTGGTAATGGACGTGCTAGATCCGGTATTATTGTTTTACCATGTGGTGCTGGTAAAACATTAGTTGGTATTACTGCAGCATGTACTATCAGAAAATCTGTCATTGTTTTGTGTACATCATCTGTCTCAGTTATGCAATGGAGACAACAATTTTTACAATGGTGTACAATTCAACCTGAAAATGTTGCAGTTTTCACATCTGAAAATAAACAAATGTTTAGAGGTGATTCTGGTTTAGTTGTGTCTACATATTCTATGGTTGCTAATACAAGAAATAGATCACATGATTCACAAAAAGTTATGGATTTTTTAACATCAAGAGAATGGGGTTTTATTATTTTAGATGAAGTCCATGTTGTTCCAGCTGCTATGTTTAGAAGAGTTGTTACAGCATTAGCAACACATGCAAAATTAGGATTAACTGCAACTTTAGTCAGAGAAGATGAAAAAATTTCCGATCTTAATTTCCTTATTGGTCCAAAGATGTATGAAGCAAATTGGATGGAATTATCACAAAAGGGTCACATAGCTAAAGTTCAATGTGCTGAAGTTTGGTGTCCAATGACAAGTGAATTTTATCAAGAATATTTAAGAGAAAGTGCACGTAAGAGAATGTTATTATATATCATGAATCCAACTAAGTTTCAAGCATGTCAATTTTTAATTCAATATCATGAAAGTAGAGGTGATAAAATTATTGTTTTTTCAGATAATGTTTATGCATTAAGAGAATATGCATTAAAATTAGGTAAACCTTTCATTTATGGTTCAACACCACAACAAGAGAGAATGAATATTTTACAAAATTTTCAATATAATGATAAAGTTAGTACAATTTTCCTTTCAAAAGTTGGTGATACATCAATTGATTTACCTGAGGCGACATGTTTAATTCAAATTTCATCACATTATGGTTCAAGAAGACAAGAAGCACAAAGATTAGGTAGAATTTTACGTGCAAAACGTAGAAACGATGAAGGTTTTAATGCATTTTTTTATTCATTAGTTTCCAAAGATACACAAGAAATGTATTATTCAACAAAGAGACAAGCATTCCTTGTTGATCAAGGTTATGCATTTAAAATTATTACACATTTACATGGAATGGAAGATTTACCAAATTTAGCATATGCATCAGCAAAGGAACGTAGAGAATTATTACAAGAAGTTTTATTAAAGAATGAAGAAGCTGCAGGTGTTGAATTAGGTGAAG
Organism: Pichia kluyveri; assembly: GCA_030062975.1. NCBI lineage: Eukaryota > Fungi > Ascomycota > Pichiomycetes > Pichiales > Pichiaceae > Pichia > Pichia kluyveri. Next base: position 465,623 of record CP125798.1, on the reverse strand, counting down.
ATGCAGATAATTTTATTGGACATGGTATTTCAAAGAGACTTAAATCAAGTTCAACAAAGAATCAAGCATCAATGGCCGGATTGGCAGGTGGTGAAGATATGGCATATGTTGAATATTCAAGAGGTAAAAAGAATAAAGAAGTCGAAATTTCACATCATCCATTCTTTGAGAAAAACTATTACAGAAGAAGAAAGAGATAATGGAGGACGATATATTAATTACAGACAATGGTTTTTTTTGGGATTTTTTTTTCTTTTTGTTTTCTTTTTTGATAGAAATATAAGAATGATAATACTTCTATAATATCTATAGTATACAATTAATTAATTTACATAAAATAAAACTAAATTACAACAAATGAGTTTTGAAAAAATTATTAGGTATCAGCAGATTCTATTTGCTGTTTAAGTTCTTTATTGACTTCAGTTAAAGTATTTTCAAATTCTGAGATAATATCACTTTTAAAATCTACAACTGATTCCAATGAAGTTGCAATATCGAAAATTAAATTACTTCTCTTTTCACTAATTAATGACATTATACGTTTATATTCTTCCTGTGTATCTTTCCATTTTTGATCAACTGATTTTTTATTATCAATATTTTGTGATTTAAATAGACGTATTTCTTTAACCATTTCCTCAAATTCTATTTGTTTCGCAGATGAATCTGCAGTATATGAATCATTTAAATCATTATATTCTTTACGAGATTTAGTTAATTTATCTTCAAGTTCTTCAACTTTATCCTTATCTGACACAATTGAAAGTTTTAAATCATCTAATAATTCTTGTGATTGTAAAATTTCATCTTGAAATTTATTTATATCAGATAAAATATTTAATTTTAATTCATTAATAGATTTTTGAACATTTGATAAATTTGGTAAAATATCAATTGGTTTTGTATTGAATTTTGATGATTTAAATTCATCATTAATTGAATTAATTATTAAATTTGAAGTTGATATTGGATTCGAAAGATTAAGATTATTTAAAATTTCATAAATTAAATTATTTGAAGTTGTTACAAGTATTTGTAATTCATTGAAAGAATTTTGTAAATCAATTAATTTTAAATCAATTGAATTTTTCAAATGAGATTGTTTTGAATCTAATTCATTTAAACTATTAGTTAATATTGCTCTCTCTTTATGTAATTGTTCAATATCATTTAAAGTTAAATTTTTCAATTGTAAATCATTTATTATATCTTGCTTTTCTTTATTTATATTTTTAATTGATTCTTTGATATTTATAATATCAGAATTTGCTTTTTTAATTATACTTGGCCATTTCAATTGTCTTTGCTTTTGAATTTCTATATAATTTTTAAATTTAATAACATCATTTTTTAAAGCATTTGTTCTATCTAATTCATCAAAAAATATATTATATTTATCATTAGCTATATTTAAAGATTCTTGTAAATTTTCATTTAATTGAGAATTATAATCAAATTTATGTTGAATTTGATCAATATAATTTTTATATCCATAATTCATTTCATCATAAAATTTAGAATAATCATCATCACCTAGTAGGAGGAATGATTTATAAGATTTTAAAGCATATTCAATAAAAAGTTTGTTTAGTACTGATTGTTCTGCTTCTATTACCGAATCATCATATTTGTTATTATTATTATTATTATTACTATTACTACCAATATTATTTATATCAGCTAGGTTATTAAAATCTATTGAGTCAAATTTAATTGTATTTTTAACTAAATCTAATAACCAATATAACATTGCTAAGAAGATTGGCCAATTTGAACCACCAACTGCACTTATTTGAGATTTATTAATAGTATCAATAAATGGATAATTTAAAAATTTCAATAAAGTATAAATATCATTATCAATTGATCTACTAAATTTATAACCTGGATCAATTTTATGATATAACCATTGGAAAATTAACAGGAATTCCTTTTGAGTTGGAGTTTTCAAAGTTTTCAAAGATAATTGTTGTTTCATTTCAATATCAAATTTATTAGTTGCTAAAAATTTATATAATTCATCTTGTACCATTGATTGAAATCTATGACTACGAATTGGTCTTGGATCTTGATTTTTCAATTGTTGTTGATGTTGTTGATTTCTGAAAATTCCACCGGCTGATGTTGGTAATGGTTGAATTGATGATTCTCTTTGATTATTATTATTATGTTTGCCATTTATACCATTATTATTAGTTCTTTGAATTGAACCTTGTACTAATTGTTGAATTGTTGGAGTTGTTGAACTATTATTATTGATATTATTGATATTATTATTACTTAATAATGATTGACGATGTTCTAAACGGTGTACAGGGGTCATTGAGGGGCGATTAATCAATGGACGAGGACCAAGTGGAGCACCAAGATTAGCCCCGGGAGGAGCATTTGAAGGTAAAAGACTGAGTCGCTGACGTTTACGCATAGGACCCATTGAAGGAGTGGAAGTTGCCATTGCAATACCAATCAATTTCAAAAGAAAGAAGAGAGTATAACATAGAAATAGAAACAAGAAACATGTAAAAGGACGTTATGTAAACAAAATGAGAAAATTTAATTTTTCACTATCTTAATGATGATGATCTATCTTATATCTTAAGACAAGGGTAATGAGTGGGTCTCTACGAGGGATTGGCACTGGGAGTAGACATTTGGTTGGTCAGTTGAGAGATCAGTATCGTAATGTTGTACTAGGGGAGAAATCTTTACGTAGTAATAGTAGTAATAATAATAATGATAATAATGATAATAATAATACCCTTGATAAAATCACTATAGACTACCCTCCAGTACTGGATAAGATAATCACACGATTTAATGTAATGGAAATGGAATTTGCTTTCGGTTATGGTTCAAAAGTATTCTCTCAGGGTAATAATGATAAATCTGAACAATCACAAATTGATATGATTTATGCAGTACGAAATTCAATTGATTGGCATAATGAAAATTTAATTAAAAATAGTAATGATTATTCCATTTTGAAATATGGTGGTGGTAAAATTATAAATACTGTTAATAATTGGGGGGCTGGTGTTTATTTTAATCCATTTGTTCAAGTACCAGTTGATAATAATAATAATAATAATAATATTGAATTGAAATATGGTATTACATCTACCAAAAATTTAATTGATGATTTAATCAATTGGAAATCAATGTATTTAGCTGGTAGATTACATAAACCTGTTGCAGTTATTAAACAATCAAATAAATTTAAAATTTTCAATGAATATAATTTAACTAATGCAGTTAAATTATCATTATTATTAATAAATAAAGAAAATATAACATTTAATGAATTATTTCTGAAAATAACTGAATTATCATATATTGGAGATCCAAGATTAAAAGTACGTGGAGAGAATCCTAATAAAGTTAAAAATATTGTTAATAATCAATATGAAATTTTCAAAATATTATATATCCCAATATTAGAAAATAATTTAAATGATTTAATTCAAATTAATAAAGATGATGAAATAATTAAATTTAATTTAACAATTGAATCAATTGGTAAAATATTGGTTGATTTACCACGTAATTTTAAATCAAAATTATTATCTAATAATATTAATAAGTATGAATATGATGAATTTACTAATGATGTTATAATAAATCCATTTTTACAAATTGGTAATGAAATGAGTTATAATGATTTATTAAATATTAAATCTATAAATGAAATTTCATCAAATGAATGGGAATATTTAGCAAATGATATTAAATTATCAAATTCTTCATCAATTAGAAAATTATCTGAAAATTTTTTCAATAATGGAAAAATTATGCAAAATTCATTAATTAATGTAATTGAAACAATAGTTGGATCAACTGCACTTGTACAAAGTTTAAAAGGTATTTTAACTGCAGGTATTGTACGTAGTTATAAATATGCAATAGCTAAAAGAAATAAAGCTAAATAAATTAATATTTTATGGATACTATATACTATTATACATCAATTTTAATTGTAATACTTTCACCAATTGTATAACTAACTGCAAGTAATTTATTAAATTTACAATATTTTAAATCTGAAATAATTGAACCTTTTGGTAATTGATTTTGAAATAATGCAATTTGTTTAATATTATTAATTGAAATTTTCCAAACTGAAATTGAACCTGATGAATCACCAATAAATAATAAATTATCATCATTATTAAAATTTGCAATTAAAATACCATTTGGATCATCAATATATTTTATATCAATTAATTCATTTTCAAAAATATTCCATAATCTAATTGAACCATCTAATGAAGTTGATAAAATTAAATGATTTTCATTATAATCAAACCATGTAAGATAAGTTATTGGTAATGAATGACCTTTTAATAATTGTAAACAATTAGTTGAATTACCTCTAAAAATTCTAATATTTGTATCATCTGATGAAGTTGCTAATAATTTACAATTTGAATTATATTTAATAAATGAAATTGAATCTTCATGACCTAATAATTTCCCAATAATTGGATTTTCATTATTTAATAATTGATTAACAATTAATGAATAATTTGGTCCAGGTATTATAAATTTATAATTATCTAACCAACAAACATCTGTACCGAAAAGTGATATATGATTAATGTTATTATCATTATTATTTTCTTTTATTATATCTTTAAAAGAATCTTTATCTAAACGTACTATTGGTAATTTAGAAGATACATCCCAAACAATTATTATATTCATTAAATCAAGTGAAAGTATATATTTTGAATTTGGTGACCATTTAACTTGAATTATTGGATAATGATGAATTGCTAAAATTGCATATAAACTATTATCATTAATATTATTCCATAATTGTATAGTACCATTTTCACATGCAGTTAAGATATAATGTTCATTTGGAGAATAATTTATTATTAAAGGTTGTTTATATGAAGGTGATATTGGTAATTGAATATTTGAATTTGAATTAAATGAATGAATTAATGAATTATTTGAAGTTGTTGCAATTATTAAAGAATTTGAAGATTCACTCTTATGGGAAAAGGCAAGTGAATTAGAAGGTGGGAATGATATTTCCTTTTTAAGTATTTTAATAAAATGTTGTGAAGATGGTGATGTTGGAGGTATTGAAGGAGATGTAGATATAGTTGTAGTTGTATCATTTTTAACATCATTAGTAGATGGATTTTTCAAATTAGAATTAGAATCATCAATAGCATTAAATAAATTAAAATTAGAACTTATAAGTTGATCCTGTAATAGAGTATCATTATCAATAATTGATGATAATTCATTCATTTTAGAATATAATATACCTTTTTGAACTAAATCTACCAAGCAACCTATTGGAACTAATTTTGAATATTTATTATCCAAGGTATGAACATTAGTTTCATCATCCAAGGCGTAAGATGAGATCTCCAATCCTTTCTCTTGAAGATGTCTCCAGATTATATAGTTAAGTTCATCAGATGATAGTGACATTGTTTGTCCAATAAAGAAGTTGTTGTGTATTAAAGTAGTATTATAATTAAGAAAATTTCAGAGTCTATTACATAATAATAATAATATAGTCCAATAAACCGTTTTTGACTCCGTTTACCGTTCTTTTGGTAATGACAATGAAGTTAGGTACGTTACCTATGGTTACATTCTCCAAGACACGAATACCTGAAAGGGTATATAAAAAAAATGAACAAGATCAAGACATTATGTATATTAAATATAATAAAGGATGGGGTGAATATTTATTTAGTGGTATAGTTGAATTAATTGAAGATAATGAAGGTTATTTGAATTTAGATATTAAATTATATACGGGGGAGGAAGTTTGTAAAGTTAAATATTGTAAAGTAAATGATAATAGGGGGAAATGGTTTAAGGATGAAATTAATAATGAATATGTTATGACAATACGTAAAGTTGATATAATGGATGAAAGATATTGTATATTAGTTAAATATTTTAATAAAAGTTATTTAGAGATTGGTATGGGATTATGTCCTGGTGATGAAACTAAATTTGATATTTTATTAAATAATTATAAATGATAGTGTTAGTGTTAGTGTTTATTATTATATACAGGTTTATATAATGATTATAATATGATGGTATAAAGATATAATGATATGAAGATATAATGATATGAAGATATAATGATATGAAGATATAATCATATAAAGATATCATCATACAAGGATATTATCATATAAGTATATCATCGTATAAGTATATAATCATATAGTCATATCATCGTAGAAGTATATCATCGTATAATCATATAATCATACTTTAGTATGATTATATTCTTATACTCTTATATACTTTAATTAATATCTCTCCCATTCAATATTACGCAATTGTCTTGCAATTTTAGCATTCTTTCTCTTAATTGACCAATTTGAAGCAGTTTTAGATAATCTCTTTTTAGCTAATTCAATAGTTTTATTATTTGCCTTTGTTGTAATATTAATAAAATGATCAGAAACATTAAAAGTTGCCTTAATTTCCCTTCTTGGTATACCATTATCTCTCATATTTTGAATTTTTTCAATTATTTTATTATCATGTAAATAATTTTTTGGATTTGATGATTGATAAATTTTTGGCATATTATTGGAATTATTTTCTAAAAATGATAAATTTTGTAAATAAAGAGATGAATTTTTACGTTTATCATTTGAAGGTAGGAAAATTTTTGGAGTTAAAAGTGGAGTTGTTGTAGCTGGAGCTGGATGAAAGAATAAACCTTGAGGTAAATCAGGACGTAAATTAAATGCAGATGATTTATTATTGAAAGAATTAGGGGTAGTACCTAATTTCTTTATAGTATTAGCAGCAGCCTTGACTGATTTAGTAGTACCTGACATTGTATAAAGGAAGTGTATCAAAAGAGACTCTATACTATACTATACTATACTAATAAATTGGAAATTCATGTTGTGAGAAAATGAAGATTTTTCCATTTACTATGGAGTCTTTCTTTCTTCATCTCTTCATCTCTCTCTTTTGGCAATGTTCAAGGCATCACAGAGGGCTTATATATCCCGTTCTATATTCAGTACCACTTTTCTGGTGGCCACTGCTATGGTAACTGCTAATACCCTATTTCCATGTCCAATAGATCACACATTGGCAAATGATTCTCCACTTAATGACGTTAATAATGATGATAAAAAAGTTATAAAAGAGTAAGTACATTACTATTCAATTACATTACATTCAATTCTATTCTATTGCATTCTATTCTGCTAAGATACTATACTATACTACACTAATTACTATTCTACACTGTATATAATATAATATAATATACCATACTATATTACTATATAAAACTATTATAAAAAAAATTTACACCTTTCGCTATTGGTTGAATTAATTATTATTATATTCTTCTTCTTCTATTTGCCACTCTTTTCTTTTCTTTTGCTGCTTTCACTTCCTTCTCTTACCACACAACTATGTCATCCGTAGACTCTGATAATGATTCAGACTATTCTCCTGAACTCTTATTCTCATCATCTACTAAAAAATTAGATTTAGATTCAAATCTAGATCCTATAAATACTACTACTACTACTAATAATAACAGTAACAATCCTATTACTAACAATACTACAAATAATTTACCTGCTTCATTACCTCCTATTCCACTAGGTAAAAAGGTAAAATTTGCTGAAAATCACACTGAAATACCTTCTACTGATAATAATGATGATAATGATAATAATAATAATAATGAAAATTCTTCATCATCTTCAAATTCTTCTTCAACACATTCATCTCCTAAATCATCTCCTAAATCATCTCCTAAATCACCTCCTCAATTACCTTCCCCCTCCCTTTTATCTCATTCAATTATTGAAACTCCACAATCAATTGAATTATTTAATAAATTAGTTCAATTTATTATTAATAATAATTATATCTCTGATCCTTCATTTATTAATAAATCTCCAATTGAGAAAACTTTATTTACAATTAATTCTTATAATTTAGCAAATAATTCAAATATTTCAATTAATGATGTAAATTTAAATTTTAATGCAACAACTTCTTATAATAAACAAATTTTAAAATCAAATGATGAAATTCAACCTTTAATTCCAATTAATCCATTTTGTAGAAGAATTGATATTAATATTCAATTAAATGATTTAGATTTATTAAATTTCCAAAAATTTAAAAAAAATAATGAAATTTATTCAAAAGAATTTGAATGTATTAATTTCCCTTCAGGATCACGTTTATTTATTGGTAATTTAGCTGTTAATTCATTAAAAATTATTGATGTTTGGAAAGTTTTCATGCCTTATGGTGAAATTATGGCAATTAATTTAAAACAAGGTTATGGATTTGTTCAATTTAATAATTCAAAATCTTGTTTAGATGCAATTAAAGGTGAAAATCATGTTCCTTTACATAATAAATTTATGCAATTACAAATTTCTAAAACTCATGAAAAACATACTGAAAATAAAGATTTAAAGGATAAAATTATTAAAGATTTAAGTAATAATCATAATAGAGATAGAGATAGGGATAGAGAGAGATCACCAACAAGAGGTAATAATATTAATACTAACAATAAAGTTAAAGTTATTATCTCAATTGATTCAGATCCATCATTTAATCATTTATTAGTTAATACATTAAATGAAATTGGATTAGATTGTAATGTTAAACATATTGAAGAATCTGCTGATAATATACCACAAGAAATTATTTCAAAATCTGCTTATTCAGGTGTAATTGCAACAATTGTAAGTTCAAATTCAGAATTAGTTAATTTATATTTATTTCAAAGAAATAATATTGATAATGCAATTAAATTTGATCAATATGATGAAATTTCACTTGAAAGTGCAGTTAATTTTATTAAAGAGAGAAGAAATTTATCAAATAATTCTAATAATAATACAAGAGAACAAAGAGATAGAAGAAATCATAGAGATAGAGATAGAGATAGAGATCGTGATAATCATAGAGAAAGAGATACAAGAAGAAATAGAAGAAGAAATAATAATAATAATAATAATAATAATAGTAATAATAACAATTCTAATTCTAACAGAGTTCAATATGGTTATTCACATAATCAACAAGATGTTCAAAAACATTTACCACCGATTGTTCCAACATCATATTCACCATATCAATCAGTACCACAATCCTTACCACAACCAGTTGTTCAACCACCATATCAACAACAACAGTATCCACCACCACCACAAGTACAAGTTCAACAACCAATACCACCATATCAACAACAGTATCCACCACAAGTACAACAACCACAAGTACAACAACCACCTTACCAACCTTATTCAAATCAACCTTATCAACCTTATGGAAATTCACCTTATCAACCACCACAACCACAACCACCAGCAAATCAACCAGTTGCATCCCAATTAGTAAATCAATTATCTCAACTTGATGAAAATTCTCTTAAGGCAATGATTTCATTAGTTAATAATAATAATAATAATAACAATAATAATAATTCATCTGTCCCTCCTCAAGCACAACCGCCAGTTCAAGCACCTTCTTCATCGTCAGCGGATGATGATACGAGTAAATTATACGAGACACTGGCGAGATTAAAGAATAACATGTAATAATAATAATAATAATAATAAATAGGTTTACACTATACTATACTATACTTTACTTTACTATACTTTACGTAATAAAACACTAATACAAATGTAATAACAGATAATAATAACAGATAATAAAATACATAATAACAAACTCTACGGAGTATAACCATACGTAAAATAAAATGATCAAATAATGCAACACTGGAAAATCATTTGATTATGAAATTTTAATTTTCCAACGCAACGCCGTTTTAATATAAAGTCACCGTGTTTTCACCACTGATTTCCGTGTTTCCTTTTCAATTGCTTTATGTTGCTTTTCTTTTCTTTTGGTTTTATCTTCTATCTTATTTCTTAATAACAAATAATGTCTTTAGAGGAAGCATTTGAAGAAACTAAGAAAGAATTAACTATTACAACTGATCAACTTAATGAAATTACCAATCATTTTGTTGATGAATTAAATAAAGGTGCATCAGTTGATGGTGGTAATATACCAATGATTCCAAGTTGGGTTTTAAATTATCCAACTGGTAATGAAACTGGTGAATATTTAGCAATTGATTTAGGTGGTACAAATTTAAGAGTTGTTCTTGTCACTCTTTTAGGTGATGGTAAATTTAAATTTTCATCAGAAAAATATCCAATACCTGAACCAATGAGAACAGGTAATTCACCTGATGAATTATTTGATTTTATTGCTTTAAATTTACATAATTTCGTTATTTCACAATTTGGTGAAATTAATAAAATTGAAAAACCTTTACCATTAGGTTTTACATTCTCTTATCCTGCTTTACAAACTGCTATTAATACAGGTGTTTTGAAAACTTGGACAAAAGGTTTTGATATTGATGGTGTTGAAGGTAATGATGTTGTTCCAATTTTACAAAATTCAATTAATAAATTGAAAACTCCAATTAATGTTGTTGCATTAATTAATGATACAACTGGTACTTTAGTTGCATCAAAGTATAGTGATAATAAAACTATTATGGGATTAATTTTCGGTACAGGTGTTAATGGTGCTTATTATGATATGGCAAATGAAATTCCAAAATTACATGGTAAATTACCAGATGATATAGTTGAAAATAATGAACCAATGGCAATTAATTGTGAATATGGTGCATTTGATAATGAATGGAAAGTTTTACCAAGAACTAAATATGATATTCAAATTGATAATGAATCTCCAAGACCTGGTGAACAATTTTATGAAAAAATGATTGCAGGTTATTACCTTGGTGAAGTTTTAAGATTAATTTTATTAGATTATTATTCTAAAAATTTAATCTTTAAAGATCAAGATATTAAACCTTTACAAGTTCCATTTGCAATGGATACTTCATATCCTTCAAGAATTGAAGAAGCAAAGGATAAATCATTTATTGATGAATTATTTTTAGAATCTTTTAATATTAAAATTACATCAATTGAAAGAAATTTAATTCATGATTTATGTATTTTAATTGGTACAAGAGCTGCAAGATTATCAGTTTGTGGTATTGGAGCAATTTGTAAAAAGAGAAATTATACTTCAGGTCATTGTGCAAGTGATGGATCAGTTTTCAATAGATATCCAAATTTTAAATCAAGAGCTCATAATGCATTAAATGATATTTTCCAATGGAATTGTGATCCAAAGGATTATCCAATTCAATTAATTCATGCAGAGGATGGTTCAGGTGTTGGTGCTGCAATTATTGCTTGTTTAACAGAAAAAAGACTGGAACAAGGTAAAAGTGTTGGTATTAAATCAAAAATTTAAATTACTTACATAAAATAATTGATAATGTCCTTTTCATGTCCTTTTCATGTCCCTTACTTTACTTCACTTCTTTCTACTATCCCTTTTTGTATAGCTTATATTAGAAATTAAATTAAAATATTGAAATGTTATAAGTTAGTATTATGTACTATCATTAAACATCGCGTTTTGTACATGTCAATATTTATCATCAATCTTTAACTTATAGAAAACATCTGTTTCCCCTTTTCTTACCTGTTGTTTTTGCCCTTGAGCATGCATCAATAATGGATACACTACGTAAACTAACCATCTATGCATTAAATAATGATATGTATGATACAGCTGAATTCACAGCAGAGAGAATCTTAGCTCAATATGATAATGATTCAAATATTTCAAATAAAAAGCAAAATAATAATAACAATAATAATAATACTAGTGATAAATCAAGAAATAGTAATAACAATTCAATTCATAATGCAATTATTACAGGTACTCCAACACCTAATAAAAATTCAATTAAAAATATTTTAAATAATGAAGATATTGAAATAGAAATTGAAATTGATCAATCTTCAACAAATTTATCATCTTCAAATGAATTAAATAAACTTGATGCAATTCATCTTTATAGTTATGTTTTATACAAGAGGGGGAAATTTAAAACTGCATTTAATATAACTTGTGATAATGCTCAATTACATATAGGATGTGCATATATTTTTGCTCAATGTTCATTAAAATTAGGTAAAGAAATTGATGGTATTAGAATATTATTAAGAACAATGAATATTTGGGAATCAAATAATTATAATTATAATTATACTAATTTAAGTGATATTATACCCGATTCAATTGCATTTTATCTTTTACTTGGGAAATTATATTCATCAATTGGTGATATTCCAAGAGCAACCATTCATTATTCAAATGTACTTAAATTAAATCCTTATATTTTTGAAGCTTTAGAACAATTATGTAAATTAGGTGTTAAAGTTAATGTTGATGCAATTTATAAAAATAATGGTGAATTTTTAATTAATGCTGAAAATGATATTAATGACGATATAATTATAAATGATAATAATAATAATAATAATAATAATGATGATAATGATAATGATGTTGATAACGATGAATTAGATATAACCAATAATCCATTATTTAAAACTCCAATTACTAAACCAACAATAACAACTAGTTCACCTGAATCAAATTTTATGACTCCAATAAATAAATCATCATTGTTGAGTAAGAAAACTTTTTCAAAGAAAACTTTTAAAACATCTAAAAACTTGCATAATAATAACAATATCAATACCAATGCCAGTACAAATAATAGTAATAGTATAAATATAAATTCATTTCTTTCAAATGGTACCAAAAGAAATACTTCAATTACTTCAAGATTAATAAATAATGGTAGTAATCTTTTAAATAAAGATATAAAAGATGTTTTCAAAAAGGATAGTGGAGATTCAATTGATAATTCAATTATCAATAATACTACTGATGAAATATTTAAAATTCATAATATGGAAAAGGGCAATTTATTCAATCATAACAACAATAATAACAACAACAATACTGCTGCTAATGTAAATACAAATAATAAACCATCATCAACTAATAGAGCAGTCAAAAATGAATATATAAGGAATATTTATTGTAAAATTGGTAAAGGTATATCAGCATTTAACTCTTTTGATTGTTTCCAAGCAATTAGAATATTTGATTCATTACCTGAAAACGAAAGAAACACGCCGTATATTTTATCAAAATTAGGTAAGTTACATTTTGAAATTGTTAATTATGAAGAAAGTGAAAATTATTTTGAAAAACTACGTAAAATTGATAGAACTAGATTAGAGGATATGGAAATTTATTCAACATTATTATGGCATTTACATAAAGAAATTGAATTAAGTTTCCTTTCACATGAATTATTTGAAATTGATGATAAACATCCAAATACTTGGATAAGTATTGGTAATTTATTTAGTTTTAAAAAAGAACCAGAGGATGCAATTAAATGTTTTAATAAAGCAATTGAATTTGATGATAAATGTTTATATGCATATACATTAAAGGGACACGAATATTTGGCAACTGATTCATTTGAGAATTCAATAAATAGTTTTAGAAATGCAATTGTTTTAGATAAACATCATTATAATGCATTTTATGGTATTGGAATGGTGTATTTAAAATTAGGAGATTTCCATAAGGCAGAATATCATTTTAGGAAAGCAGTTGAAATTAATCCTGTTAATGTAATTTTAATTTGTTGTGTTGGTATGGTATTAGAGAAATTAGGTAAAAGAGAGGAAAGTTTAAAACAATATGAATTTGCAGTTAAACTTCAACCATTATCAATGTTAGCATTATTTAAGAAAGCACAAATATTATATAATTTGAAAAGGTATGAAGAAGCATTGAAAGATTTTGAGAAATTAGAGAATTTAGCTCCTGATGAAGCAAGTGTTCATTTCTTATTGGGTAAATTATACAAATTTTATGGTAGGAAACATGAAGCTGTTAAACAATTTACTATTGCATTAAATTTAGATCCAAAGGGTAGTCATTTAATTAAGGAAGCAATGGAAAGTTTGAATGATGGTATAATAGATTAATAATAATCATGTTCATATTCATATTAATTATTTTTATAAAAGATATTTATACCTATAAACAAGTGGAAAAGAGAGGGAGGAGAGAGAGAGAGAGAGAGATATGCACATATAAACATAATTAATAACCTTTTCTAACAGCATCTTTAACGACACTAAATAATTTAGCAATACCATTTTCGAAAACTCTTTTACGATTAGCAACTTTCTTAGCCAAACGTTTCTTATTTGGTTTTATAAAGAATCTTTGACTAAAATTAATTTCTCTAAGTTTATTAGTTTTAACTAAGATATCGAGACGTGAAATTGCTCTATCAATTTCACCTCTTGCAACAATAACTGAACGACCCGCTAATTTATCTTGAATGATATGTTTTGTTGCAAATTCATAAGGATTATGAATAATTGATGATTCACTTGCACTAAAGCTAAGTCCAGATGATTTATTCTCTTTTATACTTTTAATCATTTGATCAACTGAATTAATATCCTTTTCAGCATTTAATTTTGAATTTGTACTGTTATTTCTCAAAACAGATGGTCTCCATAATGATTTAGAGACATTTCTAGTAGTAAATGCGGCAGTCTTAAAGAGGAACATCGTTGTCTATCTACTGTAAAACAGTGAAGTGAAATGAAATAAGTGAAAGAAAGATAGATTAATGGAAAATGTTGATGAAAAAAATGGAATTTTTGAAAGAGTCGCTTATATAAGGACATTTCCAATTTTCAATGCTTTTTATACATGGATGGTTATATATACTGGTAGCTCTTTGATTTATCAACTATGTCTGAAGGTAACAGTGCTGTGGAGGAAATTGTAGAAAAGGTGGAATCTTTATCTACTGAGAATGAACCTGTTAATGATGTAATTGATGCAAATGATGCAAATGCATCAAGTTCTAGTGATAAAAAGAAAAAGAAGAAGAAGAAGAATAAGAATAAGAAACCTGCACAAGTTTTCGAAAATTCAATTGGTAATATCTATAGAGGTGTTTATCCAGAGGGTGAATTTCAAGATTATAATCTTAAACGTACAACGGATGAAGAAATTAGAGCTGATTTTAATTTAGAGGAAGCTGAAAAAACTTGGAATAAATTTAGAAAAGGTGCAGAAATTCATAGAAGAGCTAGAAAATATGCAAGGGAGAATATGAAACCTGGTATGACAATGATTGAAATTGTTGAAATGATTGAAAATCAAGTTAGAGAAATGTCAGGTACAAATGATTCATTAAAGGGTGGTATGGGATTCCCAACTGGTGTTTCATTAAATCATTGTGCAGCTCATTATACACCAAATACTGGTGATAAAACTGTTTTAAATTATGATGATGTTATGAAAGTTGATTTTGGTGTTCATGTTGATGGTTATATAATTGATTGTGCATTTACTCATACATTTAATGATAAATATGATCCATTATTAAAAGCTGTTAAAGAAGCAACTAATACAGGTATTAAAACTGCTGGTATTGATGTTAGATTAACTGATATTGGTGAAGCAGTTGAAGAAGTTATGGAATCTCATGAAATTGAATTAGATGGTAAAATTTATCCAATTAAATGTATTAGAAATTTGAATGGTCATACAATTTTAAATCGTAAAATTCATGGTGGTAAAAGTATTCCAATTGTTAAAAATGGAGATCCAACTAAATTAGAAGAGAATGAAACAATTGCAATTGAAACTTTTGGTTCAACTGGTAAAGGTTATGTTAATCATGGTGGTGAATGTTCTCATTATATGAAAAGTTGGGAACCTCCAACTAATGCAAATATTAGATTAGATAGAGCAAGAAAATTAATGGATACAATTGATAAAAATTTTGGTACTTTACCATTTTGTAGACGTTATTTAGATAGAATTGGTGAAGAAAAATATTTACTTGCATTAAATTCTTTAGTTAAGGAAGGTTTATTAACTGAACATCCTCCATTAGTTGATATTAAAGGTTGTTATACTGCTCAATATGAACATACAGTTTTATTACAACCAACAAGAAAGGAAGTTGTTTCAAGAGGTGATGATTATTAATTAATTAATTTATTAATTAATTGTATTATAGTTAATATTGGGAAATATATTTCCATCAGAATTTTTATAGAAATAATCAACTAACAAAGAAACAAATAAACAAAATATATTATTAATTAAAAATCATTTATAAAAATAATCATATAATACATTATATATACTGAATTATAGTTCGTCTTTATCTAATAATACCTCTGTTATGATATCAGTAGCTGTTTCAAGTGTTGTAGATACAGTTTGAGAAATCAAACTTGATACTACATTAGTTGAATTAATCTCTACATCACCACTTGAACTAGATCTAAATAACATTTTCAATGGAGATAAAATTAACCATAATACTAATAACACGGGTCTCTTAAAGATTCGTCGCCATAAAATCCAACAACAAACTGATATAAAGAAATATAATGAACGATAAATTATTGCTCTTTCGCTTTTACTTGCTTTATTAATTGATTTAACAAGTCCATTAGTTTTATTTAATACATCACCAAAAAATGCATAACTTTCACCTAAATTAGAAATTGAATTTGTAGAAATATCTAATTCTGAAATATTAATTTCACCAGCTAATAAAGTTGATTTTATTAATGCATTAACATTTTGAAGTTTATCAGTTAATTTAGTATTTTGTCTTAATAATCTCTCTTGATTACTCAATTCCTCTAATTTTTCATCATTCAAACCTTCATTGTTTAATTGATCATTGTTATCATATTTATTTAACATTTCATTATCATCATCATGACCATCATCATCTGTATTACTATTCTTAATTGATAATTCACCTCTAGTGAAAGATTTTAAATACAATGTTTCATTATATTTCCTCTTTTCATCAACTTTTTTCATTCTATACCTTACATATAGATCTTTCAATAATTCCTTACTGTGAAACAAATTATATTCTAATGAATTTCTGTTATCATTTGTTGAAATAGGTATTATCTCATATTGTAATTGAGATATATCAATTTCAATTTTACTCAATAACTCCAATATTTTCGTATTAGAATCATCTATTCCCTCTGCACTTTCCACATCTTCCACACTATATTTCTCAATGCAAATACCTGCACTATGTATATCTCGTTGTATAGTGTCTATTAGATCCACTGACATCTATAATCTTACCCCAACTATCCCATCAAAGAGATCAAAAGAGAGGTGTAAAACCTCTAAGGAAGATGGTAGTAGGAAGAGCGACATTGAAAAGTGAAATTTTGTAAAGACTTATATTATCATGGTTTCTTTAGCAAATTGTCGGTGGCGAATACTTTGTTTGGTCTTCCTTTAGAGTAGTTTGTAGGTATTGAACAATGACTGAAGTTATCACTGCTGCTATACCTGATTTTAAAGTATCTGAAACTGTTTTTCTTGCACAACATGAAGATAATAATAAACAATTGATTGAATCTATTGTTTCATCAATAGTAAAGGAAAATATGTCATCATATTATCATTATTTGTATTATGATATTCATTTAAAGGGACTTGAATGGGATCAAAGTATTTATGATTCACTTCTAAGTGAAAGTGAAAAAAATATTAAGAAAATTAAGGAAGAAATTGAAAAACTTGAAAAAGAGGATGAATCAGAGATGGATTTATTAAAGAAATGGACAGAATTAGGTGAATATTATGCCAAAATTGGTGATAAAATAAATGCAGAGGAAACATTATTGAAAACTATTGAATTAGCACCAAGTACGGGGTCTAAAATTGATTTATATTTATTAATTTCAAGAATTGGATTTTTCTATAATGATTCAGAATTTACTAAAAAATATTTAGATAAATCAAATGAATTTATTGAAAAGGGAGGTGATTGGGAGAGAAAGAATAGATATAAGACATATAATGGAATTTATTTAATGTCAATTAGAAATTTTGAAGAAGCATGTAAATTATTAAATGAATCATTAACAACATTTACATCAACTGAATTAACAACATATGAAAAAATTGCACAATATTCATTAATTTGTGGATCAATTATATTTGAGAGACCAGATTTAAAAAATAAATTGATTGAAAGTCCTGAAATTTTATCAATTAATTCAACAAATGAAGAATTAAAACCAATTTTTGAATTAGTTAAAAGTATTTATTTAACTGAATATAATAAATTTTTCCCTGCATTATTGGAAACTAATGATTTAATTTTGAAAAAGGATAAATATTTATTTGAACATTGTAATTATTATATGAGAGAAATTCGTTGTCGTGCATATTCTCAATTACTTGAAAGTTATCGTTCATTATCATTAAATTCAATGTCAAAATCATTTGGTGTAAGTGTTGAATTTTTAGATAATGATTTAAGTAAATTTATTGTTAATAAGAAATTAAATTGTGTTATTGATAAAGTTGAAGGTATTGTTGAAACTAATAAAAATGATAATAAGAATTTACAATATAATACATTAATTAAAGCAGGTGATGCATTATTAACAAAATTACAAAAATATGGTGCAGCTGTTCGTATGAGTGGAGCTGAAAAGGTATAGATTAGTATATATTATATATTATATTATTATAAATAAATATTATATAAATATTATAGAAACTTATACTTAAACTTAAAGTAATGGAGCAGAATTAAGTATCTCTTCAATTCTCTCATCTTCAACAAGTGAACTATCAGAATATTTACCATCATATTCCATTTCATTAGATTCTGCAGGTATCACTTGACCTTTATGTTTATCATCTAATTTAACATTAAGTATTTCCTTCTTTGCATCTTCTGTCTTAACAATAACTTTATCACCTTGAGTCAGATCATCCATCATCTCTAATTTATCAGATTCATTATCAGTTGTAGTATATAGAGATTTCATATGTTTTAGTAATTTTTTCTGTTGTATAACTGGTGTCATACCAACAGTTGCAACAATTCCAAGTACTATACATATAAGAGTAATGAACTTCTTTGCACTACTAGATACCATGATTGTCTGTTGTAGAAGAAAGAGTGATCAGTTCATGTAGTAAATTAACTCACCGCATTGATTCTTATCTCATTAATTTTTTCTATAATGTTGATAAGTTATTATTGTATTGTACACGATTTACAGATAGATATATAGATACAGAAATATTATATTGGGAGGATGGGTTGCCAGATGTGTATGGAGTTATCATTACTACATGAGGCAAGTGTTGGAACATCCATATCAGGAGCCCAAGTAACATCATTAACAGGTAGTAAATGACCTCCATGAACAAATATAGGTGTAAGATCTTCAGTATTCCATAATACAACTGTTGAATCAACTGATGATGAAACAAGAAGGTTACTCTTATTAGATGAATATTTAGTAGCAGTTATGGAATCTTTATGTTGAGTTGAATTTATAATTGGAATTGAATCATTTCTTACATCAAATATATTAACTAAACCATTTGAACTACCCGAAACTAATTGTAATGTATTAAATGGATTAATATCAACTGTATTTAAAGGTTCCTTACTAATAAATTCTTTAACACGTTGAGATGATGAAGGATTTCGTATATCCCAAATAGTACATTTACCATCTTCACCAACAGATGCAATTAATGAATTATGATCAGGTATCCATTTAATTTCATTAACACCATAATTATGTGCAGGTATATTTAAAATTGGTTCAGTTAATGTACAAGTTTGATTTGTTGTTAAAGTTGAAAATTTCTTCTTTGGAGGTGGATAAAATTGAGATTGTAAATCCCAAATTGCAATTATACCATCATTTGCAGCTGTTGCAATTGTAAATTTATTAGGATTCCAATCTAATGTCCAAGATTCTGATGTATGATATTTAAGTAATATATCACAAGTTTCAATAGTAGTTGTGTCATTATTATTATCACTAATATTATTATTATCATTATTATTATCACTATTATTATTATTATCATTATCATTAGTTAAATCTTTTATATTAAAATTATTTGGTTTACGAGTTCTATCAAATATACGAACTAAACCTGAATCTGAAGAAGTTGCAAGTAAATCTGAATGTAATGGACAATGTTTAATTCTATTAATATCACCATTATGAGGTATACGTTGTTGTAAACCAATTGAATTAGTAACAGTTTTAATTTCAGGTTCATCAATTAATACATCAGTATCAATTTTATGTAATTCCTTTGTATTCTTTAAATGAGGTAATGGAAGTGAATAATTAAATTCTTCTTTATCAATTGAATAATCAAAATTTTGTAAATTTGATGAATTATTTGAATTTAAATCAATTATATTAGCATTAACTAAAAGTAAAGATTCAATTGAATTAACATTGTTGGAGAATGTTGAAATAGCTAATTTCTCAACATGTGATATGTTATTTGCAGTAGTTGTAGTGTTATTATTGTTAATAACATCCTTATTTGAGGAGTAGTCATTCCTTGACGCGGTTTTACCAGTGTTTGGTAACCAATCTATAGCTAAGGATGGCCATAGAAGGGAAGATGTCTGTATCTGATAATAGTTATAGGGGGTATTCTTCTTCCAAGTGGGATAGTCCATAATTATAATTATCGTAAGATCTATATATATATTCCTATATACAAAACCTGTCCTGGTATAAAGTAAAGACCCATGTAAAGATCATATAGAGAAGACCAATAAAGAACGTGTTTTGCCCTCTCCCTAAAAATTTTGAAATTTGGACACAGCGTTTGTTTATAGTTGGCTCATCCCACTATTTGTTGTCTTTTTAACTTCTTTTACTTCTTTTCATTTCAATTGTACAACCATGTCTAAACACGCTAAATCACAATCTACATTTGCTTTTGAAAATGCTAGTTCTAATGTTGCAGCTTCTCAAATGAGAAATGCATTGAATTCTTTAGTTGATTCATCAAATTCATCTCAAGATATTTCAGATGAAACTAAATTAAGATTCGAAAATGAAATGGATTCATTCTTTGCCCTTTTCAGAAGATATCTTAATGATAAAGCTTCATCTTCTAAAACAATCGATTGGGATTTAATTTCTTCACCTTCTCAAAATGAAGTTGTCCCTTATTCAACTTTAAATGATGATTCATCAAATAAAAATTTCGATAAATTAGCAGTACTTAAATTAAATGGTGGTTTAGGTACTTCAATGGGTTGTGTTGGTCCAAAATCTGTTATTGAAGTTAGAGAAGGTCAATCATTCCTTGATTTATCTGTTAGACAAATTGAATTCTTAAATAAAACTTTTGATACTGATGTCCCTCTTTTATTAATGAATTCATTTAATACTGATAAAGATACTGAATTAATTGTTAAAAAATATCAATCTCATAGAATTAGAATTAAAACTTTTAATCAATCAAGATATCCAAGAATTTTTAAAGATAATTTATTACCAGTTCCAAAAAGTATTGATGATAAATTAGATGCTTGGTATCCACCTGGTCATGGTGATTTATTTGAAAGTTTAGTATCATCTGGTGTATTAGATTCTTTATTACAAGAAGGTAAAGAAATTTTATTTGTTTCAAATGGTGATAATTTAGGTGCAACTGTTGATTCTAAAATCTTAAATCATATGATTGAAACTGGTTCTGAATATATAATGGAATTAACTGATAAAACTAGAGCTGATGTTAAAGGTGGTACATTAATTAATTATAATGGTGAAATTAGATTATTAGAAATTGCTCAAGTTCCAAAAGATCATGTTGAAGAATTTAAATCAATTAAAAAATTTACTAATTTTAATACAAATAATTTATGGATTAATTTAAGAGCAATTAAAAGATTAGTTGAATCAAATTCTTTACAATTAGAAATTATTCCAAATCAAAAATCAATTACTGTTGGTAATTCAGATATGTCAGTTATACAATTAGAAACTGCTGTAGGTGCAGCAATTAGATATTTTGATAATGCTCATGGTGTCGTTGTTCCAAGATCAAGATTTTTACCAGTTAAGACTTGTTCTGATTTATTATTAGTTAAATCAGATTTATTTAATTTACAACATGGTACATTAGTTATGAATAATTTAAGATTTGGTGGTGCTCCATTAATTAAATTAGGTTCAGATTTTAAGAAAGTTTCAAATTTCCAACAAAGAATTCCTCATATGCCAAAAATTATTGAATTAGATCATTTAACTGTTACTGGTAATGTTTTCTTTGGTAAAGGTATTCAACTAAAGGGTACAGTTATTATAGTTTGTTCTGATGGTCAAAAAATAGATATTCCAAATGGTTCAATTCTTGAAAATGTTGTTATTACTGGTAACCTTCAAATTTTAGAGCATTGATTAATTATTCAATTATTCAATTATTCTCCTTTTGCATTGATTTAATATAACTTCTTGTTTAAATGTTTAGATAGTGTTTAAAACAATTTTTATATTTCATATTTTATATTTTATACTTTATATTTTAAAACTTAAATTATATTATTAATATTATTATAAAAACGTAATATAAAATGTAAAACTACCTTCCAAATTCCAATGCACGCATTTCCTTTCCAAGCTTTCTCTTACGTTTACGTTCGATAGATTTATTCTTTTGTCTGCTATCCATACTCTCAAATCTATCAACAAGTAAAACTTTCCTCTTCTCTGCTCTAGTTAAGAATTTCATACCACCATTTTCTTCCTTTTGTTTCTTTAAATAAGTTCTCAATGCTTCCTTTTCTCTATCCTTTTTCTTTAATGAATCTAATTTAGATCTTGTACTTTGTAATTTATATTTTAAATCTTCAATTTCATTATCTGTCATACGACTTAATAATTTCTTATTTTTAAGAATTTTCTCCATTTCTAAAATTTCTTTCTCCCTATATTCATCTAAAAATGCATATTGTTTCCTAACAACTTCATAATCAACAGATTTACCTAATGCTGTATCAAATCTAACATCTCTATTACCAAATAATCCTCCAATTGATCCATCTCCTGTATAATCTTTCTTAATTTCAAGTCCTGGAATATCTCGTACAACACTTACAGGTCGTTTACTAATTTTTGTCTCCTTTGGTGCATGTTTATTGTTCTTCTTCTTAATCGGTTGATTAGTTGGTCTTTTAACTGATTTTTCATCTTCACTGAAAAAATCATCTTCCTCAGATTCTGATCCTGATTCAGCTTCGGAATCAATTTGATTATCAATAAATCCTCCATTGGTTTCCTCAGGTCCTGAATCTGAATCTGAATCTGAATTGGAATTTGATCTAAGTCTAGGTTTACTTCTATCTTCATTTCTGTTCGAAAATCCGCCTCTACCTCTAAATCCACCTCTACCTCTACCTTCAAAACTACCTCCTCTACCTCTAAATCCACCTCTTCCTCTTCCACCAAAGTTACCTCCTCTTTCTCCTCTTCCTCCTCTACTACCACCTCTACCTCCAAAATCTTTACCTCTCATGTTTCCACGACTATTGCCTCTGAATCCAACCATTGTCCTGTGTAGAAAGAGGTAACTTAAACAATTAAAAATTAGAAGATAAAATTTCATGAAAAATATTTTTTTTTCAAACCTATTTTCATGGTCGGCTCAACAAACTTAGTATACATTTTTTCAATTTTAATATCAGTTTTGTAAAAGCTATACAAATTCTTTAAAAAAACAATGCCTATTCTAACTATATACTATATCAAATTATTTCTCTTTATCCCTCGATAAAAGTAAACCTTTTCCCAAATAATCACACTAATTATATTACGAATCACATATTAAGTGAATAATACTTATATAAACCACGTACACTTAAATCATTACCAAAATCTTTATCCTGTACAGCATAACCAACATCATCACAACAATTAATTTTAACACATGCATAACCTAATAAATTTAACCTTTTGATTCTATTTAAAACTAATTGACCTGTATTAATATCCCATTCAACTAATCTTGCACCTGCAGTTTCAGTTTCATAATTATCATAAAATTTATTATCATTATTATTTAAAATTCTATGAACCCAACTTCTTCTTGAGATACCTTTATTATTGAAAACTCTCCAATATTCTTCGTTTTGATCATTTTGATCTATTATATAGTTATTATTGAAATTTAAATTATCATAAATTTTTAATTTGAAAACATGTGCTAAATTATCAGTTAATGAAGGTTTAACTTCAAAAATTTCTATATTTCTTAATTCAATTATAATATTTTTCAA
The DNA here is from genome assembly GCA_030062975.1 of Pichia kluyveri. NCBI lineage: Eukaryota > Fungi > Ascomycota > Pichiomycetes > Pichiales > Pichiaceae > Pichia > Pichia kluyveri. The sequence continues at coordinate 441,496 of CP125798.1, read as the reverse complement.
TTTTGCAACAGTTCTTGTACTTGATGAAATATCTAAAAATTTTAATTTATTTAAGCAATTTAAACTACTTAAAATTTGTAAATCTTCAAAATTTGAAAAATCTAAATTAACATCACAAATACTTAAACTCTCTAATTCTGTGAAATTTTCACTTATCTTTTTAATATGATCACCATTAATATTTGCAAATCCATTTAAATTTAAATATCTTAAATTTGGTGCACCATCAGCTAAAATTTGTAAAATTGTATCAATTCTTTCAGTACTTAAAGTTTCACTTGAGAAACATTGTTGTAAATTTAACCATCGTAAACTTGACACTTCATTTGAAGTTTTAATAGGTTTATTATTGTTATTAATATTTTCTTCCTCTTCATCTTCATTTTCGATTTTAACACCACATACAGCTGGATGTTGTAAAAATTTTAAAAATTCTTGAAATGTACCTAAATGAGAACATTTACGTAAAGATAAATGAGTTAATCTTGTATTTTGATTTAAAAATTGATTTAAAGTTTTCAAAGTAACTTGAGTATGAGCTAAATCTAATTTTTTCAAATTTGGTGTAAATTTTAAAATTTTATCATAAACAGTTGAAGGAAAATCAAGACATTCATGAAATGATAAATTTTCAATTTTTAGATTATCATTTATAGTTAATAAATCAAAATAATCAGTTAAATTATCATTTGAAAAACCACAAAAATCTAAAGATTTTAAATTTTTTAAATTATTGAAAATATATTGTAAAATTTCATAACTTATATCAGTATCAACACTTTCACTTAATAATAAAGTTTTCAAATTTTTATTACATAATTCAAGACATTTTAATAGTGTTACATCTGTTAAATTTGGGATTTTATAAATTGATTCAATTGATTTACCTAAACCAACAGCAGTAAATTCTTGGAAATCTAAATATTCAACATAATCACCTAATTCATTGGTATTTATTAAATTTATTAAGAATTTACTAAATGCAAAAGATCTAATAAATTTACAATATTTGTATTGATATTGACGACAAAGATATAGGAAACCTGAATTAACTAACATTAAATTATCTAGATTTGAGAATCTACCAAGAGTTAAATTTTTAGCAGTACTTGAAATTTTAGTTTTCTCAATTTCATTAGTATTAGTATTAGTATTATTATTATTATTATTATTATAAGTACCACTAATATTCTCATTTTTAGAAACTGAAGTTTCATTACATATAGAAAGCTCATTTATAACATGAGGAGCATCCATATAATAAGCATAAGAAATGATTTTTTCAGTTATTTCAATTGAAAATGGGAATAATTTACTAAGTTTATTAACATCATCTGTATTTCTAATAAGTATATCTAAATTTAACAAACTTGCAGTTTTAGAAATATTTGGAATTGAGGATGAGCCTTGATTTGATAATTGTTGATTAATATTGATATTACTATTATTTCCAGTAGATTCGATATTACCTAATGATGATATTGGTAAAGTTGTAGCCATTCAAAAAAAAGCGGGTAGTTAAGAGAAAGTAGAAGAGATATATGAGGTCATGAGATAAAAGATAAAGGAAAAGAAAAGGATTAATATATTAAAATAAAGATCAGCAATTAGAAATGTCACTTTTGTTTTCAACGGTGAAGAAAAAGAAAAGAAATTTCAATTTTCCGCACTATGAAAAAATTTAATTTTTATCTCCGCTTTATTGGAAGATTTACTGTTATTATTAAGGGGCATTGGATGTGTGTGTTAATATTGTATATTGTATTGTTTTGTATTGTTATTATGTAGGGGGGTATGGAAGAAGGTTAACCGTTGGTTTTTATGTAGTTTTTGTAAAAAAATCTTATAAAATTGGAAAATAAAAATATTTTTTGAGATAATATTTTTAATATTTTAATGTTTGACTAATGGCATTTAAAAATTAGTCAAAATGATCATTGCCTCAAATCATCAAACAATTGAAAACAAACATTTCTTTTTTACTCACTACAAACCAATATGGCTGCTTACGTCAGCAGAAATACAATTACACAAAGACAACAAAAATTTGTTTTCGCGTAAAAGGGTTAATGGTCTAGTGGTATGATTCCTGCTTTGGGTGCAGGAGGCCCTGGGTTCAATTCCCAGTTGACCCCTTTATTTTTTATAAAATTATTGCTTTAATTTTAATTTTACTAGGTAAAGTTAAATTTTTTTACTTTAGATTACTGATTAAAAATTTATTGATTTTAACAATCAAACATCCACTGGTGGATAGCATTTCTTAATTTAATAGATTTACTATATTTTTCACCAATGAAATTAATTTAATTAAAGCTTATTTATCGTATCGTATATTATCTAACATCAATTATCCCTAAAAGGAAATTCACAAATCGAGTAATTCCATTCAATTATCCATTGACAATAGAATATAAATTGATAAATCCAGTTATGGAAAGTAATTCCAGATGCCAATGGGAAATAATCATGCTATATCGCCCACTCAGTGAAGTGCTTCAAGTTTCCCTTTTCAGAAGGAGGAAGCGCTAACAGTGTTTCTATTATTTATTTTTGCGACGGGGGCTCGTCATTTTAGAGGTTTATTGTGCGGATCTTATTACCCTTTTAGGATATACGATGCATTTTTTATCTACTAACTATATCTATTCCATCAATTCTAATCTATAGTTGATAACAGAAAATATTGTTAAATTTTTCAAACAAGTTCAATTCATTTGAAACAATATAAAAGAGATGTTATGTCTTTAATTTCTCTAGTCAAGTGTCAATCATTCTTCCTTTCTTCTTTTCCTCTAATCTCCCTCTCTTTTCTTTCTATATCCAAACAAGAAACAAATCACTTGCAATAATGAATAGATTATCACAAATTGCAGGTCAAGCAGCTTCATCTGTTGCTCCATTAGCAAAACCAGCTCATCCTTTAGATCCTTTATCAGTTACTGAAATTAAAGCTGCAACTGATATTATTAAAGAATATTTTGCTGGTAAAACTATTGCTTTTAATACAATTACTCTTAAGGAACCAACTAAACGTGCTTATTTAAATTGGAAAGAAAATAATGGTCCATTCCCTCCAAGAATTGTTTATTATGTTATTCTTGAACAAGGTGTTCCAGGTATTAAAGATGGTTTAGTTGATTTAGTTAATATGCAAGTTTTATCTGTTCAACCTTTAGCAAATTCTCAACCAATTTTAACTGTTGAAGATTTAGTTGGTACTGAAGAAATTATTAGAAAAGATCCAAATGTTATTAAACAATGTGAAATTGTTGGTATTCCTGCAAATGAAATGCATAAAGTTTATTGTGATCCTTGGACTATTGGTTATGATGAAAGATGGGGTGCAAGTAAAAGATTACAACAAGCTTTAGTTTATTATAGACATGATGAAGATGATTCTCAATACTCTCATCCTTTAGATTTCTGTCCAATTGTTGATACTGAAGAAAGAAAAGTTATCTATATTGATATTCCAAATAGAAGACGAAAAGTTTCTAAACATCCAAATGCTAACTTTTATCCAAAGGATATGATTGCTAAATATGGTAAAATGAGAGAAGGTTTAACTCCAATTAATGTTACTCAACCTGAAGGTGTCTCTTTCAAAATGGATGGTAATTTAATGCAATGGAATAACTTTAACTTCCATATTGGTTTTAATTATAGAGAAGGTATTGTTTTAAGTGATATTCATTATAATGATCATGGTAATAATAGACCAATTTTCCATAGAATTTCACTTTCTGAAATGATTGTTCCATATGGTTCACCAGATTTCCCACATCAAAGAAAACATGCATTAGATATTGGTGAATATGGTGCTGGTTATATGACAAATCCTTTATCATTAGGTTGTGATTGTAAAGGTGTTATTCATTATTTAGATGCACATTTTGCTGATAGAGCAGGTGATCCAATTACTGTTAAACATGCTGTTTGTATTCATGAAGAAGATGATGGTTTATTATTTAAACATTCTGATTTTAGAGATTCATTTGGTACTTCAATTGTTACAAGAAGTACAAGATTAATTATTTCTCAAATTTTCACTGCAGCAAATTATGAATATTGTATTTACTGGAATTTCTTACAAGATGGTGCAATTAGATTAGATGTTAAATTAACTGGTATATTAAATACTTATCAATTAGATGATGAAGCAGGTGAAAAATCTGGTAAATGGGGTTGTAGAGTTTATCCAAATGTTAATGCACATAATCATCAACATTTATTTGCATTAAGAATTCATCCAAGAATTGATGGTGATGGTAATTCAGCTTCAGTTGTTGATGGTTCAGCTGCTGAAGAACCTTTAGGCTCACCAGAAAATATGTATGGTAATGGTTTCTATGCAAAATCAAAAACTTTTAAAACAGTTAATGATTCTTTAACACAATTTGAAAATGGTAGAACATGGGATTTATTTAATCCAAATAAGGTTAATGAATATTCTGGTAAACATCCATCATATAAATTAGTTTCATTCCAATGCCCACCATTATTTGCAAAACCTGGTTCATTAGTTTATAAGAGAGCACCATGGGCACATAATACAGTTCAAGTTGTTAAATATGAAGAAGATAGATTTTATCCAAGTGGTGAACATGTTCCTCAATGGTCCGGTGATGGTAATATTGGTATGAGAAAATGGATTGGTGATGGTAGTGATGAAATTGAAAATTCAGATATTTTAATGTTCCATACATTTGGTATTTCACATTTCCCAGCACCTGAAGATTTCCCATTAATGCCAGCTGAACCAATTACATTTATGTTAAGACCAAGACATTTCTTCCTTGAAAATCCTGCATTAGATGTTTTACCATCACATGCAATGACAACAAGTGAAGCAAGAAAAGCTGGTAATAAAGAAATTGTTAGTTTAACTGATACAACTTCAACATATGCATTTAAGGATACTCCAAAGCAAGGATGTTGTAGTAGATTTACCAAGGAATAATTCCTAATTTGATATTAATTTGTTTATAATTTGTTTTTTTGTTTATCTCTTTAATTTTAAAATCTGCCAGTCAGAATATTTTTTTATAATAATATAATATTAATATTTTTAATACACTTTAATTGAATTTATTTCTTTAACTATATTACACTTAATATACACATTGATATAGAATTACAAATTCCCATCTTGTTTTTTAATATTTATAATTCATTCCCAACAATTTCATCAAATTGACTAAACAATTCTTCCATTTGGTCAGGTGCCAAATCTTCATCTTGAATATCATTGGTATTATTTAAGTTATTATCAAATGTAGAGGCATTATTTCCATTGATGTTAGTATCTGTATTTGTATTTGTATTATTATTTGTATTTGGATTATTATTATTATTATTATCCAAACCTTCAATATCTTGCATTAAATCACCCATTTCATCATCTTGTAAGAAATCTAAATTTAAATCATCTAATTCATCATTTTGTTCAAAATTCATATAAGAATCTGCATTTGGATCATTAATATTATTAACATCATTTGAACCATTAATATCATTTAATCCATCAATACCATTAAGATCGTTAAGATCATCAAGATTATTAAGATCATTATTATTATTATTGTTGTTGGTATCTGTAGTCATAAGATCTTGAAGTTGTTCAGGTTGTTGAGGTAATGATTGTTGAGGTAATGATTGCTGAGGTACTGGCTGTTGTTGAGTTACTGGTCGTTGTTCTATATTATTTGTATCATTATTTAAACTACCTAATTGTTCATCAGAGAAATTGAAATCCATTATATCATTTGCGGCATCATTATTATTATCATTATCATTATCATTATTGAAATCATTTGGAACATTATTCGAACTAAAATCAAAATTATCCAAATCAAGGTTCATTATCATATCATTTTGATTATTTACATCATTATTAATATTAATATTATCTATATTGATATCATTATTATTTGATGTAATTTTAGATTCTGGTTCAAGTTTAATATCAATAGGATTGTTGTTAGTACTATTGTTATTATTAGTGTTATTATTTAAAGTATTATTACTATTACTATTACTATTATTATTATTATTATTATTATCAAATTTCAATTTTTCAGAATCTTGTCTAATTCTTTGTTGTTCCCTCTTTTCTTTTAAAATTGCTTCCTTTGAATTTTTTATTTTAACACTTTCTAAAATATATTTACAATTTGATAAATCCATATAATAATCATCAATTACTTGATTGAAAATATTATAATCATTTGTTAATTGTTCTGATAATGGAGCTAATAAAGTATCATTATTATTTGGTATTGTCATATCAATAGCAGTTTTAGATAATCTATAAGTAGCAGCATCCAAAATAGCGGCTATAGTGATAAAGACATTATCAGCAGCAGTGTCTAATAAGTTTTCCATTGCCCAAATATAAATGTTATTCTCTAATATCCTAACTCTTATTCCCTTAGATATACCAACTTTAATCCTATATTCATGCAGTAACAAAAATTCAAAAAAAATTCAAAAACCGTATTACATAATCAAAAATAACAAGACGCGACTGCATTACCTAATCACACAAAAATATTATATTTATATTTATATTACACCAGTACACTTCACTTTATTTCTTAATACAACCAATCAAAATTGCCACTGAGAGCGAAATACTTGAATTGCGAAAAAAATACTTAGCTTAGTATAGTTGAATGAATATACTGAACGATACATAGCATACTTTCATTGAATTTTACTATCTCATTTCACATCCAGAATGTTCAGACAAACCATCAGAGCCGTCTCAAAGGTTAACAGAGTTAATGCTGTTAGAACTTATGCAGAAGCTGCTTCATCTTTAAAATTATCATTCTCTATGCCTCATGATACAATTTTCACAAATAAGGAAGTTACACAAGTTAATGTTCCTGCTTTATCAGGTGATATGGGTATTTTAGCAAATCATGTTCCAATTGTTGAACAATTAAAACCTGGTGTTGTTGAAATTTTAGAAGGTTCAAATTCTTCAAAATTTTTCATCTCTGGTGGTTTCGTTTCAGTTTTACCAGATTCAAAAATTTCAATTACTTCAGTTGAAGCTTTCCCATTAGATGCTTTTGATAAATCTTCTGTTAAAACTTTATTAGCTGAAGCTCAAAAAAATGCTGCTTCTTCTGATGAATTAGTTGCAGCTGAAGCTTCAATTGAAGTCGAAGTTTTAGAAGCTTTAAATACTGCTTTACCATAAGTTAATTAAATTAAATTAAATTAAATTAAATTAAATTAAGAGAAAGAGTTTAACTCTCTATCTATCAAAAATACAAATACAATAATTTTACTAAGTTTGATTACAATTTAGAATAATAATAATAATCATATTTACACAATTATAACACCCCTCCAACATATTACATCTATTTATTTATTTATCTATTTATTTATTAACTTACTTATTTATTTATCTATTATAAATAGTCTGTTTATTTATTTATATTTCGTTTAAATGTCATGAAATCATTGATCTGAATTAGTGTAGTACAGTATAGTATAGTATAGTATAGTATAGTATAGTATAGTATAGTACTTCTATTACTTCTATTCTTCGGAAATTTAGTAATTGCTTCATAATCCAAATTTCCGCAACGCGTAATTTTCTTGTAATCTTTTTTAACATGCATGTTTTCTTTTTTGAAGAGTTAATGCTCAGTTCAATTCTAACTGAATTATCATAAAATATACTAACATATCATCAGATATACCCTGAAAAATGGTATCCACAAGAAGAAAACGTCATACAGTTAGTTATGATGATTCAACAGAACTTTCTCAAGTTGAAAATTCATCTAAAAGAAGACGTGTTATAATTGATGATGATGGCGATGATGATATCGATGAAGAAATGGAAATTGAAGATTTCTTAGATGATTCAAGTGATAATGATGAATCATATAAATCACAAACAAAATCCAAATCTAGATCAAAATCTAGATCAAAATCAAGTTTAAAATCAAGTTCAAATTCTAAATCAAAAACTTCAAAAAGATCAAATAAATCTTCATCAAATAGATTAAATAATAAATCAACAACAATTGCTTCAAATATTGATGAAATTGATGATTATAATGAAAATCCAATATTTCAATCATTAAGTAATGGTGATTTAACTTCATCTCAATTAGCTCAATCATGGTTTGATGATTTTATTACAAATGATTTAAATATTAAATTCGATGCTTTAAAAGATTTATTAAATTTTATACTTAGATCAGCTGGTTGTATTGTTCAATTGAGTCGTCATGATGTTACAAATAGTGAAACTGCTAAGGATACAGTTAGTGAAATTCAAACTTCATTTGCAAGACAAAAATATCATGAATTTCCTATGTTCTATGCCCCTGTTAATAAAGGTAAAAAGACAAATATTGATTGGAAAGAATTCCCAATTAACGCATTATCTTTTATTTCTTCTATTATCTTAATTGCAAGTGAATCTGGTATTTTATATGAAGAAGATAATGAATTGATTGAATTATTATTAGAATGGATTGGTTCAATGTCAACTTCTAATATTAGAGCTTTAAGATATGTTTCAACAATTTTTGGATTAAATATTCAATCAGTTTTATGTAAATTATCAGTTAATATCTCAAAATTTATTGATAAATTTTTAAGACAATTAAAGAAAGAAAATGATAGTTTACAATTGTTAATTGATAATTCAAAGAAGAAAAAAGTTTCAATTCAAACAAAGAGACAGATTGACGCTATTGATGATAGAATTAAATTGATTAATAATAATGTTGAAATGTATAAAAAGCAAAAAAAAATTGTCGATAATTATATTAATGATTTCTTTAATACATTGTTTGCTCATAGATATAGAGATGTTGCAAGTGAAATTAGAATTAAATGTGTAACCTATCTTGGTGAATGGATGGATGATTATCCTGAAATGTTTTCTGAAAGTTTTTATCTTAGATATCTTGGTTGGTTATTAACTGATCAAGATTCAAATATTAGAGCAGAAGTTTTCAAAGTTTTAATCAAAATTTATAAGAAAAGAGTTACAGTTTCATCATTATCACAGTTTACATCATATTTTAAAAATAAATTAATTGAAATTGTCATTTATGAAACAGATTTTGGTACAAGATTAAATTGTTTACAATTATTAAATGAAATTATTGATAAAGGTTATTTAAATGATGATGATATTATTCAAATAACAAGTTTGATTTTCATTGATAATGAAGATATAATATACCCATTCCAAGGTTCAAAATTAAATCCTGGTAAATTATTAAAGGAAATTTCAAAATTTTTAACTAAAGTTGAAACTAATATGACAACTGAATTTTTAGAACAGAAAAGTATTGAATTAGAGAAGCTAAATGAAGTTTTATCATTTGATTCTAAAGATTTTATCAAATTCAAATTCTTACTACAAATTCTATCTGATTCTTATGAATATTATAATAGTACATATTGTAAGGATAAAATCAAGTATAATATAGAAAATTATAAAATTAAAAAATTTACAAAGATATTCCAATCTATCTATAGTTTGAAAAGATATAATGAAAACAATGAAAGTTTTGAATTATTTTTAAATTATATCAATTTTGATTTCTCAGCTATATCAAAAGATATTATTACTGATGATTTAAGAGAGAGTTTAGAATTAGATTCAAATTATCAATATTTCTTATTAAATTTAATAAATGCATCATCAAAGATTTATTGTGAAGGCTCAAACAACGAATATCATAAAACTTTATTCCCATATATCAAAGGATCAAAAAATGTTATTAATTTGAAAGATTCTACATATTATGTATCAAAATTATTAATAGAATTATCTAAAATAACGAATTATTTCCATTATGATATTGATAAAATTTCAGTATTGATTGAAATAACTTGTAATATATTAAATAATATGTCATCATTAAATATGAATGAATTAAATATTAAAGGGTTGAAAGATACAATTGAACAATTTTACAGATTTTTCCCAGTTATTAATTTCCCATTAACACCACAAAAGATTAATTTTAATTCTGATTATTTTAATTCAATTACTTATCAATATATTCAATTATTTCAAAAAGTAAATAATATTGAACTTGATTTGAATGGTCCAATTGATTTATTATTTAGTGAAACTTCAATGTCATTAGATACTAAAATTGAAGAAAATGATAGTAAAATAATTGAATCAATAAATAGATTATACATTTTACAATTTTCAATATCAACACAATTGGTATCACGTATCTACAAGAAATTATCAACAATTTTAAACAATTATTCGAAATCATTATATTTCCAAATCTCTAAAGATTCAACATATACCAATGAAGCTGATTCATACAATATTTCAACACCTATCTCACAACATGAATTATTTTCATTTTTACAGATTTCTACCACATACATAACTAATTCACTTTACAATTTCTACAATAATAAATCCAAGAATGAACTAAGTGATTTAATATCTGTTAAAAATACAATTTCTTGTATAAATACAATTCAACAATCGTTATCATTGTTAATTGATACTCAATTACTTAATTCATTAACAATTGATCAATTACATATTATCTGTACATCATTTATTGAAAATGCATTTACAATTTCTGCATTTAAGGCAGAATATAGTTCATTAACTAAAAATCAACAACTAGAAGATGAATTTGACGAAACTATGATGTCATTACGTAGTTATATCTTACCTACTATTCAAACAAATATTATGAAATTATATTGTATTAGAGAATTTCAATATGCTGAATTAATTAACATTGAGAATAAACTTGAACGTGAAGCTGATGAAGATGTTAATTTTACAAAATATTCAGTATCCAATGATGAAGATATCGATGAAGAAGATAAAGAAAAGAAAATACGTTTATATGAAACTTATCTTTGTGAAATTGCATCAAAATTAGTATTATCATGTAAATTAAATTTAATAATTGATTCAAAGGATGCAGATAAGATAACTAATCGTATTCAACTTAATTCTAAATGGTTAAAAAATGAAAATAAAAACATAGGTGAAATGTATTCAAGAGTAATGGCAGGTGTTGGTATTTTAACCGCTTTAGATGAGGTTAATAATGAAAATGGTAAAACTAAACAATCAAAGATAACTAATGTTAAAATAAGTAAAAAACGTAAACTTATTGATGAAGAAAGTGAAGATGACAGTGAACATGGTGAAGATGAGAATGATCCGATTGAAAATTCAGACGATGAACAGGATGAAAATGAAAATGAAGATGAAGATGATGAAATTGAAGATGAAGAAGAAGTTGTTGAAAAAGAAAGAGAGAGTAGTGAAGAATTACGTGATGAAAATGATGAAAATATGGAGTTTAGTGATATTGATGATGATTCAGTCTTATTACCGCAATATAAGAACAAAAGGACAAATACTACATCGAGTGAAATTAGTTCACTTGCATCTTCATTCCCATTTACACAATAAATAATAATTTTGCTCAGTATAATGATAAATAGATAATAAATTTTGCTATTATAAGTTAATCAAACGTAGTCATAAAAAGTGTATTTGTATTATATAAAAAAATTAATTAATTAATATTCCAAAAAAGAGAGGATTCATAAATTTTATATAGTAGAAGAAGTGAAAATGAAAATGTTAAAACAATCATTAGTTTTGTAGCTATTTGTCAAGATTCTCCGTAAGAATAGTTTTTCAAAACCAATTAATTTGCTTTATTAATTTCCTAAATGTGAATTTTCACTATGTTGTATGCATGTATATTGTATATTATAGTTTCTTAAAATGATTTTTCAACAATATCAGAATTTAAAGGTTGAGTAGCAGGATCTTCAGGTGCAATATCGAATTCTTTTCTTGTATTTGGTCCCTTGATAATTTTATTAGAAATAACTTTTAATTTATCAAGTTTTTCACCACGAACAACTTTTTCAATTTCATCTTTATTAAGAGTTTCATATTCTAATAAACCTTCAGCTAATCTTTTCAGTTCAATTCTTCTATTATGCAATAATTCTTTACAACGTTTCTCAGATTCAATTAAATAATCTCTTGTTTCTTGATCTGCTAAATCTTTTAATTTTGGTGACCAAGTTTCCCATTTATCACTTAATTTAACAGGTCCAACTTTATCACTCATACCATAACTTGTAACCATTGCTCTTGCCATACCAGTTGCAGATGATAAATCAGATGAACAACCAGAAGTAACATTATTTGGACCATATAACATTTCTTCAGCAATTTTACCACCCATACAAACATCTAATCTTGCAAAACATTCTTGTTTAGTAATATCATGTTTATCCATTTCAGGTAATTGAAATGTAACACCTAAAGCTCTACCTCTTGGTAAAATAGTTGCTTTATAAAGAGGAGTTGCACCATTTGTAAACATTGCAGCAATTGCATGACCAGCTTCATGATAAGCAGTATTTCTTCTAGTTTCTTCAGTCATAACCATTGTTTTTCTTTCACCACCCATCAGTACTTTATCCTTTGCCCATTCTAAATCATTCATATTAACATTTAAAGCATTAGTTTGAGCTGCATGTAAAGCAGCTTGATTAACCAAATTTTTTAAAGCAGCACCAGACATACCAGTTGTTTGTCTTGCAATAATTGAAGGATCAACATCTTTTGCAAGAGAAACTTTTTTAAGATGATGTTTTAAAATTTCAATTCTACCTCTAACATCAGGTAATTCAACAGGAACAATTTTATCAAATCTACCAGGTCTAGTTAAAGCTTTATCTAATGAATCAGGGAAATTAGTTGCACCTAAAATAATAATACCTTCAGTTTGTGAGAAACCATCTAATTCAACTAATAATTGATTTAAAGTTTGCTTAGCGTAAGCTTGATCTTTTGATTTTCTTTTACCTCCAATAGCATCTAATTCATCAATGAAAACAATTGCAGGAGCTCTAGCTCTTGCCTTTGTAAATAATTCTCTAACTCTTTTAGCACCAACACCAACATATAATTCATCGAATTCAGAACCTGACATGAAAAAGAATGGAACACCAGCTTCACCAGCAGTTGCTCTTGCTAATAAAGTTTTACCAGTACCAGGAGGACCAGTTAACAGGACACCTTTTGGTAATTCTGCACCTAATGAAACATATTTTGAAGGATCTTTAAGGAAATCTACAACTTCCTCCAATTCAGACTTTGCTTCATCAACACCTTTACAATCATCGAATCTAACATCAGAATCAGTAACTTCAACAGATTTATCATCATTTGAGCCACTTTTAACAATTGAACCATTTTCAACTAAAACATTAAAACCATAATAAGCTGCATAAGAGATTAAACCTAAAGGAATTAACCATTTAATCCATCTAGAGATTGACATCCAATAAGTTTCAGTAACTATAACATGAATTGGATCAGTTTTTGTACCAGTATTAGTATTATTATTTGAATTGTTATTATTGGTATCATTACTATTAGAATTTGAAGTAGTATTATTTAAATTTGGTAAAGGGATATTATTAGTATTAGCAAAAGTAGTTGCCTTTTCAATATTACCCATTTTTAATAAGGCTTCTAAATATAATTTTGAACAATCTAAATCATTTGATATACCATTAGTTTCATATCTTGAAACAACTATATGAGGATAACTTGCATCTAATAAAGATCTATAAAAAGCAGCTTGTAAAGCAGGATTTGATAAAGAATTATTTGCATCTTGTTCTAAAGCAGCTAAATCTTGAGTTGAAGGTATCGTTGAAGCTAATCTTTTAAATGATAATGAAGATAATGAAGATAAGCGATTATAATTCTTTAATAAATTATAATTTAAAGTTTTAGATAATATTGGACGTGATATACCCCTTGACGAACGTACTAACATACGTACAGGTGAAGACATGTTGTATTTAGTGATATAAAACGAAAGTTATTAAATGAAGTTGAATGAAATTAAATGAAAGGCAGAATAATTAATGGTCAAGGGCAAATTTATTGACGTATAGTAAATCATGGTTAAAAATGCTCAGCTCGACTGACTGTGGTGTAAATTCGGAATTAAAAGAAAAGAAAAAACCCCAATTCTCGGAGATAACAATAAAAAACAAAACAGACGCGACTATTATAAAATGCCATTACGTAATAATATAATAAATTATAATAATAATAAAGGCAATTCCGAATTTACCCGCATTAACCAATGGAAATTCGCTAATTTCAAATAATGCTATTATTTACTCATTTTCCGTCCATTTCACTCCTAATAGTTTTGCTATTATTATGATTTATATGGAGGGGGGTGTTTTTCAATTTCATCTTTAAAATCTTCTTACTCTTTTCTTCTCTTTTCTTCTCTTTTCTTTTCTGTTTTATTTTATCCTTCTCTTCTTTTACTTCTTTTGTCTTTATTTCCTTTAATAACTTACATTAATATAATCAAAAATGCCAGCTCCATACGAAAAAGGTTCAGCAAAGAAAGGTGCAACTTTATTTAAAACTAGATGTGCTCAATGTCATACTATTGAAGCAGGTGGTCCACATAAAGTTGGTCCAAATCTTAATGGTGTTTTCTCAAGACATTCTGGTCAAGCTGAAGGTTATTCTTATACTGATGCTAATAAGAGAGCAGGTGTTGAATGGTCTGCTCAAACTATGTCTGATTATTTAGAAAATCCAAAGAAATACATCCCAGGTACAAAGATGGCTTTCGGTGGTTTAAAGAAAGCAAAGGACAGAAACGATTTAGTTACTTATATGCTCGAAGCTGCAAAATAAGTAATTCATTAATTTTGTTACTTATTATACTACTTGAATATAGTTTTATTAATTTTATTAAACATTAAACATTAAAAATTATTATTTAGATTTAATTTATTCATAATATATTATTATCTCCCTTCATTATATTATTATTATTATTATTATTATTTATTTTTTTTTATTAATATTTACGTTTTTATAAATGAAAAAAAATAATTTAACGACATCAAAATCTAATCTTCTTCTAATATCTTCTACTAATATATTATATAGACTATACACTATTTCTTCATTATACGTAAACTATTGTCCTTACTACCAATTGCAACAATATGCTTAATTTCACCACTTTCTTCAACTTCAACCTTATTTGAAATACTAATTCTACTAATACTATCTCCTGGTAAATCTCTATTTTCAATAGCTTCAATTTCTTCAAATTCATTCTTATTAACATCAACTCTATAAATAAATATCTTACCATTATCTAATCCAATAATAACTTTAAATATTCCATTATTATTAATCTTAACTGAATCAATTGCTGTAACTGCAATTTCAAATTTTATACTACCATAATTTTTAACTTCTTTACTCTCATTATCCATCTTCCATAATTTAACTTCTTTATCTCTTGAACATGTTAAAAATGAAATTACTTCTCCAAAATTAACCCATGCACAATCCCAAATAATTCTACTATGTGCCTTTTCCATTATTTTAATTAATTCAAAATTTTCACCTCCTAATCTCTTCCATAATGAAAATTTACGATCTCTTGAAACTGATAATAAATATTCATCTTTATTATCTTCATCATTTAAACTATATCTTAATCTTGTAATTGTTAAATCATGTGCTGATAATTTATCTTCACATTCTAACCATGTTTCACTATTAAAATTTCTAATAACTGAATGTCTACTAACATTTGATCTACATGCACTTGATATAATCTTACCATCATTTGAAACATCAACGGTTGTAATCTCAAATCCATGTCCATATAATTTCTCAATTTCTGGCCATAAAGTATGACGTTGTAAAATATCTTCAATTGGTGGTTCAATAATTTCTTTAATTCCATCTCCCTTATATCCACCATCATCTTCACCATCATCACCATCTTCAACACCTTCAGGTTTATCATTCTCAGATTTATTACTTAATCCTAAAACTGGTACACTTGCATATTCAGGTAATTTTTCACCATTTAATTGTTCTTCACCTAAACTTTCAATTCCACAAAATTTATTTAACATTGATGCAATACTTTTTGGCATATCAAAAACTCTAATAATTTTTTCATCTCCTGCACTGATAAATCTTGTATCACTAATACTTTTAACTGTAATCATATCAAATCCATGAATTTGTGGTCTACCAAATTCAAACCATTTATAACTATTTTTTGGTTTACAATATAATCTAGTAGTTTGATCATATGATGTAACTAATAAATAATAACCACATTTAGACCATGAAATATCACTAATTGGTTTCATTGGTCCATTTAATGTGGTCTTTGTTTGGAAAAAAGTTTCATCACCTAGTTTAGTCCAACAACGGAATGATCCAGTTTTACCATTAGTTAAAATAATTTCAATATTTAATTCTTTATTAATTATCCATTTACTTGAATAAAATCCACCAGATGAACCAGTTGCAGTTGATGCACCCTTAATTGCAAGTTCACCTAATCTAACTTCAGGAAACCAAACACCTGTTGATTTATCAGCTTGCCATATCATAACTGAACTATCAGCACCTGATGATAATAACATTAATTCTTCTTCTTTATTAGTATCACCCTTCCATGAAACTTCACTAACCCAATCATCATGTCCCATTAAAATTGCATCAAGGAAAATACAGTATCTATGATTTAATGTCTCAAATTTATATTCCTTTGATGTTAATAATTTTAATTTATTTGTTTCAACATAAACTGGTGTATTGGAATCTTTAATTGTTAATTTCCATAATTTAATAATTCTATCTAATGAACCACTTGCAAATATAATATTTCTTCTTGGATATGTAATATCATCAACTGTTTCCATTATAGTTTCAATCTCAACACTATCAATAGTTCTTACCCAATCATCATGTCCTGGTAATGAAAGTTTTAAATCAATTAAACTTTCTGAAATATTAACTGATAAAACATTAATAACTGGTTTTGAACCACCACACAATATGATTCTTTCATTATCACTAATTTTAATTATATTCATAACCATTGCATAATATCCATATGGTAATTCAAAATTACATAACTCAGTAAATAAATGTTCTTCTCTATTGAATTGATAATAGTAAACAAATCCTTTACTATCACCAATAATAAAATCTAAACATTTTGAATCGTTCTTAGTAAATCCAATACATGAAATACTATCCTTTGTAGGTTTTAAACTTTGTAATAATCTAAAACCATCAGTTTGATATTTCCATATATTAACAGTACCTGTAATATCACCGGAAAATAAAATATCAGTTTTCTGTAACCATTTAACAAATGTAATCTCACCATTCTTAATATTATTTGATGATTTTAATGTTTCAATAACTTGAGTTTCAACTGTATATCCATTATTATCGAAAATTGGACATGTAATTGAAACGGTATTATTTGAACCATATGCTAATATTTTTTGATTCTCATTATAATCAAAGATCCCAAGTGATCTATTACAACCGGCAAATATACTCTCCATGTTGTTTGCTAAAGAGGAGGTTCAAGTGAAAGAATTATAGGTATAAATAAATTATTGACATAGAAAATATTTTTTTTTTCATCAAATTAAAAAATGTTCCTCATTTTCGAATCCTATGTAAAATGGATAGCAAGCTCAAACCTACGGAGTTGAATAATAATACAGGATTAGTATAACCTATATAATCTAAAAAAACGTATTTATACTAACATGGTAATAGATCAATACCATTTTCTAACCATCCTGGACCAGCCAGGATTGATTCAATACTACAACCTTCATTCCAAACTCTTTTAACAATATCCATATTTGTTTGAATTGTACCCATTTTAACATTTTCATATAAAGTTTGTAATGCTTTCCAACTATGTTCTCTATTATTATCAGCTGAACAAACTGCAACATAAAAAATTGGCCAAACCATTTGTGTAATAATTGGTGAAGTTGAAGGGATTGTATTATAAACTGATAAAAATTCAGTAATTATTGGAATTGATTTTGTTGATTTAATATGATATCTTGGAATTGCATCAGGGAATTCATTTGATAAAAGAAAATTTCTATTTTGTTCATTCCAATAAGGTAATTTATTAAAATAATGTAATTCTAACTGAATTGTAAGTAAAACTCCTGATAATGCCCATAATTGACCACATTTTAATCTATCAATATAAGTAAATGTTGAACCATGTGGTAAAACATATAAAACATGATCACGATAATGTAAAAATCTATCACGTAAATCAAGTAATCTTTGATAAAATATACGTACATCTTGTAATAAAATTGATTTTTGTGAAAATAACATCATTGTATCCTGTCTGAAAACACTCATATCATATAAAACTCTAAAAATTCCAACTGGACATCCATTCATTTTATCAGTTGAAATTATATCAGTACTTTCACCAAACCATTTTGGATCACAATATGGTATTCTACAATCTGGCGATACTAATGATGACACTGTATCAAACCATGATAAAACACATAATAATGATTGTGATTGTTGAATTTTTTTCATTTTTTTATGAAATAATGGATCACTTGCAATTGATGATGCTAATTTAAGAAACATTCTAGCTAATGCTGATCTACCACTCTCAAGAACCGCAAATAAAAGATGAACGTATAATAATAGTAAAATAATCATAAAATTTGTACCTTTTTTCTTATTTGATTCAGATTTAATTTTATCAATAATTTTAGGTACATCTAAACCAACATCTTGGGTATCATCTAAACTTATATTTGGCTCGTTATCATTATCACTCCCACTTCCACTTCCACTACTACTTTCATTTTTCATATTATTATTACTCTCATTATTTTCATTTTTATTATTATTATCATTTTCGTTATCGTTACAATTTTCATCATTTTCAGATGTTATACCACCAGCTCTAACATATTTAATTAAATATTCCATTGTATTATTTATATGCATTAAACCTTTTTTATAAAATTCATCACCACCATTATTAACATATAAATGCATTGAAGAAAGAGAAAGGAAACATGATTTGGCTAAATCCATTGAACCAAATTTCAACATTAATTGAGGCCATGGAGCTTGTGGATGGGCATCTAAAAGGAAAATAACTTTTTCAAAGAAATGCTTCAATATATGACTTTCTTCCTTCTTTTTCAATTGAGGAGCAGGTAAATTATCAATAGTAACTGAATTTAAATTACTCATTGTCATTGAATGAACATCAACTGGAGGTGGTAATGATGAAACATTTTCTAATGTTTCAGAGAATTGTGAATCAATTGAATTTAATAATTCAGTATCATAATTATCCAATATATAATCTAAACCTGATAAAAATGCATGTTCAAATTGTTGTTCATTATTGAAGTCTAATTCAAAATCAGTTTCTGAAACTGTAGAGCTAGTAGGTAAACTTGTAGTTCGTTCAAGAATCTGTGGTGTCTCCGGTGATATCACCAATGAATTATTGCCAATAGTATTTATGGTATTTATACTATTTATAGTGTTTATACTATTCATACTATTCATACTATTGATGCTACTGATACTATTAAGACTGTTCATATTCTTCATACTGACACTATTGACACTATTACTAGGTTTCATTTGTGTATTCATTTTAACTGTATCATCACTAGTTAATTTCGGATTAAGTTTTGATGGATTATAGATATACCTTGAAGGAGAGGAAGCATTTTGCTTTGGACGACCCTTAAATGAGATTTTATTATTAATATTATTCCTATCATCACTATCAACATCAAAAACTAATCGCATTCCATAACCTTCACATTGTCTACCTGAATCAACACAATTCTTACAAAATGGTTTCGTCTCATCACATTTACGACGTCTACGTTTACACGTAAAACAACCATTTCTTGATCTAGTTATCTTTTTCCCCTTAGATTCAGCCATTTTTTGGGTATTCAGAATAAATCAATTGAGCTATTTGTGAGACTATTCATAAAATGAATGCTTATCTATATTATGTTGTTAAATCAGATTTCCACCCAAAAGGAACTTATTGACATCAGCAAATGATAATTTAACTATGATAATTCATGTTGATAGTGGATACACTTTCCTAAATAGGCATCATATTCCGCCAGCCGGAATTTTTTTTTCACTACTAAGATTCACTATTATTAAACTCTTGGATTAAATTTTATAAGGGCATTTTGTAACGATTGTTAAATTATGTTATTTGTTAGGAATTGATATTAATATTTCATTAAAGAAATTTGGTTCAAATTTTATAAATACATAAGCGTATAAAAGATGGAAATTATAAATATAAGATTAAGTTTAAGTTTAAAATAACAAACAACAACCTGATTATAATTTTTGCATAGCAGCAACATCCATAGATTGAACCCAGTCTTCACCTTCTTCAATTGCAGCTTGTAAATCATCTAATGAAACTTTATCATCTTCAACGACACAGTTAATTTGTAATTTCTTAATACCGAAACCGACTGGAATGAAAGTTGATGCACCCCAAACTAAACCTTCCATTTCAATGGATTTAACGTGGTTTAACATAGCATCTAAATCAGTTTCATCATCCCATGGCTTAACATCAAGAGTAACAATAGATTTAGCAGCTGGCTTTGGACCCTTTGCAGCTTTCTTTTCATTATATGCAGCAATTCTTTCAGCCTTTAATTTAGCTGCAGCTTCATCATCTTCTTCATCATCAGAACCAAAAAGATCGACATCATCATCATCATCTTCTTCAGCAGCTGGTGCAGCTTCAGATTCTGCAGCTGGTAAAGTTTCAAATTCTTCGGAGAATGAAGCAATGTGGTTGAACCATCTTGAGAATGATGGGTATGCAGTTTGGAAAGCCTTGTATGCAGCAACATCAGCTTGAGATGGTGCAGTACTATAATAAATAAAGATAATAAACAGATTCTATGTTAGTATTATGATTCATAAAAGAATTTATCTCACTATTCTTATTATCATTATATTTATCAGGTGTAAGTAAAGATTTTATATTTATTTGATATTTGTTTTGAAATGTAAGAAAAATAAAAACAAAAAAAACAAACATTTTTGGAAAACAATAGCTCAGTGAAATGGCTGCGTCAACAACCTTCTTTTTGATACTCATACAGCGGGTCTTGAGTCCGCCTCATAAACATGGACCAAAGAATTCAATCATCATTGCGAATAATTCCATTAATTTTGAAAGAAAATTAACAAATGAAAACAAAACAAAACAGTCATATCAAATAAACAAATAATTTCATACTTAATAATAATAATGATAAGAATAATAATTGTAAATAATTTGATTTATAATTTTAATATACATACCCTTGGACGTAAGAGTTATCCTTTAAGACAGCATCAAGTTTAGCGACTTGTTCGATTGTGGAGAAGTTTGTGAAAGACATTTGCAAGAGGAAGTAGATCAAAGAAACTCAAATGAAGGAGAAAGAAGGTTCATTTAAAGGGAAATTAATTAGAAATTAAGAAAAACGTGAAAAACGTCCATTTTATTAATGCAGAAAGCCACGACCCTCTTTCACAGTGAGGGTTTCTTGAGAAAAAGTGGAAAAAATTTGAAAAAATTTGCGTTTCTTTTACAGTGAGTCTAGAAAATTAATAAATTTCTCGCTCGCGACAATATTTCTGTTGTAGACATGGGGCTCAACTTTAACCTCATTAGAGGTAATGGTAACTGAAAGCATTTTGCTTTGACTAGATTTAAGTATTATCTCATTCATAACTGCTGTGACATGGTCAAATGATTTAAGATATTCTTTATATTTATCTGGATACATGGATTTCATAAATGGTAATATATCTCTTTCAATAGACATTTGTTTAATTGTACGTATATTGAATGAATAATCTCTAATTCCAATAACAACATTCTTAGTTGATGAATAATGACATTGAATAGCTAATCTAAATAAAAATGAATCAAAATAATTGTTACCTCTTGATAATTGTAATAAAATTTTGAAATTACTTTTAATGTTAAAACTTGGAATTGATCCACGACATAAAATCATTTTAATTTCTACATAATCATGAGGATCATTTAAATATGCATCAACTTCAGAAAAATGAATTGATAATCTATCAGAAACAGTTGTTGTATACATTACTTTAAATGAAGATGTATTATTAACAGTTTTATAATGTTGTCCATGAATCAGTAAATCTTCAAATCTAATTCCAACATAATTCATTTTCCTATCTTGATTAATTCTTGTCTCCGTATTAGCAATTATAAAATAACCTTTATGATTTAAAACATAAAATTTTGATGCTCTACGTATTGAAATATATTGATAAAATGATGATGGTGTGAAAATTCCAACATTTGGGATTGGTTTAATATTCAAATACGTTTGCAAAAATGGTTCATTTTTACAATCATTCTCTCCATATACTACCGGTGTATAGTTATTAAATCCAAGTTTAGTATTCCAATGACATGGTTGTTTAGGTATAATGCCCTTTCCTAATTGCGATCTATCGAATGTAACCTTTTCCTCTGTAATAGAATAACCACATTCTTCCTTTAGTATAGGAAGTGGATTTACAGGTGGTGAATCTTCGTAAAACATTTCCACTGTTGATGATAATATATGGAGAAATCAAGTCTTACGGAGGCTCAATAGAGTTAATTGTTACGATTAATTTTTCACTGTACAAGAAGTCTCACAGTTTAACAATTTTTTTTATGATTTTCATCCCCTCGCCGTAAAGGCTCATCACAATTTATGATTATCACGGTGTATCAAATTATTAAATTAACTATAGTTTATTAACATATTATCTTCTTTATCAACAATGAAAACACCAATTTGGCCAAGTAACTCTCCTGACGTTTTTGAAATGGACGCACTCCATGACGTTCATAACAATATGCGTCAAAGAATTTTCAAATATCTAATTCAAAGAGGTTACAATACAGCTGCAGCTGAATTTGCAATTGAGACAAACAACGAAACAGCCACCACTTTAAAGCCAAATTTAACATCAACAGCACCGCCGCAATCAGAAGTTTATGATCGACTTCTTTTACAAGATAACCCTGATTTAGCAGATCAATTTCATCTCTCTGAGGCATACAAGGCAGCACAGAATGGTGATTATGAATCAACTGTTGCATCTATTAAGAATGTCAGTAGTGGTGGTGGTGGAGGTATTGATCAACTCATGAAGTACATTGTGGCTGGTGATGAGGAGAAACCGGAATTCACTAATAATTTACAAGATTCCGAACACCGCCACATCCTCACCAATGGCGTAGCAGCTGCGGTGTATGTGGCGCAGCACAAGGAAAATGAGGAAAAATGAAAATAAAAATGAAAAAAATGATCGGAAAATTGCGAAACAACAAATTGCAGAACGAAATTTCCGAAAACACAGGGTACAAAATGACCAAACACCCCGGGGAACCGAGACCGGCAGCGGGACTGTGGGGTCGTCGCAGCTGATCGCTTACATTGAACAATTTGAGAGTGAAATTTTTTATCTTATTATTGCAATTATTTGATTACCAATCTCTGTTTCAATAGTCTTTATCAATCTGTTTGGCTATTTTCACTGTATTTCAGAGTCAATCAATTCAATTAGTTGGTTATTTTCTTCTGATAACTTTCTAGTTTTATAATACATTACTTATAATAATACAATAGTATAATAATATAATAATACTTAAAAAAATATATACAAATGCCCAATGATGAACCAGTGCCAATCACTGTTTCTTCACCTTCAACACATTCACTGCATTATGTTTTACGTAGTGGTTTAGCAGGTGGAATGGCTGGGATATCTGCAAAAACATTAGTTGCACCTCTTGATAGAGTTAAAATCCTATTTCAAACAAATAATCCCCATTATTCGAAATATGTTGGTTCTTTTAAAGGTTTATTTAATGCAATTTCTCATATTTATTCAATAAATGGTATAAGAGGTCTTTATCAAGGTCATTCGGCAACTCTACTGAGAATCTTCCCATACGCTGCAATTAAATTTGTAGCATATGAACAATATAGATCTTTTCTTATACCTGATTCTTCATATGAAACTGCGTCAAGAAGATTACTCGCAGGTTCATTAGCTGGTATATCTTCTGTTTTTTTCACATATCCATTGGATTTAATTAGAGTACGATTAGCTTTTGAAACTCATCAACATAATTATCATCATAATGGTAGTAAATTATTTCATACTTTACGACTTATCTATAACGAAAATTCAAATTTTAAATTACCTTATACCACAGGTGGTATACAATCTTTACCAAATAATAATTCTGCAATTACTAAATTTATTCATTCAACTAATATACCGAAAAATTTCCCTTTCATTTTATCAATATCAAATTTTTATAGAGGTTTCATACCAACTATTTTAGGTATGATTCCATATGCAGGTGTTAGCTTTTATTCTCATGATTTATTACATGATTTATTCAGATCAAAATATTTAGCTAAATACACAGTTTCAACTTCAATTCCTGCTCGTTTTAATGAAAGTAGACCTCCGTTAAATACTTGGGCACAACTATTAGCTGGTGGTGGCGCCGGTATGTTAGCTCAAGCTTCTGCTTATCCATTTGAAGTTATACGAAGGAGAATGCAAGTTGGTGCAGTTACTGATCCTTCAGGTCAATTCCATTCAATATCTTTTACTGCAAAACAAATTTATAAACAACGTGGTTTATCAGGTTTTTATGTTGGTTTAGGTATCGGTTTCTTAAAAGTTATACCCATGTTTGCTTGCTCTTTTTATGTTTATGAACGTTGTAAATATTATCTCCTGATATAGTAAATATAAATTTGAAAACTATTCAACTATTTATTTTTTTGTATATTATCCCTATAAATATTATTATATATATATATATATATATATGAATCTAATTAACTATTCAAAATCCTTTTCATCGATTCCAGACTTTTCACACATACTACGAAAAATACCTTCTTTATTTTCCCACAATGCCTTAGGAGTATCAAATTCTGCACACTCTCCCTTGTCCATAACTAAAATACGATCATAATTCAAAATAGTTCTCAAACGATGTGCAATACATAAAATTGTACAATCTTTGAACCCTTGTGCAATTGTATTTTGAATTCTAGCATCAGTTTCGTAATCAACACTACTTGTAGCTTCATCAAGAATTAAGATCTTACTCTTACGAATCAATGCACGACATAATGCAATAACTTGTCTTTCACCAAGTGAATAATTAGTACCATCTTCTTCAACAATTGAGTCTAATGTAAAATCACCAATACCACCAGATGCCATTTCTAAAGCTTCAATTAATATAGAATCATCAGTTTCTTCAAATGGATCTAAATTAGAACGAATTGTACCTTTGAATAACACTGGATCTTGTGGAATAATTGCTAATTTGGATCTTAATTTAAATAAACCAATTTCACTGATATTAACACCATCAATGGTCATTTCACCACACTCAATCTCACTCAATCTATACAATGCAGTCATAATTGTTGATTTACCAGCACCAGTTCTACCACAGATACCAATCTTTTCATTAGGTTTGATATCCAGATTCATATTCTTCAAAACAAATGGCAATTCTGGTCTATACTTCAATGAAACATCTTTAAATTGGATTTTACCATGCTCAGGCCACGATGGAGGTAATGTTTGATCAACATCTTTTTCATAAGGAGCTTCTTGTGGTAATTCAGTTGCATATTCACAAACTCTTTCAACTGATGATGATAATTGTTCTAATTGACCAATAGCTCTTGTACAAGTAATAATTTGCATAGAAAATTGAATTGCATATGAGATTAATAAACCGGCACCAGCTGCAGAAATTGGATATGCATGAGAAACACATAACATTGTAACAATCAAATTAACAGTAGCTGCTGCACCATGTAATGGGACAGAGAACCATCTCATTAAACTAATATTGGCAAAATAAGCTTCATTCATTTTATTAATATTGAAATCATTACGTTTCATAAATCTTTCACATGAATTATAAATTTTAATTGTTGTAAGACCCTGTAACATCTCATCAAAATTTGAAAAAACAAATGATCTACTAACACCTTCAATTCTTTTAACTTCTCTTGATGTTGCTTGATACACGTTAAAGAAAACAAAAACATAAATAATCAAAAATGGAATAAGAATTGCAAACCATGGCAAATAAATAATACAAAGAATCAAGATACCAATAACATTTCCCAATCCCATACATGTCAAACGTGCCTGTTCTGCAATCTCATTATCTAAAACATCAGTATCTTTAGTAAATCTGTTCATAATTCTTCCTAATGGTGTAGTATCAAAAAATGCCATTGGTGCAAACATAATTCTTCTCAAACAACTAATATTTAAAACTTTTGAAGCTTTATTACTAATGAAAACAATTGTACAGAATTGCCAAATTGCACATAAAACAAATGAACATGTAATCATGACATAAATTCCAATATAAAATGGATTATCATATTGTTTAAATTTCCTTAATGACCAGAAAGATAACCAAACATTTTCAAACAACATGCAGAACGTAGTCAGAGAAATTGCACAAAGTAAATTAATAAGAACTACCTTTGGACCAAGTTTACCACATCCAGACTTTAAATATTCAACAAACATTGCACCTGAAATACTATTGGTGTTGATCTTCTCAGCTTCAATTGTTTTACCTACTTTTTCATCCTTTGTAGTTTGTTTTCTAATTAGTTTCAATTCTTCAGCTTTGACATCTTCATCTTCATCTTCGTCATTAGCTTCATCTTCCTTTTCATCTTCACCTTCCATTTGGAAATCCATCAAGTTTTGGAATCCAGGATTACGTGCAATAAGTTCTTCGTTAGTACCAATATCAATAGTTCCATCCCCATTCATATAAATAATTCTGTCAGCATCTCCGATCAAAGACAATTGATGAGTTGCTAAGACTCTAGTTTTGTTACCCAAAAGACCTAAGATACATTCACTCATGATATGTTTACCAACTTTGGCATCAACGGCACTCAAAACATCATCAAACATAACAATATTGTATTCATCCATAGTGTAAGCACGATAGACAGTTCTAGCTAAATTGATACGAGCTTTTTGGCCACCACTCAAGTTGACACCACGTTCACCGATTTCAGTCATATCACCAGCAGGCAAGATTTCAAAATCACTGGTTAATGAACATGACTCGATAACTGTTTTGTAAATTTGTTTATCATAATCCAAACCAAAGGTGATATTTTCTCTAACAGTTGTATTTTGGATCCATGGATGAGAGCAAAGAATTAAATCACCATTAATATCGATACCACCTTGAATTCTGTTAATATCACCATTGATTGCAGCTAAAAGTGAAGATTTACCAGAGCCAATCGAACCAGTAATAACAACAAACTCACCATGTTTGATTTTCAAATTGATATTATGTAAAATTGTTTTATTTATTGATGTACCATTTGAATCAACAGAACCCTTTTCAGAACTGTTATCAGTTTTCTCCAATTCAGTAGTGGAATCAGAATCAGAAGTTGAAAGTATATCATCATTCCATGTAAAACTTCCATTGGTAATTCTAATTGAATCAACTTGTTTATTAAATTCAGTCTTAATGTATTTTAGATCAGGAATTTCTTCTTCAGCCAATAATAAATTTTGAATACGCTTGAAAGCAATTAGTGCATCACCAGTTGAACTTAAAGCTAATGGTAAAAGTGAAATATGCAGCGTTAAAATATTGAATAAAGTGAGTGAAGAGAATATATTGGCAGCATTTCTTAAACCATGATTTTGGCCATACATACATAAAAAACCAATCATTGCTGAAACTAATGGCAATGTAACTGCACAACCTGTAATGATGTTTCTAGCAAATTGAATTTTTAACATAACGTTCATTTCTTTAGATCTAATTTGAGTAATTAAATTCAAAAATGGAACTTCCCATGCATAATATTTTAACATTTTCATATTGTTTAAAATTTCCTTAATATAACTAACTCTTGCATCAGTTTGAACATTAACATCTTTTCTCCATGCCATTAATTTTTTAGTAAAGAAGAAAAAACACATCGTTGCAATCAAAAAATACCCAACACCAGCTAATGATGCACCTCCTAAATGAGTTGCTAACAATGCAATAGTAATTGCTAAACCAATAGGTAAACATATTGCAAAGGGTAGATAGCTTGCAGCTAAATCAATTTTGTAAACGTCATTACCAATTAATGAAGTAATCATTGAATGTGAATAAACAGTTTTTGACCTTTTACTTAATTTCATTGCTTTATCATGAATCAATTTTGTAAGGACACCTTTAACTTCGGCACCAAAAACACCTGCTTTATTAAAACCATGTCCTGAAAGAACACCAACAAAATAAACAATACATGCAACACCAACTGCATAACCATAACCTTTTTTACTTGGATTTTGATTATGGGTTAAATTATTTTCTTGAACATAATTGATAAGTGCACGAATTTGTAAAGTATTTAAACCTGAAGCAATATCACTGATTGCTTTGAAAAGGATAGCTAGGATATATTGCCAACCTAAAGCACTGAAAATTGCACGAAATACAAGATACTTAGGATATTTGAAATTTGGATCATTTTTCAAGTTTTCACGGTTTTCAAAAGTATCTTCAATTCCAAATTTTTTTAAATATTTTCTTTCATGAAGATCTTTCAGTTTTTCAAATTCTTTGGTAACATATTCAGCAGTTGTAGAAACATCGAATTCACTATTTTCTGCAATCTTGTATAAATCTTCAGGTACAATTGTTCTAAGATAACCGACATGAATTAAGGGGTATAACCAAGCATAAAAACTTTCAGAGATAAGATTGTTATGATCATATGAATAAAGAGTTCTCTCTTCTTCTAAAGGAATTGGGGGGACACTTTTATCCCATAGAAGAAAATGTAAAATTCTTTTCTGAGGTTGAATACGAGGATCTTTAGCAGTACGTTTTTCAGCATCTTCACGTGTATACTTGTGATTTGATGTTGTTTTAAAAGATATCAAGTCTTTATTAGTTTTAATTCTCATGTTTATAGATGCTTTCCAATATTATTATTATTATTATTATTATTATATTATGAAAGTGGAAACTATCCTTCCATGCTAAGTTTACTCTACAAAGGTTTAAAAAGTAAAAGTACTGGGAATAAACTATCAGAGATTAGAAAAAAATAGATTAAATAAAAAAAATCAATCAAAATCGAAAATAAACCGTTATCCAGATAAAAATAGTTTTATTATCCATGGATCCAATTTTTTTTGAGGGGAGGACCTTTTCTATTTAAACTAATTCTCAGGGCTCTTAGTTCCAATCGTGAATTTAATTAACTGTGGTGTTTTCCCCTTTTCGGCCGCACGAACCAGAGCGGCAGTTACTTTACCGCTTGCTTATCTTTCTACTTAATCTACTGAAGAACCCCTGGCAACGACTTTATCATCTTCAAATCAATTACTTCGTTCAAGCACAAATGATGTATACTGTATAGAATCATGTTGAAATTAGTGTTTAATTAATTGTGTATGCGTATGGCTATAATCAATAGGTATATTGAATAGAAGGCCGTAGCAATGGCTGTACTTAACAATAAAGATTTTGACTCATTTAAAAAAAATGATTTTATAATCAATTATTGTGGCATTTATCACAATAAAAATAGCTTTTCTAAAAAAGATGACTCAGAAGAAAGATTTTGGTCATATTTTATTGATATTTTTTGACATCGGCACATCGGTAATTTTGAAAATATTTGATTCAAAGTATATTAATCTATTACATGACTTAAGATCACTATATATACTAAAAATAATCTTTACAAAAAATCTAACTATTCAAAAATCCTTTTCTTCAATTCCAGACTTTTCACACATACTACGGAAAATACCCTCTTTGTTCTTCCATAATGCTTTAGGAGTGTCAAATTCTGCACACTCCCCTCTATCCATTACCAAAATACGATCATAATTCAAAATAGTTCTCAAACGATGTGCAATACATAAAATTGTACAATCTTTGAACCCTTGTGCAATTGTATTTTGAATTCTAGCATCAGTTTCGTAATCAACACTACTTGTAGCTTCATCAAGAATTAAGATCTTACTCTTACGAATCAATGCACGACATAATGCAATAACTTGTCTTTCACCAAGTGAATAATTTGTACCATCTTCTTCAACAATTGAATCTAACGAGAACTTCTCACTGTTTTCAGTACCACAAGCTAAATCAAGAGCATTTTGTAAAACATATTCATCAGTTTCTTCAAATGGATCTAAATTAGAACGAATTGTACCTTTGAATAACACTGGATCTTGTGGAATAATTGCTAATTTGGATCTTAATTTAAATAAACCAATTTCACTGATATTGACATCATCAATGGTCATTTCACCACACTCAATCTCACTCAATCTATACAATGCAGTCATAATTGTTGATTTACCAGCACCAGTTCTACCACAGATACCAATCTTTTCATTAGGTTTGATATCCAGATTCATATTCTTCAAAACAAATGGCAATTCTGGTCTATACTTCAATGAAACATCTTTAAATTGGATTCCACCATGCTCAGGCCACGATGGAGGTAATGTTTGATCAACATCTTTTTCATAAGGAGCTTCTTGTGGTAATTCAGTTGCATATTCGCAAATTCTTTCAATCGATGAAGAATATTGTTCAACTTGACCTAAAGATTTGGAAAATGTGATTAGTTGTAAACTAAATTGAACAATGTAGGAAATAAGTAAACCCGAAGAAGCAGCAGAAATTGGATAAGCTCTAAAAGCACTTAACATACCAACAATCAAGTTAACACTAAATGATGCAATATGCAATTTTGTAGCAAACCAACGTTGAACTCCAATGGTATAATAATAAGCTTCATTCATAGTATTAATCAGTCTTGTATTTTTATCAATAAATCTTTGATCTGAAGCGTATAATTTGATTGTTGACATTCCTTGTAATACTTCATCAAGCGAAGAAAAAACAAGTGATCTAGATGTACCTTCAATTCTTTTAACTTCTCTAGCAGTAGATTGATAATAATTAAAACAACAAGTAACATAAATAACTAAAAATGGGATACCAATAGTAAACCACGGCAAAAAAATACAACACATTATAATAACACCAAAAATATTACCAAATCCATACAAACATAATCTAGCCTGTTCAGCAATCTCATTATCTAAAACATCTGTATCCTTGGTGAATCTATTGATGATTCTACCCATTGGTGTTGTATCAAAAAATGCCATTGGTGCATGCAAAATATTATTAACAGCCATTATATTTAACATAGTGGAGGATCTATTAGTAATAAAAATAATGGTACAGAATTGCCAAATTGCACATAAAACAAACAAAATAGTGATCATTACATATATTCCAATATAGAAACCATCTGAACGATCTGTAAATCTATCACTTGACCAAAATGATAACCAAACATTAGTAAACAACATACAGAATGCTGCAAAAGTAATTGACAGTAGTAAATTTGGCAACATGAACTTTAATCCAACTTTACCACACCCAGATCTTAAATATGTAATCATCACATTCAAAGGAATGCCATTTGTTTTAGAAGCTTCAGTGGTATTAACCTACCTTTTTCTGATCAACTACTGTGGTTTGTTTTCTAATTAGTTTCAATTCTTCAGCTTTGGCATCTTCATCTTCATCTTCATCTTCGTCATTAGCTTCATCTTCCTTTTCATCTTCACCTTCCATTTGGAAATCCATCAAGTTTTGGAATCCAGGATTACGTGCAATAAGTTCTTCGTTAGTACCAATATCAATAGTTCCATCACCATTCATATAAATAATTCTGTCAGCATCTCCAATTAAGGATAATTGGTGTGTTGCTAGGACTCTTGTTTTGTTACCCAATAGACCTAAGATACATTCACTCATGATATGCTTACCAACTTTGGCATCAACGGCACTCAAAACATCATCAAACATAACAATATTGTATTCATCCATAGTGTAAGCACGATAGACAGTTCTAGCTAAATTGATACGAGCCTTTTGACCACCACTTAAGTTGACACCACGTTCACCAATTTCAGTCATATCACCAGCAGGCAAGATTTCGAAATCACTAGTTAAAGAACATGACTCAACAACTGTTTTGTAAATTTGCTTATCATAGTCTAAACCAAATGTGATATTTTCTCTAACAGTTGTATTTTGGATCCACGGATTAGAACATAAGATAAGATCACCATAAATATCAACATTACCATCCAGCCTAGGCATATCACCATTGATTGCAGCTAAAAGTGAAGACTTGCCAGACCCAATCGAACCAGTGATGACAAGGAATTCACCTTGATTAATGTTTAAGTTAATATTTGATAAATGATAATCAGAACCATTCAAAGAACAAGATGAAGAGGACGATAATATACTATCTGATTTGATTTTTTCAGTTGGAATGCTAATAATTTCTTTAGGAGACTCAGCTGACCAATTGAACATACCATTTCTAATAGAAATTGTAGTTTTGCTAGACTCTTGTGGATATTTGTTATAATTTGGATCTTTTTTAGTTTCAGTTGCTAGAAGAAAATTCTGAACTCTTGAGAATGCAATCCAAGCATCACTCGCTGATGTTAAAGCGGTAGGTAACATTGATACATGTCCAGTTAAAATGTTGAAAAGAGTCACAGATGAAAAGATTTTAGCTGCATTTTTTAAACCTCCTAGTTGTCCATACATTGCTAAAAATCCAATTAATGCAGATACGGTTGGTAATGTGACTGCAATACCAGTAATAAGATTTCTGAATACTTGATTTTTCAACATAATTTCCATCTCTTGACTTCTTAATTTTGAAATTATCTTTGCAAACGGTTTTTCCCATGCATAATATTTAATCATTTTGATATTGTTTAAAACTTCTTTAATACATTTAACTCTTGCATCAGTTTGAACATTAATAGACTTTCTCCATTTCATAAGAAATTTCATCGAGTAGACAATAAAACCAGTTATCAACATAAACCATGCAATACCAGAAAGAGAAGCACCACCTAAATTAACTGCCAATAATGCAATAGTAATACCTAAACCGATTGGCAAACACACAATGACTGGGAAAAAGTTTGCTGCTAAATCAATTTTAGATAGATCATTACCTAAATATGCTGTAACAGTTGAGGGTGGATATTTGATTCTTGATTCACGATCCAATCTAAAAGACTTATCCAATAGAACTTTTGTCAAAACACCTTTAATTTCTGCACCTGCAAATGAAACATCATTGAAATTTCTAGCATATAAGAGCCCTGTAGCAAGAACAGTTATTGCAACACCTAATGCTAATCCATATCCACTTTTACCAACATCACGACCTTCTGCCTTATTATGAACATAATCAATCAAAGCTCTAATTTGTAAAGAATTCAATGCTGTACCAGCATCTGCAACACCTTTGAAAATGAGTGCCCAAGTGATATCGAAGAAAAAAGTTTTGTATAGTGCTCTTACAATTAACAGTTTTGGATACTCAAATTTGTCATCTGTCAATAAATTTTCACGATTCTCTGGTGTATCTTTGATTTATTACGCTTCATGTATTTTATTTCATATTTATATTTGAGATCATTGAAATGTGATAAAAATAAGTTACATTGCTTTTCAACGTCATAACTAGATCCCTTAGGAATTTTGTATAAATCTTGAGGTTGGATAGTTCTTCGGTATCCAATATAAAGAATTGGTTTACACCAAAGGAAAAAAGTTTCACTGTAAAGATTGGTCTTTCTGAATGGGAATTCAATTCTTTCATCTTCTGTTAAAACTGGAGGAATACGTTTATCAAGCAACACTTTTGTCATTAACCGTTTTTGCGGTTGAATAAGGGGATCATTGGCATTTCTTTTCTCTATGTCTTCAGTTTCATAAGACGGATATTTGGCATTCCCCGTCAATAAAGTTGTAGGTATCATTTGGTAGCTTTAACTTTCGGTGAAGTATATACCAAACTATAGCTTTTTTTAAACAATTTGAAAAAGTAACAGATACTTAATGTATTATTTTTCATTCAATTGAATTTTTCAATGATCAACATTGTAGTTTTGCAAGTTCAATCTAAGATTCACTATCAATAATGTTTATCAATTGAAGATACACTGCCTTGCTTATTTGGTGAAAAGGCGATTTGCTAAAGAATTACTAGTAAGGGAAATTGGTTGAGAAAATATTTGACATGAAATTGGTGTGGCAACTGTGGATTCTTTTGAGGAGGACCCACACCATGAGAATATAAAAACTCCATGATATCCATCTTTTATCAAACTTACGGAAAACTTACTTAGTTCTTTTTAAATTATACTTTTATTTATATAGTGTATACACCTATATTCTATAAAAGCAATGATACTACAAGGGAAATACAATTTTTTTTTGATTATTCGAAATCCTTTTCTTCAATTCCAGACTTTTCACACATACTACGGAAAATACCCTCTTTGTTCTGCCATAATGCTTTAGGAGTGTCAAATTCTGCACACTCCCCTCTATCCATTACCAAAATACGATCATAATTCAAAATAGTTCTCAAACGATGTGCAATACATAAGATTGTACAATCTTTGAACCCTTGTGCAATTGTATTTTGAATTCTAGCATCAGTTTCGTAATCAACACTACTTGTAGCTTCATCAAGAATTAAGATCTTACTTTTACGAATCAATGCACGACATAAGGCGATAACTTGTCTTTCACCAAGTGAATAATTTGTACCATCTTCTTCAACAATTGAATCTAACGAGAACTTTTCACTGTTTTCAGTACCACAAGCTAAATCAAGAGCATTTTGTAAAACATATTCATCAGTTTCTTCAAATGGATCTAAATTAGAACGAATTGTACCTTTGAATAACACTGGATCTTGTGGAATAATTGCTAATTTGGATCTTAATTTAAATAAACCAATTTCACTGATATTGACATCATCAATGGTCATTTCACCACACTCAATCTCACTCAATCTATACAATGCAGTCATAATTGTTGATTTACCAGCACCAGTTCTACCACAGATACCAATCTTTTCATTAGGTTTGATATCCAGATTCATATTCTTCAAAACAAATGGCAATTCTGGTCTATATTTCAATGAAACATCTTTAAATTGGATTCCACCATGCTCAGGCCACGATGGAGGTAATGTTTGATCAATATCTTTTTCATAAGGAGCTTCTTGTGGTAATTCAGTTGCATATTCACAAATTCTTTCAATCGATGAAGAATATTGTTCAACTTGACCTAAAGATTTGGAAAATGAAATTAATTGCATACTCAATTGAACAATATAAGAAATAAGTAAACCAGATGATGCAGCTGAAATTGGATAAGCTCTAGAAGCACTTAACATACCAACAATTAAATTAACACTTGCAGACACACCATGTAATGCCATAGCAAACCAGCGTTGAACTCCAATGGTATAAAAATATGCTTCATTCATAGTGTTAATCAGTCTTGTATTTTTATTAATGAATCTTTGATCTGATGAATATAATTTGATAGTTGCAAGACCTTGTAAGACTTCATCAAATGAAGAAAAGACAAGTGATCTAGATGTACTTTCAATTCTCTTGACTTCTCTTGCAGTTGATTGATAATAGTTAAAACAGCATGTAACATAGACACCAAGGATTGGAACAGCAATTGTAAACCATGGTAAGAAAATACAACACATTATAATAATACCACACATATTACCAAAACCAAAACAACACAATCTTGTTTGCTCAGCTATTTCATTATCTAAAACATCAGTATCTTTTGTGAATCTATTGATAATTCTACCCATTGGTGTTGTATCAAAGAATGCCATTGGTGCATGCATAATATTATTAACAGCTTTTATATTCAACATAGTGGAGGATCTATTGGTAATAAAAATAATGGTACAGAATTGCCAAATTGCACATAAAACAAACAAAATAGTGATCATTACATATATACCAATATAGAAACCATCAGAACGATCTGTAAATCTATCACTTGACCAGAATGATAACCAAACATTAGTAAACAACATACAGAATGCTGCAAAAGTAATTGACAGTATTAAATTTGGCAACATGAACTTTAATCCAACTTTACCACAACCAGACCTTAAATAAGTGACCATAACATCCAATGGAATACCATTTGTTTTAGAAACTTCAGTGGTAATTAACCTACCTTTTTCTTGATCAACTACAGTGGTTTGTTTTCTAATTAATTTCAATTCTTCAGCTTTGGCATCTTCATCTTCATCTTCATCTTCGTCATTAGCTTCATCTTCATCTTCCTTTTCATCTTCACCTTCCATTTGGAAATCCATCAAGTTTTGGAATCCAGGATTACGTGCAATAAGTTCTTCGTTAGTACCAATATCAATAGTTCCATCACCATTCATATAAATAATTCTGTCAGCATCTCCAATTAAGGATAATTGGTGTGTTGCTAGGACTCTTGTTTTGTTACCCAATAGACCTAAGATACATTCACTCATGATATGCTTACCAACTTTGGCATCAACGGCACTCAAAACATCATCAAACATAACAATATTGTATTCATCCATAGTGTAAGCACGATAGACAGTTCTAGCTAAATTGATACGAGCTTTTTGGCCACCACTCAAGTTGACACCACGTTCACCGATTTCAGTCATATCACCAGCAGGCAAGATTTCAAAATCACTGGTTAATGAACATGACTCGACAACTGTTTTGTAAATTTGCTTATCATAGTCTAAACCAAATGTGATATTTTCTCTAACAGTTGTATTTTGGATCCACGGATTAGAACACAAGATAAGATCACCATAAATATCAACATTACCATCCAGCCTAGGCATATCACCATTGATTGCAGCTAAAAGTGAAGACTTGCCAGACCCAATCGAACCAGTGATGACAAGGAATTCCCCTTGAGTAATGTTCAAGTTAATATTTGATAAATCATTGCCAGTAATAGTTAAAGAATCAGAGGATAGTTTATTTTCAGTTGATTCATCTGTTGAAATGGATGGTGTATAATTTTCAGGATCTGATAACCAATCAAATATACCATTTTTGATAAAAATTGCAGTTTTGCTAGACTCTTGTGGATATTTGTTATAATTTGGATCTTTTTTAGTTTCAGTTGCTAAAAGGAAATTTTGAACTCTTGAAAAAGCAATCCAAGCATCACTGGCAGACGTTAATGCAGTTGGCAACATCGCAACATGAGCAGTTAATATATTGAAAAGGGTAACAGAAGAGAAAATCTTAGATGCATTTTTCAAACCACCAAATTGACCGTACATTGATAAAAATCCAATTAATGCAGAAACAGTTGGTAATGTAACTGCGATACCAGTGATAAAATTTCTAAAGACTTGATTCTTCAACATGATTGCCATTTCTTTATTTCTAAGCTTTGATATCAATTTAGTGAATGGTTTTTCCCATGCATAATACTTAATCATTTTGATATTGTTTAAGACTTCTTTAATACATTTGACTCTTGCATCAGTTTCAACATTAATAGATTTTCTCCATCTCATCAAAAATTTAGTAGAAAAGACAATACAAATTGTGATTAAAATGAACCAAGCAACACCAGAAAGTGAAGCACCACCTAAATTAACTGCCAATAATGCAATAGTAATACCTAAACCAATTGGTAAACAAATGACAAAGGGGAAGAAATTTGTTGCTAAATCAATTTTAGATAGATCATTACCTAAATATGCTGTAACAGTTGAGGGTGGATATTTGATTCTTGATTCACGATCCAATCTAAAAGACTTATCCAATAAAACTTTAGTCAAAACACCTTTAATTTCAGCACCAGTAAATGAAGCATCATTGAAATTTCTTGCATATAAAATACCAAAGAAGAAAACAATACACGAGATACCAACGGCTAAACCATAACCTTTCTTACCAACATCCTGCCCTTCTGCCTTTCGTTGAACATAATTAATTAAAGCTTTAATTTGTAAAGAGTTTAACGCTGCACCAACATCTGCAACAGCCTTACAAAGAACTGCAAAAGTATAATTGTAAAAATAAGTTTTGTACAATGCTAACAGAACTAAGTTGCTTGGATATTTGAAGTTTTCATCTGTTAATAAACCTTCACGATTTTCTGGAGTATCCTCTATATTATGCTTTTTCATGTATTTTGATTCACAATTACTTTTAAGTTGATGGAAATGAGCTAAGAAAATATCTGAATTTTTTTCAACATCAAAATCAGAACCTTTGGAAATTTTATATAAATCTTGAGGTTGAACAGTTCTTCTATAACCAGTTTCAAGAAGAGGAACACACCAAGTGAAGAAAGTTTCACTGAAAATATTCGTTTTACGAAATGGGAATTCGATTCTTTCTTCATCTGTTGGAATTGGAGGAATTCTTTTATCTAACAACAATCTAGTCATCAATCTATTTTGCGGTTGAATTAGAGGATCATCAGCATTTCTCTTTTCAATATCCTCCGTTTCATAATGAAGAGATTTTACTCTCTTATTTGAAAATAGAGTTTTTAAAACCATTATAATATTAGTATAGTAATGTTTGAATAAATGATAGTTTTCAAATGAAAAGTTGACTTTTGTTTGAGTTCTAGCTTATTTACTATACAATCAAGTCCTGGTATTCAGGTTTACAGAAAGAACAGAGGTCAAACACCAAAAGAACAAGCAAGAAAGGAGAAAGAATGATGCAAGGGACACCAAAAAGAAATATTTGTTCGTGATTACGTTATATCAATAGTCGTTTAAGTGGAAAATTTTCAGTTGCGGAAGCGTATCGACCCGCTTTTCTTTGAAAGATAAGAAAAAAAATTTATTTGACAGCAATTTTAAGGGTCCTTTCTTTCCACCGTGACATGTGTGTCAGTTTGGAGTGGTAATTCCCGCGTGTAGAGAAGTTAAGACTGTTCATTAAGTTATTATGGAAAGTAAATGTAACTATAAAAGATGTATAAAATAGTTAAGAAAGAAATGTGGAAATAACCCATATAATAACGCAGTCTGTAATATTAATGATAATCACCGTTGTAAGAGACGGAGTGCAGCACCGATTGCCATGTAAATTAAGATACTCGGTAGTGTTGATTTAAGTGTCTGTGGTGGTGGTGACTCCAGCTGTGGAAAATGTGCAATTAATTGTGGATTATTACCGTACATAAATTCACCAATTGGCGGTGGTGGCGGTGGTGCAGTAGATGCTGGTACATTAATTGAAAATGAAACTGGCCGTTGTATTGATTTATTTCTTTTTGAAACACATCTATGTTTAATTAAACTTTGTGACTTGACACGTTTTTTGGGGATAGAGAGTTTCCGTATTGCTCTCTGTGGCCTTTTAGGATTATATGCTGTAAGTTGTGAATGTTGTTTGGCTACTGCCATTGTGCTCTGATAGTGACAAAAATCTGTTTCTTTTGTATCGAATAATAAAAATACTACTCATCATTTTTTTAGTGTTTTCCCTTTTGCCTTTTATAGTAAATTCTTCAAAGTAAAATGTGATGTGTCACATAAATGTAGTTAATGACGAAATGATGTTACTATCATCCAAAATTGCTACCTATCGCAAAGTACATATAATACTTCCTAATTGGGAAAAGTGTCAAATGCGACTTGTCGACCCCACATTTTTCACTTTAAGAATTTCTTTGGGATTTGGAAAATCTCGCAAATTGTCAACATGAATTTTAATAAAGTCAGAGGTAACCACAATTTTAATTTTTACCCCGATCTTTTAAGTTTGATAAATTTGAAGTGAATCCTCTTAAAGGTGAATTCATCACAGGTGCCGTTAGGTATGTCGCAGTCTGAAAGCATGGATACGGAGCTTAATAGTTCCCAAACTTACAATATGAGCTCAGCTAATAGTTCTGGAAGGAATCAATCAGTAGAGCTGGATAACAATGATGTCACAACAGAAAATAATAATAAAGACATGAAAAGGGAAACACCAAATCAATTTCAGGATGAAAAACTACCTAAAAAAAGAAAAAAAGTTTCAATGGCATGTATTTACTGTCGTAGATCACATATGAATTGTGATGAATCGAGACCTTGTAAAAGATGTATTAAAAGAAATATTGGTCATTTATGTCATGATACTACAAAGCAAAAACCTTCATCACCATTGGCTGATGCACCTATCAATTCTAATACATCAACAAGTGTTTTAAATACAGTTTTATCTCCTCAAACGATTAAAACTCCAAACCCTATAGACCTTATCCATGACAATAATTTTAATAATAATATTGGAAACAAAAATAATAATGTATTACAATCATCTGTAACAATAAACCAATTACCGTTTTTTTACTCAGAACATGCAGGTTCAGAATTTAATTCTTTAACTGAATTCTTATCAATGATCGATGATAATGATATGATGGATTCCATAAACCTTTCCAATGACCCATTGTTACAAAAACTTGAAGCTACAAATTATATCAGCTCAAGTAATAATTTAGCTGCAATGAACAATGCTCCGTTACCTAATGCAGATCAAAACTTATCCAAAATGAGTCATCAACAATTAAATGTATTACAGCTTCAACTGAATCAACAACAAAAAGCTTTACAACAGCATTATCAACAAAATGGAATTGTTGATCCACAACACCGAATAGAGTCTAATCAATTAATGAATAACGATACACATATACATGATAATACACAATCTTTCACAAACCAATTATCCAATTCTTTATTAGAACCATCTAATCAAGTAATTACCTCCTATAAAACACCAAATCAACAGAATGCTCAACTGAGTTACCAAAAATCACCAG
Source organism: Pichia kluyveri (assembly GCA_030062975.1). Taxonomy (NCBI): domain Eukaryota; kingdom Fungi; phylum Ascomycota; class Pichiomycetes; order Pichiales; family Pichiaceae; genus Pichia; species Pichia kluyveri. The sequence goes on along the minus strand of CP125798.1, from coordinate 400,697 downwards.
CTTTGACACGAAATAACCCAAATGTATCATCAATGCCACATATCTCAGATGCTGCAAGGGATAAATTCTTTTTAACAGCTGCTGATCCTACAACTGAGATTTCACCGGAAGAAAGATTAAAACAAGTTATTAATGCAAAACTTGAGGCAGGTTTATTACAACCTTATAATTATGCAAAAGGTTATCAACGTTTACAAACATATATGGACAATTATATGTCATCCTCATCAAGAAGTAGAATTTTAAAACCATTATCTACTTTTAGACCAGGATTTCGTGCAATTGCTAAAACTTTAAAAGACATTGATTTAATTTTAGTTGAAGAAAGTTTTGAAAGAATGCTATTGGATTATGATAGAGTTTTTACATCGATGGCAATTCCTGCATGTTTGTGGAGACGTACAGGTGAAATTTATAGAGGTAACAAAGAATTTGCATCTCTAGTTAATGTATCTATTGAAGATCTAAAAAATGGTAAGTTAACAATTTATGAATTAATGACCGAAGAAAGTAGTGTTAACTTCTGGGAAAAATATGGGGCTATTGCATTTGATAAAACTCAAAAAGCAGTTTTAACAAGTTGTAATCTACGTACAAAAGATGGAAGAAAGAAGAAAAATTGTTGTTTTAGTTTTACAATTAGAAGGGATAGATACAATATTCCAAGTTGTATTGTTGGTAATTTTATTCCGATTAGATAATTTCTTGATTTGATCTTTCTTTATGTATTATTGATATTATTATTTAATGAATCTATTCGTCTATTATTCTTTGGAATTTATTTCTTCAATTAGATCAAAAATCTGACATTTATCATTATCTTTGAAAAATCTCTTAGTCAACCCATAAGTAACATCACTGACATTAATGAATTTAAACTTTTCAGTTTCCTTTATGGTATTCTCATTACTTGTGATTATGCTTTCAAGACATTTAGTAAATTCAACAGGTGAGCTTGTTCCATTAATAAAGTTATCAACAACTCTCTGCGCATTCTTAGCAACAATAAGTCCATTATAATTACAAATGATTGGTACACTCAAAGTATCTGATTTTAATTTGAAATATCCACGCAATTCATCTTTTATATCATTAAAAATTGGATTATGTGCTGGTATTTCTGTTTGTAACCATTTCTTTCTAATTTTACTTCTCCATACTTTTGCATTCGTCAATCTTTTTTGAATTATATCAAGTTTATTAAGTTTTTCCATTAATTCTCCCTTTTCTCCACTAACAACTATTTGTTCATATCCATTTATATTAGCAATATTTAATTTACAATCCTCTTTACAGACTTTTAAAATACTCAAAAAATCTCTTTCTCTAAACATTAAAGCAACCATACCCCACTTCTTATCTCGATTTTCAGGTGATTGTAGTACTTTCTCCATTAACAATCCACGATTGTATGCAATGTTTAATCCGTCCTCTAATGAAATAACATCTTGAACAACAAGAGCGGATAATTCACCAAGTGAGTGTCCTAGCAAGTAATTAGCATTTCTTATATCCCAACCGGTTGTGTTTTTGTATATTGTGTAGTTTAAATAAGTTGCAAGTAAAACTAACGGTTGAACAAAAGAAGTATTTGATAGTTCTTGACTTTGAATTTCTTTTGAAGGAAATGATGATCTGCTAAAATATTTAGCAATTGGTACATTTGGCACTATATGTTGTGCATGATTAATCAAATCAGTATAATGTCTACTTCTTACATCGTCAACTTGATGATGAGTTAAACTGAAAATTTCAGGTGTAACATTTCCCTGCCCAGGAAATAATGCAGTCGTAATATTCAATCGACTTGAGGTTGTATGTAAAAATCTACGCTGTAGCATTATTGTCGTCGAATCTTAAATATTATATAATGGATATATCTTTTCTATAAAAAGGTTACTCAAAGGTCTGATCCAAAGTCTTGTTCCCCAGTCAATGTTAGGGATGTAGACGTTTTTTTGGTCTCACAGAGGAGACTCAAACCACCGCCACGTGACTCGGCGGCTCGTCATCTATTCCAACTTAACAGTTAACATCAACATGCATTTGCTTGTAGACAACAATTTCTTTACCCTTAACCTCAGATAACTGAGCCCAAATAATCACAGCGGTGAGTTGTTTGCCATATACGCATCCAGAATCCAACCCGTTGGAAAATTCTTTAGTTACAACTCCTCGTTTAGCATCATGTCCGTAAAAGATTTTAGTACCTAATGTAAGGTCAGTATCTTTTAGTGAATCTACATCCTTTTCATAGATTTCAAGTTGCTTCTCATTCCAAATTTTAGTCCATGCAACTGATTTAACACCACCAACTTTATCTTTTCTATCATCTGTTGGAATTTCCCAATTAGGAGGTAATAAATTTCTCATTGTAGTTACCTCTTCGATATCTTGATAATGTATACCTTTACTCCAAACAAGACCGGCATGAACTGCAATTCCATCTGCTTGATATTTAGCGTGTTTGTTTTGTTTACCATTAGTGTAATGTGGAACGGGTCCTAATTTTTTAATTGGAGAACATTTACTTAGAAAGTTAATATGTTCTGGAGTTATTTTTTTAGCAAGTTTCATTAACTCATCTAAATCATAAGCTTCTTTCATTCTTAATGTAGAATTGACATTAGTTTCATGATTTATAAAAGTTGGAGGTTTCACCCCGTGGAATTGAGAATATCTTTTCATCATAGCTAATTCATGGTTACCTAAAATACAATCAAGATTATGTTCAATTGCATAATTAATAACCTCTATAGAATCAGGTCCCTTGTTTGTAAAATCACCTAATAAAATAACATGATCATCCTTACCATTATCATATTCAACTCTTGTTAATAATTTTTTTAATTGCTTCAAAGATCCATGAACATCACCTATTAATATCATTCTTTTAGCACGTCTTTTAGAATCTAAGTTACCACCATGTTTCTCTTCATATTGTGATAATTTGTTAAGATGTTTCTTTACAGTGGAAGAAAGAGATGTTGATGCATATTCAAGTGATTTGAAGTTTGGTATTATCTCGACTGGATCATCAGGATCTGGTTGTTTACCTTTGACTTTTTCTGGTATTATTGGATGTAAGTAAGTGTTTGAACTTTTAACCATTTTTATATCAGGAATTTGAACACCTTCTGGAGCTAAATTCGGTAAAATGATTATCATAATGTAAACGAAAACACATAATGTAATTACAATAATAAGTTTTACCAGTTTGCTATCTCTTATGTAAGCTGTGATTAAACTATCACTCTGTGTGTCTAGATATATGTACTCTTCATCATTTGCAGACATTGTTGATTTGTTGGAAAGAGTAAGAAGATATATGTTGGCACTGTGAAAATTTAAGAATAATAAATTTATCAAAAAGAAGTAAATTATAATAATTTTCAATGATTTCTCTAATTTGATTCTTTTATTTGATAATAACAATCTCGATAAAAATAAACCCTAATGGTCGATAATGAACCCAATTACACTAAGAAATGAACCTACGTTGTCTTAATAAATTTTCAACTTGTTCAGATAATAGATTACTTACCACGTGGTAATGTGCGATAATAAAGTAAGTTAAACAGTTATTGATAACTTCGATACTAGGTATACAATGTTGTTTCTTAGATTAAGTATATTACAGTGTTGTAATTATAAATATTGTATTTACATGGGAGTGTATTATTTGATATTTGATATGCAATCTCTCTTTATTTCTTAGATTCTGCAATTTCTTCATCTGTGGAAAAAATATCACTCTTTCCACTAAGAATATCATCAAGAGATGATGTTATTTGTTTTGTTTCTTCATCTTCTGGTAATGCCTTTAATGCCTTTTCAGCTTCATCACCACCTAAAAATTTTTTCATACGGAAAGTAAATTCTCTTAATGATGAAATATCGTAATACCAAAATGCACCTGCACCAACCATACCAAAAGTTGAGGTTGCAAGTAGTGTAGCATGCGTTACAGCAGCCATAGCATCTCTATAGAAGTTGAACTTTGGTGGTACATGATTATGTTGATAAAATGTTGGGTTATAACGACGTGAAATAACTCCTCTATATGCAATTTTTGATGCAATGTATGTTAAAAGAGTGAAACCGTAAAATGTTGCCATTTGATAAAATCTACGTTCATTATACTCAAGAACTGCATCATTCTTAGTTGATGCATCACCTCTCCCTAATAGCTTACCAAAGTCAAAACTCATTTTGCTGAATGTATGCTTTCCTTTGTGTTGTGACAAGAAATGAATGCACTGACCATGGGTCCTTTAACTTACAGTGGTGAAATTTGTGCACCAAAAATTATTACGTAAGAAAGTATGGATTATTGAGAGTAACTGGTTTGTGATGCTTGAACGATTAGCATTATATTCTACATTATAAATCATAGTAACTATGAAATCTAATCGTTAAATGACTAATATCAAAAGTAAATTCAATAAACAATTTTAAAAATACCATAATGTAAGAATCATTACCATAAAAAATTACCATTTCCTGAATTAAATGTCTCTTAACTAGTGATCAAATCTTCACTGGTATAAATCATTTACCATCCCAAGTTTCAAGTTCAATCCCATTATCCTTATATTTTTCCATTATTTCTGTAGTATCAGAATTGACAGGTTTTGATAAATCTGTGTATACTACAGTTTTGAAACCACATTGTTTCGAATCAACACTGGAATGGAAGACACAAAAATCAAGTGCAAGACCAACAACTATTACTTTAGAAATATTGTGTTCTCTTAAGAAACTTTCACATTCAGTATCACCTTTATCCCATATATCTCGGAAACAAGAATAACTCTCCTTTCCTGTTTCCGTCCCTTTATGGACCATCAACGTAGGTGTTCCATTCTCTTTTGCATCTGTGATTGCATCTTCTAAATCTTTTGGATATTTGGCACCTTCTGAATTTTGAATACAATGTACTGGCCATAAGGTTTGTGTTTTAATTTCATCTGTCCCATAGGGGGATTTAACATCAATCGTAGTGTATAAATCATCTTTACTTTGAGCAAATGAGATATGATTTTGAGGATGCCAATCTTTTGTAGCAATAATTGCATCCCATTTCCTTGATTTAAGTAAATTGATTATAGGGTTTATGAGGTCTCTGCCACCCGCAACTGCTAATGAACCATCAGGTGGCAAGAAGTCCTCTTGCATATCAATTATCAACAAAGCTGTAGCCATGATTGTTTACTTAACTTGATTTATGTAAAAGAAAATTATATCGACTATTAGAGTGAATTGCTTATTTTTCGTTATAATAAATTTTAATGTTTAGAATGCATTATTAAGTGAACAAACGGAGAGTTTATTTTTCCTCCCTCAATATATGCTAATTTATAGTCAACAACACTGCTGTATCATTATAATAGTTACTTCCATATACTCAACCCCATTTCTTCCTCATAACACTACCAATGATATACAATGCCCTTACACACCCTGGTCATAGTAACGACATGAATTCTTCACAAAGCTGAGCCTCCACACTATTATAATTTCTATTAATCACCCAATTGGGAAATGATTGACTTTTTAACATGGCTATTATAAGTCAGAGTTAGGGATGAGCCGCCATCAACAGGGGCTCCTTTTTATTAGCATTACACATCACATTTCATGTAGATTGACAAGGGAAACATTGGGGTTCTTTTTCTTAAATTTGTATTAACAGTGAAGGGAATTTAGACATGCCCGTTTCAGTGTCTTTAGATGATATACTTGTCAAATTTTCCAGGCATGATGGTAGTAAAGATGATGAAAATTCAACGGATTCTTTTTGGACTGGGTTACAGGAACAATTGAAAGGTTTGGTCGATACATATGATGAAAATATGCATGAGAAAGTGAAAGAACTTCTTTCTAGAGATGACAAGGATACTAAGTATGTCAATAACGATGCTAAAGATGATGATGAAGATCATGAATCTATCAGAGATGATAATAAACTTGAAATCATTACAGTTCTTTCAATTATAAAAACTGTTCAAATGATTAACGCTTTTTTGGGTGATTTACCATTAACTACAGATATTTCACGTAAAATTAACATTTTACTTTTGTCACTGGTTTCAATGTTTAAGTACCATTTTCAACTCCCAGTGACACATAATAATTATGCATTTAAAAATTTTGGTAAGTTACTAACCTCAGAATCTACAAACATTGTAACTCCATTCATTAAATTTATGAATGAATCAATGTCTACTAATATGGAACACAATAAATCAGAAACTTTAGAAAAATCGTTTACATTATTACTTGTTTTACACTCTTATAATAAAGATTTATTTGCATTTCTATTTGACTCTTTGAATAATTCGAATATGGCAAATGATATTTTTTATTCATTTGATTTAAAATCTAAAACTTCAATGGCACCATTGTCTGCTTCATCATCTGCTTTTTCATCTTCATTTACATCTCTTTCAAACACATTATGCACTGACATTCCATCAATTTCATCAGTCATGTACAGATTCAAAATGCTGATTTTATTAGAGGAATCTACATTAGTTTCTGACACTAAGTCAACTAACTTGATAAACATTTTGTTCTTTTCATCTTATCATAAATTATTATTAATTGATTTAATTTCAAATTTTATTAAACTGAATGAACTTTTCAAAAATGGTATTACTTTTAATAATCTTTTCGATTATACAACTAACATTATTTCAAATTCAAAATCAATCGATTATCTTTCAATATATTTATGTCATAATGTAGAAGCTTTTGATAAATTGGATGATTTTGCTAAATCAGAAAATCCATCTCATTCAAATATAAGAGACGTTTCAATGTTTTTGCTTTTAAAAGTTTCATCTAATATTTTAATGAATTATAATATTCTTCCTACACCAGAGAATCAATTATTATCCTTTATAAATGAATACAACAATCAGAATTATTTATCAATTTTAGGTATTTCAGAATCAAATAATGTGTCTGAATTGAATTTAGCAACTTTGATTCCAATATTTGAGTTTTATGACCAAAATTTCAAATTAGATTATTTCAAAGAGAGGGATTTCTTGGCAACTTTGAAGCTTGCATTAATCAACTTAGATTTGAATATGGATTCTGATGATGATTTTATGAATTTGAATAGTTTATTAATTGATATTGGATGTTCTATTTCCTTACATGCGTTGGTTGATAAAATACAAACTTTACTTGTTATAATTATTAATAAAATCAAATTCAATTCAGAAATTGACGTTTTTAACAAAATTCCTTCTGATTATGAAGATAATTTAGGTTTTAATTCTATTCCCCCAGTTTACAGATCTGATATGTCATTTGAAAATAATATTGTATTACAGTCAGATTCCTTTGGAGAATTCTACAATATATTAATGGAAATCGAAAATCATTGGTCAATTATTAGTTCAGAATCAGTCAATTTATTGGAATCATCATTGGTTTTGCTACTATCAATTAAATCAAAGGTTTATAAATTTATGAAAAATCTCAATATTGAAACAAATGTCTTAAGATTACAAGATCTTTTTACAACCAATGTGGAATCCAACAATGGTGAAGAATATTCTTTAAACTCCTTTAAACAAGGTATTGCTACCAAAATAAGTAGTTTCAAATCTGCAAAATCTTTAAATTATAAACTTCTTAATGCATCTATTATTCTAAACATCAATTCTAATTTAAGTCTTTTGATATTAAGTGAAAACTACAAATATTTGAAATCAAATTCTTTATATATTGATAATTCATTATCTAGATTGCTAAGTGAATTTACATTTGATTTCTCACTAACATTTCTAGTCATTTATCAAGAATTTGGCCTACTAAATTTTTTCAAGTCCATAAGAACTATGAACTATCAAAATTTAAAAATGATTTTACCAACTTCAATATTAATTTTCAAACTATTTCAAACAAAAACCGTGGATTCACCAACATTATCATCATCTTCGTCATCATCACCAATAGCTACACCATCTAATAATAAAAGTTCAACTCAATCTCAAGCTATGCAAACAACTCAAGGATTTGCTATTCACTCAAGTAATTTAGACTTAATTACTGAGATTCTTTGTAAGAGTGTTATTGCAAGTAACTTGCTTAGACAATATGTTGAACTGTTTGATGATGGTCAGTCAAAACCATTTAAAATTTTACATAAATTTTTAAAATCACACCCATCTACTTTAAAACCATCTAAAATATCCAAGGGAACTGTTGTTTTAGATGTTGATTATTACACAGAGGCACTTTTATTATGACAATGATTTTTCATAACCTATTTTTCTTTAAGTATTTCCTTTTTTTATAATAATAATTTCAATAGTAAAACAAAAACGTAATAGAAGTGTGAAACTTTGCATGCAATCCACAATTTCCCACAAGTTTTCATACAGTTATATTGACAAAACTAAAATTAGGAATTAGAAATTATATAAAAAGAATTAAATATGGGAATTATGCAAACCATTTAGAAATGATTGCCTTGGTTTCATTACTATAACCACTAATCATAGCCATACTTTGTTCTTGTGGTAAAGAAGCTAATAAAGTCTTAACAGCATTTGAAGCATTTGATGCAGTTTCATCAGAGATAGAAGCAAAAATTAATGCTTGAATGACACTATCAACAACAACGGATATCTTGGCATTAATAACAGGATGTTGTTGATGAATTAATTTAGTCAAAAATGTATAAGCAGATTCTGCAGCTTCAACATTTTGACAAACTGGTAATAAACTTATCCATGTATTTATTAATTCATTAAGATTATTAATTTGATTACCATAACATTGAATTAAAATAGCAATTGTAGAGCACATATATTCGGTTGCATCTATATTATCTGGTGCTCTCGCATCTGGTATAGTTGACATTTGTGTTATTGATGGAATACACGCTAAACAGAATGATGCATATTCTGCTGCACTTGGTGACTGTGCACATAATCCAACACACTTAGCAGCAGCTTCACGAACCTTAGAGTCTGATGATGTTAAGGATTCTCCTACTGCATTGAAGAATAAGTCGTGAAGTTTGAATGATTCAGTTTCACCATGTTTAACTAAGTCACAAATGGCAGTAATACCAACTCTTCGTAATATTGGATTTTCTTCTTTGAGGAATTTATCTATTATAGGAGCTAATTTCATAAACGCAGGAATAAATCTTGGACCACAATTTTGGAAAATAGATGAAATACCTTTACTTACTTCTTCTAATAAATCATCATCAGAACAATCATCATCATAATCGGAGACTTCTTCATTATAATCATCATCACCATCTTCATGTGATGAAATTCTATCATAAATTTCAGATAAATTGGTGTTAATTGCATCTGCAATATTAGATAATTGGGTATCATCTAATGATTGTGGTCCCATAAGTTCTAAACCTTTAGATACTGCATAATAATATGCGAAATATAATTCAATTGCAGGATCTGTGTTTAATTGTGTAGCTAATTTATCAAACATACTCTTCCACAGTGCAAATACTTCGTTACTTTGTGAGGAACCAGTGGAATCAATATATGATTTTAATAATGATGGCATTGTAACTGCACAAGTACCTCTGACACCATCATGTAAGTAGAAATCTAAACCTGGAATAACAATTTCATTAGCAATTTCTGGAATATAAGGAGCAAATGAATCATCTAAAACATCAGAGTATAACTTCAATATTTCGATTGCTGCAGCTTTATCATCTAAAACGGATGTATGAACAGCAATATGTTTACCAGATAGTTGAATGACTTCGTAGTCTTCATTTTGATTAATTTCATCTAATTGATCTTCATCAACAATAGATATATCTTGAGTTGCCTTAGCTTGTTCAAGTAATGGAGGTAAAACACCAGGAAGGAATGGTAAGAATGCTTTACCAATTAATTTACAAACTCTACTCCAACCTTTTTCAAGATATGATTTGACTGTATCATCATCACCTTGTAAATTATTTTGTAAATATGTGAAAATTTCCAAAACTTCATTAGCAGATTCACCGAACTTTTCCTTACCAACAGCAGTTGCAATTAAAGTAGCACATTCAATAGATTTAGCAATTAATGGTCTATTTGTTTTATCAATATCAGATTTCATAACAGATAATAATAATGGCATTAAAGTATCATAATACTTAATAAATTTATTTTCAGCAGCATCAGCAACAACAGCAATAGTTGTTATAACTTGTTCTTGAACATATCTCTTTGGAGATGATTTGAGTAAGTTTAATAAATTGTTTAATAAATCATCAAGGTATGGTTCAACAATATCCTTTGTTGCCTCTTCACAAAAATTAACTAAAGCAGCAGCTGCATGAGTTTGAACACGTGGAACATTATTAACAGATAACATTGAAATAAGTGCAGGTAAAATTCTATTTCCTGAAGTTCTTTGAATGAGACTTGCAAAATCAGTTGACATTTGACCTAATGCATTACAACAAGCGAATTGAACTCTTGGTTGACTGTCGTTTAATGAAGGAATAATCATATCTAATAACTTTGAAATTTCAGAACTTAAAACATCAGCACAACCTTCACTTGCGGATGATAATGCCATCAATGCAGCTTGTCTTTCATGCCAATCTTGTGATTGTAACATATGAGGTAAGTATTCAAATAATGGACCTGCTAAACATTGACCATTTAATTTTAATGCAGCTCTATCAAGTGCTTGTCTTGCAGCATTATATTCTTCTTCATCACCTTCATCATTTGGATCATCGATATTATTCCATTCAGAACAATCATCATCATCAATACAAACTTCAGTCATTAATTTAAGTGTAACTATAACTATAGTTGAAGAATATGATGGTTCTCTTTTACACATATTTGGAGATGATTCACAAAAAGTTGTTAATAATTCTAAAGCAGTTAATCTTGCATTTGATTCTAAATCTTTATTTTGAGCAACTTGTGAACAAAAGCTAATGATTGTTTCAAACATTGGTTTGAAAATTTTTGGAGCTAAAACCGCTAAATCAATCAAACTCTCTAAAACGGATGCTAATGCAGTATCATTACCATTTGATAATAATTTAGGTAACAAGTTCAATAAATTTGGTAATAATTGTGATAGTACGGACCAAGTTGATTTTGGTAAGTTTTCAAAGAAGGCAATAAATGCAGTACAAGTTGCAATTCCAACATCATCGGAAGGATCTTCAAAACCAGAATGGAACATTTTCAAGAAAGATTCATTAAGATCATGATCACTAATAATTTGTGGAGTTGTTGCAATTATTCTGAATGATGATTCCTTAATTGCAGTATCTGAACTTGAAGTAGCTTGCATAATAGTTGGTAATAAATCAGGCCATTCAAATTTATCTTTTGCAACTTCAGCAATTGCATCTGCTATTTTATGCCTAACATTTCTAGTTTGTTGATTTGTAAAACCTTGTAATAGAATCCTACGAATTTCAGTTTTTGCAGCAGGTGAAATTTGATCAATTTGTCTATCAGTAAGTGAAAATTCTTGATAATTAGGAGATTTAATTGCAAAACGTCTAAACAAGACAGCTGCAAAAGCTCTTGTATTTTCAGCATTACCATTTGATGCTTGTTCAGCAAGGAAAACTAATAAAATATCAATCTTTTCCTTTGTACACCAATCATTGCTTAAAGCTGATTCTGCTTCCTTACGATAAGTATTATCATTTGAGGAAAGAGCAGAAAGCAAATTTCCCAATATTTCTTGTATGTCTTGAGGTATATTAGACATTGTCTGTATAACAATTGCTTCTGGTAAACTTCAGTAATTATCCAAAAAAGTTCAAAAAGTAACTTCTAATTAAAATCACCCTTTTTATTACGTGAAATTTTTAAATTTAAATTGAAAGCTACTCGTCATTAAAACATGTCGTCCTTTGAAAAAAAAATTATGAATTTATTACCTAAACACAAGGTGCACTGATTAAATTTTTTTCAAAATTTTTTTTTCTTTTGGCACAAAAATATTTTTTTTTTCACTTGAAGGTTTAATACTACTGATAGTGAAATTTCAAGATCATTTTAGCAGAAGAAACACTGGAGATTTATTGTTTTATTAATATACAATTGCAAAATTAAACACATATATTGAATAGAATATGGGACTTGCTGGAACGAGAACAAAACAAAGATTTGGATTGGATCCTAGAAATACCAATTGGTCAAATAATACCGAAAGATTCGGACATCAACATTTAGTGAAATTAGGATGGAATCCAGGTAGTGGATTAGGTTTATCTAATAATTCAATAACATCACATATAAAGATTACAGTTAAAAATGATAATCTTGGTTTAGGAGCTAATTTAGCTAAAAAGAAAAATAAAACTGATGAATTCGATAGTGGAGAAAATGTTCATTTAGATGCATTTCAACGTTTATTGGGTAAATTAAATGGTAAAGAAGAAGAAATTAATAAAGAAGTTGATAGAAAGAGAACTGAAAGAATTATAAACGGTCGTTGGGGTGTTCATTTTGTGAAGGGAAGTACATTATCAAGTACTTGGGATAAAGCAAATAAACAATTGAAAACTACTGATGTTAATGATAAGAAGAGACAGAGAGATGATGGAAATGATGATGGATCTGAAATAAAACCTGAATCTAAAAAATCTAAAAAGGATAAAAAGGATAAAAAGGATAAGAAGGATAGGAAGGATAAGAAAGTGAAAAAACAAAAGAAGGAAAAGAAAGATAAAAAAAAATAAAAAAGATAAAAAAGATAAAAAGGAAAAGAAATCAAAGATAGAGAAGAAAGAGAAAAGGTCTAAAAAAGATAAAAAGGATAAAAAATCCAAATTTGACGTTACCAGAGAATCGATGCTGAAACCAAAGGAAGAATTATCAACAGCAAATGTTACTGGAAGTAAGATGGCACTGCGTGGTAAATGGATTAGACAAAAACGAGCTGCTGTCATGGATGAAAAAGCTTTACAAGAGATTTTCATGATTAAATAGTTATTCTGCTTTGTATAATATATAATAGCTAAATTTTATAGAGGTTTCTATTTTTCAGATTAATCAGTTTACTTGAAATTCAAAAGAATATACTCTTTTAAGAAAGAAATGAATATACAAAAACTTAAACAAAAAAAAGACAAAATGGTGAATATATATTGTATTTATTTATAAAAATATTGATGGAAATGAAAGTTTAGAAAATGAAACGATAGTATTTGGGTGATAATCTTTTATTATTATTTTGGTATTTATCACAAAGATTATAGTAAAATCATTGAAATAGTACCGACAGCGACTGAACCAACCAAGGTGAATAAGTAGAGGGATGAAACACCAAAGGAATGTAATGGAGATTCGACCCTAGAAGCAGAACCCTTTGATGTAGAACTAATACTTGAAACAGAGGATGTCTTTGATGAAGATTTTTCAGTTGTTTTACTAGAATCTTTACTTTCTGAACTCTTTCCAGTACTAGTCCCAGAAGAACCTTGTGAGAAAGTTTGACTTGCAGAAGCAGCCTTAAGAACAGAAGTACAACTTGATTCGGCAGATGCCTTAACAATTGTAGCAGAACCATCAAAATCACAAGCTGATTTATTTTCATTTTGATCTTCGTAATATTTGTTTAAGACATAAGCTAACTTTTCCTTTGGAGAACAGAATGAGAAGACACCATATTTACCAGATTTACCATCAGCATTAATTTCATCACATGAAGTGTAATCACAAACAATACCAAATAATTCTCCGTAATCTTTTTCATCAACATCATCTGAGATTGTACATTGAACAGATTTAGCAATACACTGACAAACATTATCTTGAGGAGTTGGAGGTAAACCGGTAGCTGCTTTCCAATCAGAGTTAGTTGCAGGACATTTCAGTTCATGAGCACTTGCAGAAGCAGCTGAAGCGGTAGCAGATGTTGGATGAATGAGAGCCATTTCAGATTTCAAGTTATTGAAATCTGATAATGTGGAAACTTCATTATCCTTAAGAGAAACTAAACCATAATTGTTTTCTTCTTCAAAATACATGTAAACAATACCACCAGACCAAACATCTGTCATTTCATCAGAGAAAATTGCTTCAACTTCAGTAAATTGTCTTGGTTGAACTTCATTACAACCATATTCAGAGAAAAAGACTGGGACAGTTAAATTGGCAAATTCGGCAGTTCTGTCTTCATAACCAGATTTCTTGAAAGTTGATTGACCACACCATTCGTACATATTAATACCGTAGAAATCTGCCTTGATATCATTATCACCACAAGAAAAGTAATCTGCTGATGGAACTCTAGTATCAGCATCGTCATTAGCAGAGTAACCAACTGGGATATCTCTATAACCTTTTTCAGAAATGTAAGATTTCATATCTCTAATTGCAGCTTTGACGAAAGGAGCAGAATCAGTGTTTGAACTATTTGTTATGACTTCGTTACCTGCGAAGAAACCTAAAACATTATCATATTGTTGCATCATATCAATAACATCAGTATATCTCTCATATAATTCAACAGTCCATTCTGGATCATCGGTAATAATTGATTCCTTTGGAGAAGATAAATCGGCAATAACATAGATACCGGCATCTTGTAAAGCACTCATACAAGCATCATGATCAGCTGAAGCATTTAATGCATAAATTCTAAGAACGTTAGTATTTAATTGAGTTAAATATGGAATATCTCTCTTACAAGAATCTTCATCGGCTAATGGATCAATATAAGCAGCATCTGAAGTTAAATTTGCAGTATTTTGTTGATATGCAACACCACGTATATAAAATTGAGAACCATTATTTGTATAGAAAAATTTATTACCAACAACTTCAATAGTGGGGAAATCAGCAGCAACTGAAGTTGAAGCAAAAAGTAATGCAGATAATTTAACGAGTGTACTTGAGAACTTCATAATGTGGTTATTTGAAGTTTGAATGTGAATTACAGAACTTAGATAAATCAAAAAAAAGAATGAAATAAAGAAAGAAGTTAATTTAGACAAATAGCAGAATGGGAATCAATGTAATGATATAAATAATTACAACTAATTTTGCACCATGAAATAGATGGATGTTGCTCCAAAGCCAACACGCCTTACACTGCAAAAGGGTAAAGGTAAACAGAAACAAGGCTTTGCGTGGTGACACCAGCAGAAAGTCTGGAACAGAACAAGCGTGTAGATTAGAAAGTTTCCAAAAATAAATTATTTTTCACTCTAAATATTATGATGTCAACGGCATCGCGTGGGGTAAACTAATTATAATAATGATAATAATAATAACACTCAGGTTACGATGTTTCGTGTTAATAATAATAACATCATGTGTTGTGGTTCCAGAATTCCAGAGGGGCTGAGTAAAGTTTAATCGATATATTGTAAATATTATAAAAATTGTAAAAATTGTAAACTGTGTTAAATATATAGGGTGTTCTATACTCGAAATACATAAGAAAAGAATGTTAGTTAACTATAGTGATATAAAATAAAGATAGAAAAAACAAAAGATAAAAAAATGAACTTGATTGATCTTGAACATTGATCATTTTGTATATGAACAACATCAACTATTTAAATTCTATTTGATGTTAAACATACATCCATATGATGATAATAGTGATGATATTATTCTAGTTTTCGATTTTAATTGGAAAGAAGTAAAACAAAGAAAACAAATAAATAAATAAATGAATGAATAATTGATGGATGAATTGAATTAAAATAAAGTAAAGTGAAATATAATTGTTCAACTTATAATATTGAAGATTGTTGATTGATTTGTTTGTGAGAAAAAAAATTATAATACAAAACAAATATAATAAAAATCAATTGATTTTTTATTGGTACAAAGATTTTGATAAATTATTTATTACAATTATCAAAATTATAATAATAATGCAGCAATAACACCAAAGAAACTCATAACAGATGATGCACCAACAACACCTGCTTCACCCTTACTGGTTGATGAGATTGATGAAACAGATTGAGATGCCTCCCTTGATGAAGAAGTTTCCTTTGCTTTAGTTGTGGTTTTAGATTCATCAGTGGTCTTGCTAGTTTTATCGCTTGATGAAGAAGTCTTGGTTTGTGTAACACCAGCTGCAGAACCTAAACCTGATGGACCCGCTGCTGATAAAACAGATCTACATGAAGATGCAGTACTTGCATCAACAATAGTTGCAGAACCATCGAAGTCACAAGCACTTCTGTTTTCATTTTGTTCAAGGTAATATAAGTTAAGAACAAATGATAATTTATCCTTTGGTGAACAGAAAGAATATGCACCATATGTACCCTTTGAACCATCACCATTAATACCATCACAATCAATTGTACCACAAATGTAACTAAATAAATCTTCATAATCATCTTCATCAATTTTATCAGAAATAACACAAGATAATGATTTTTCCATACATTCACAAGTACCCTCGTTTGGAGTTGGTGGTAACGCAGTTTGTGCCTTCCAGTATTTGTTAGTAGTTGGACATGCTAGAACTGAACCCGAAGTTGAAATATCAGAAACTTTTGCAGTAGTTGGGGAGACATTGTTAATTTCAGATGAATAGTACTTATAATCTGCCATGGTAGAAACAGTATCATTATCAACAACAGAGACTAAACCATAATCATTAACTTCTTGGTAATACATATAAACGATACCACCAGACCAAACATCTGTCATTTCATCAGAGAAAATAGTACCAATTTCAGTAAATTGTCTTGGTTGAACTTCATTACAACCATATTCAGAGAAAAAGACTGGGACAGTTAAATTGGCAAATTCGGCAGTTCTGTCTTCATAACCAGATTTCTTGAAAGTTGATTGACCACACCATTCGTACATATTAATACCGTAGAAATCTGCCTTGATATCATTATCACCACAAGAAAAGTAATCTGCTGATGGAACTCTAGTATCAGCATCGTCATTAGCAGAGTAACCAACTGGGATATCTCTATAACCTTTTTCAGAAATGTAAGATTTCATATCTCTAATTGCAGCTTTAACGTAAGGAGCAGAATCAGTATTAGTATTATTAGTAATAACTTCATTACCAGCAAAGAAACCTAAAACATTATCATATTTTTGCATCATATCGATAACACTAGTATATCTATCATATAATTCTAATGACCAAGATGGATCAGTAGTTGAAATAGCTACAGTTGGTTCAGCTAAATCTGCAATAATGTAAATACCTGCATCTTGAAATAATGACATACAAGCATCATGATCAGCTTCTGCATCTAATGCATAAACTCTTAAAACATTAGTATTCAAATCAGTTAAGTAAGGCAAATCTCTTTTACAAGTTTCTTCATCAGCTAATGGATCAACAAAGGTAGTGTTATCACTAGTACCGACATCTTTTTGATATGCAATACCTCTGATGTAAAATTGTGATTGGTTATTAGAGTAGAAAAATTTGTTACCGACAACTTCAATAGTTGGGAAATCGTCAGCTGCTGTAATTTTAGTTAAAGCACTTAATACAGAAACTGCAACTGCAGAAAATTTATTGAATAACATTCTTGAACTTTAACTGTTGATTAAAGAATTAAGAAAGTTTCAAAAGAATGGGAAATATATAAAAATATATTACAAGTCAGAATAAAAAAGTATAATAAAACGAAATTGGAGTAACTAAGAAGTTATTAAAGTAAAATGAAATGCCAAAATACAGCAACTTTGTAAAACTTTCAGGAAAATACTTCCACTTTTCATTTATTGTAATCATCACCACCTCGATAAAAAGAAATGATTGCTGTTTCATCGTGGACCGTCGCGCTGTTGACCGTGCGGGTATTGATCTTTTGCCCAAATAGGAAATGGTCGCTAATGGAAAAACCGTTTCCCAGCGGCTGAACCGTGTTTCACATTCATTTAGTGGGCCAGTCGTGAGGGCCAAAAAGTGAAACAAAAACAAAAACAAAAACAAATAGCCTCTCGTTTCTTTTGTGCGGGTTCCAAAATTTTACTTTATTGCTTTTTTCCGGAGATCACGGAGATAAAATACTTTTGATTACGTAAAGTATCAGATTATTACACGTTATCTTAACTTAACTTTAACTTTAATTTGAAATACAAAATACAAAATATTAAAATAAAATCTTAATACACATCTACATCCAGTAGGTTGAATATGTCTTATGTACTGGTTTATCACGTTGAATACTATCAGGAGCACGTGGACCAGTATCATTGTTATCTTGATGATTTGGTTGAATCAATCCAAATGATTCATCTGGTAACATCGATTTAACATTATCTTCAAATCCTAATGTAACAACTATTGGAGCAATTAATATTATAGCAAAGAATACAATGACACAAAAATATAGTAATGCATATCTACTAGCTTCTCGTTTTCTCCTTTTCTCAGTTGATGTAGTATAAACAGGTTGCCTTAATTTACTCATTGGACTAATCCACATAATCATACATGAATGCCAATGATCAATATATGGAATAAATAATATTGGTGTAAGTAAAATCAATATACCATGACCAATGAAAAAATCTGCACTAAATAAACTCATCTCGCTAATCTTAACAATAAACTCTCTTGATGGTTGTGTAAGTGCATATCTACCTAATAAAACCCATTTTCCTGACCACCATGCTCTATTACTTAAGTCTTCCTTCATTTCTCTACTTAACATTAACAATTTTGATGCTTGGAATAAAGTTCTTTGTAAAAATATTGATGAAACAAGTAAAATCAATGTTCTACTAAAATTAAATCCTTCTAAAACCCAAACTAACTCAAATTGAATAACATGAATTATAACACCTGCTAAATGTGCAATAGCAGCTAACACTGATGGAATCTTAGTACAGCAAAGTGATAAAACAGGACCTGCAAATAATGATAATGGAAATATGAGCACTAACACTATTGTATTCATAAGAATTGGAAAAGCAGTAACAATAATTAACCTAACAATTAAATTAACATCATGTGGACTAGATACACCAGACTGTGAATTCATGAACATATAAGCAATAATGATAAAAAATGTTTGTATTGATGGAGCAAATATTTCCGCAAAGAGGACATTTATAAATGGTGCTTTTCTGTTATCTTCCTTAATTTTCTCATTTTCATGATCTTTTAACTGATGTCTCTTAAACCCGGTAAATTTAGATCTTGTAACCCTTGTATATGTGATCCAAGAATTCAAATGCCATTTGGAATTACCACGACTTAACCATCTAACAAATTCTCTGTAATCAATAAAGAAATCAGTCCATGAAAATTGATGTGGATTGAACAAAAATGGTGATAACGTTAATGAAACCATTGTGATCCAAAACCATAAAATAGAAGGTTGCCACATTGTAATAGTTGCAAATAATAATAATAAAAATAACCTTGAACCAAAGTAAATGGATGTTGGAGCATATGCAGAGAATAACTTAGTAAACGAAACCCGAGTAATTGAAAATCCACGACCAGTTGAAATGTATCTGGCACCCCCAAAAATAATATCCTTATTTAATGAATCTGTATATATTTGACAAACAAAAACTTCAAAAATTGGTGATAATGACATAAAATGCATAAATAATCTACTTGCCGCTTTCCATAAACCTCTTTCTGATAATTCGTGTAAAACTAATGGAACAAATGAAATAAAAAAACAAATAAAAATGGATAAGACATATCTGTAAACCCAATCTAAAACAGGTTGTAAATTTTGACATCCAAGGGGAACTTGTAGATCAGTAATTGGAAGATCTTTATCATAAAAACATGGGATTAATTCGTAATTTAAAGCACCTAAATTAACAACTGTTAACATAAAAATTTCTAATGAAAACATAATAAAAAGATTGTTGATATGGAAACCTGGATGAGCATAATAAAAGGATAAAAATCTATCCAAAGCCATTTGAGTACCAATATAATAATACTCTCTAGATAAAAGTTGTTCACCCATACCACCTCCAATTTTAGTTGTGAAGTTCAAGATTGAACCAAAACCTAAATCCCTACCTTTACCACATTGAAAATAATCACAATGCTTAATTCTTCCACCTCTGCAAATGGCATTCATTCCTGCATAAATATCTTCATTTAAATGAAGACCCTTTTGTGCCTTTGATATACCACCTCTAGTACACATAAAAATAGAATTCAAAAAATCAGGATGACCATAATGTAATTTACCTCCAATTTCAGATAAAGTTCTAGCAAACATAGTACCAAAAGTTTGTTCCTTTGAAGCTGCAACATCACCTAACACACCAGAGTTTTCAGAGAAAATATATTCTCTAGCTCCAACAATAGCAACAGGGCTTACATTTTTATAGTGTACAGATGGAATGTATGGATTCTCATTATCTTCTTCCAAATTTTCAAATTCTGATAAAACTGATCTGATTTTAAAACATTCTTCTAAATAATTATCTTGATTGGCATCAATGACTTGAATGACCTCACCTCTATAATAAATAATGGATAAGTTTTGATTATCTGACTTACCGTCACCAAGGATTGGGTTTCCTGATAGCAAAATTTTATATTTCTGTTTCAATTCATTGCCTTTTCTCATTGGATCATTTTCATCTGGCTTCTTTTCAACAGTATACAAAACAGAGTAATATTTTACTTCATTAGTCTCCGCATCAACCTCTTTTTGTAAAGAAGCAATTAAAATAGATGGATATGTATTAACTAAAGCTTTCACATTTGCCAATTCATTTTCATTAAACGCTTGAAGTCTTTGCATTGAAACTAGCATTCTAAATTTCCTGTTAGCTAAAATTTCTAAATAATCTTCAAATGGTTTGTTACTATCAAAATACGATTCCATTTCCGGATTTTCAACTTTATGTAACAATTTTATAGCTTTTGTATAATTCATAAACCCAGAAATAGTTCTGTATAACGTTTGTGTTTTTAATGATGCCCAAATTCGTGTTCTCATAATGTATTCTGGAGCAGATGATTTGTATCCAATACAATAAAGAGGTAAATCATTAATTTTGTTATCAACAAATTCCTTTTCTGATTTCATGAAAACTGATGATGATTCTGGTTTATCTTCATCAGTGGTATTTCTTTTAGATAAAGCTAAAACTTTAGTATCAGCAACAAAATTTTTCCATTCACTTTCATGCATTACTTTCAAATATTCTAATAAAGACATTTTTGAACTTGGATCTTGTTTAATAATTTCCTTCAATTCCATTAAAATCTTTTCGGCATAGTGGGGAATAAAAACAGTAAATTGGGGCATTGCTTCAACTGGAATTGGCTCAGGAACAGAAGTACTCAAACTTTGAGCAAAAAATATTATTCTTCTTTCAGCTTCAGAATTTGGAAAAAAATAATCTGTAATATCTTTACCACTATCATCTTGATAAAGAAAAAATGATGGAGCCCTTAAAGCCATACCACCATTTGTTTCATCTGGAACTAAGGAATAAATCATTTTTTGTGCTTGGTCGGCAGATATCATATGCTCACGAAAAAGAGATATAATGAAAGCATTCCAAACTTGTGAGATCAAATAAACAGGTTCATATTTAACCTCCATTTTTGATGTAGCTAAAAGTTTAGAATAAATACGTGATGGCAACCTTGTGAAAACATTTCTCCATGGTGATAACATCGAAATACCACTTGAAAACGACAATGATAATGAAATAACACAATTCCAGATAATATACCAAAGATAAGTGTCTAAAAAAAACAAAATCAAATCTGTCAAAAACATCAAGCCCAAAACAAAATTGTTTTGATATCTGCATAAGTATTCTTTAAAATAATGATCGCCGTGGCATCTTGATAAATCAATAATATTTAAATTTCTAATCGGATCCCTCAATGAAAGAGTTAAGAAAAAGTAAGATTCAGTAAATTTAGCACCGAAAACCAAAATCCATAATAAAATTGAAATAACTCTACTATATTTTCCTAAACTTGGGAATGATGCAGTAAAAACTTTAATCGGATCATACACTTTTTTATTGGAAAATGAAAAATCAAACATTTGAAATGGAGCTTGAAATGATAACCAAATTGTTGTTAAAATTGAAATAATAAATTGGATAATGGAAACAATCAAACCTGCACGTGAAATGACATCAAATGGAATATAACCTAAAACAAAAATAGAAGGAGCAAAATTTACTATGGTGATAAGAATCAATAAAAATAATCTTTTCCAAAGGTTTGGTCTTCCTGGCCATTTCTTTGGAACATAAGAAAACTCAAAAATAGTTGCAATAATCTCAACAAGACATCCAACAGTACTACCCAAAGAAACAATAGAAAATCTAGATTGTAAAGTTGGTTGATTATTCAAAAGATAATTGTAATCTTTAGTATACAATGTGGGTGAATTGAAACTTGAATAATACCAGAAAACATTTAAATGAATAATCCAAATTCTACTAAAGTTAGTAGCCATATGCCACCAAGAACGTTTCTCTCTATAAGTTTTTTGAAAAGAAGAAGACCAAACAATATCACCGATTCTAGAGTACCTTTGTTCCTTTGATAAATTCATAAACTTTTCTTTACCATTTTTTGTAAGTTTCAAATTTTTCAAGCCTTTGTAATACCAAAACAATTGGTTCATGTCATCATAACCTATAATTTGATGATGATCTTTTTCACGTCTAATATATTCACCATTGTAAAGTTTATATTGACCATCACGATAAAATTCATATAAAGGAGTAATAACACGGTTCAAATAGTCATATTCTGGAAAACATTCGGTTGAACCAATTTCTTTTCTATCAATCATATAATCCAATGCACATTTGAAAACAAAACATAATAATTCTGGAACAAATCTTAAGTTATTGGCTTCACCCCATATCATTAAATAAAGAGCAAGTTGGTAAACCATGTCTTGAGGAGTAAGATCGTACATTCTTCTTCTCCAGTTATATTCAACAAGTTGAACTTTTGAAGTTGCATAAAAATCAAAATCCAAACTTTGTTTCTTTCTTTTCTCTTTTTTATATTTCAAAAGATCAATTCCATCCATCATTCCTGGATCTTCATCTATCATGGCACAGAAGTACCATTTCCTATAATTAGAATGTTCACCTCCAATATAATCTGCGTGAAGAGAGATCAATGCCTTTCCAGCAGAAACACGACTAGCTTTTGAATCTAGTTGAGACATGAATAATTCAAAAACGTTTTCACAGTTATCTCTCTGAAATCCAAATATACCACGAACTTCATCAAATATTGTATAGATATCTTTAGAAGTGATTGGTTGTTCATCATCAGTATTATATGAAAAATACAAATCAGCATCTAACTTTTTCTCTGCTTCTTCTCTCAATTGACGAGCCGACTTTTTAGCAATATGATGCACCGAAGGTGGTTGACTTGGAGCATTCTCTAATGGCATGGATCTATTTATACTTTCTAAAGGTTGGGCTTGTTGTTGAGTATTTGAGCTTTTTTGAACAGATTGATTTGGCTGTTGATTGGTTACCATATCATCGTTGCTTCCAGTTTTATCATTGTTATTAGCCTGATTTGGATCTTGTACAAAATCATCATACATGAAGTAATCCTCCATGTTGACTGGCCCTATGATATTTGAAAGTAGAAAGTATGTATATTAGAGTAAAGAGCCGTTTAAAGGCAAATTAGTTTTACAATCTTGTGA
This sequence comes from Pichia kluyveri, assembly GCA_030062975.1. NCBI lineage: Eukaryota > Fungi > Ascomycota > Pichiomycetes > Pichiales > Pichiaceae > Pichia > Pichia kluyveri. The sequence continues at coordinate 377,065 of CP125798.1, read as the reverse complement.
ATAAAGTTGGTTTTGCAAAGTTGCCCCGTTCAAATGGTTTGATAGACAACATTTTCCTATTTTTACCTTGACCTCGTATTTATTTCAAGTTATTGTTACTATTCAATCCATCTTATTTCATAACAAAATGATGCATTTAACATGGACATGTTGATGCCTGTGTATACTTTCTATTTTAGAAAGGTATTAATCATTCTTTAGTATTCAATGTTGATGCTAATGAATTCAACAACTCCAATTGTGAAATTCATCATGTGATTACGTAATCTCTGGAAAAATTTATTCAAAAAAATTTCAGTACTGGTGGTGTTCAAGAGGAATCAAACAGGATCGACTTGGAAGAGTTATATTATGAGAAAGTCATAACTTTTAAACCTAATAACAAGGAGAATCACTTATTGATATTTATATTATAATTATAATTTTGTAAGGTTGGAAAAATTTTAATTGAAAAGAGGAACAATATATGAACAATTTCTTTAATAAAATAACTAGGAAAATGTCAACTTTAACACCATTAGCACAACTTAAACCTCCAAGAAATGTTGGAATGACCAAGCTTGATAAATCAAAATTTAAAATTAACCGAAAAGTTTGGGCTTTGATACTACCAGAAATTAAATACATTAATGGATTTTTAAACAGGAAAAATAATACACAATCAATTGCACTCTCATTACCTCAACAGACTTCACTAGTAGAATTAGATAAGGAAACATTATCACCTGATCTTCTAGATAAAATTTCTGCAAAAAATCCTAAACTCAAAGCTTTGCTTCTTAAAGAAGATATAAATGTTACAGATGAAGATTCAAAACATGAAACTGAACCTAATTACGAACCAGAATTATTAAAATCTAACGTTTCTGATGATGTTTACAAGAAATTGAAAAATCTGGGTGCAATCTACAAAATGTACGACTTGAATTTTGGTTTTGAATATTGGGCTTATGATGATATTCTCAAATCTGTTTTACCAGATGACCTAATTGAAAATTGTCCAAGTGCTTTCACAATTGCAGGACATTTAGCACATTTAAATTTAAAAGAACAATACATGCCATATAGAAAAATAATTGGAGAAGTTATTTATGAGAAATTCCCAAACATCAAAACTGTCGTTAATAAAACTAATAATATAACATCTGAATTCCGAACATTTGAAATGGAATTATTAGCTGGTGAAGATAATTTTGTGGTTACTCAAAAGGAAAGTGGATGTCAATTCACTTTTGATTTCCAAAAAGTTTACTGGAACTCTAGACTTGCAACAGAACATGAACGATTAATTGATTCATTTAGAGATGGTGAGATAGTTTGTGATGTCATGGGTGGTGTTGGACCATTTGCTGTTCCTGCAGGAAAGAAACCATGCCTTGTGTTTGCTAATGATCTTAATCCAGAATCATATAAATATTTAAATATAAATATAGATCAAAACAAAGTGGATACATTTGTCAAATCATTTAATTTAGATGGTAGAGAATTTATTAAACAATCACCTAAAATAATAACAGAATTCCAAAAAGTTACGCCAGAAATCAAATATGTTGCTAAAAACATAAATTCAGGCAGTAAGAAGCAAAAAGAACAAAAGAATAACGATGAACATCCTAAAAAGAAAAGATTATCACATTTCACTGTACCAAAATTTTCTTCGCATTATGTTATGAACTTACCTGATTCTGCGATTACATTTGTTGATTCTTATATTGGTTTATATTCTAATGGATTTGATGGTTTAACAAAGGATGAAGTCAAGAGTTTACCTGGATATATTTTACCGATTATTAATGTTCATCATTTTGAAAAATATAAAGATGATGAAATTGAAGGAGATGTTGAAAAAGAACTTGAAAGAAGAATGCATCTAAAAATTGTTGATCAATTAAAATTTGATATCCCTATAGAAAACATTAAATTCCATGTTGTAAGACAAGTTGCACCATGTAAACTGATGTACTGTATCTCATTCCGACTACCTGAAGAAGTTGCATTTGCATAGTAACTGTTATAAAGTTATTTGATAATTAACCATTAATGCATTTCTATAAAGCTGTTTATAAAATTAGTTAGAAAAGTTACACTGAAAAGTAAAAACACATTTTACACATTATGGTCTATTTCCCATTGGGCCCTTTTTCTCCATCTTACAGCACTCCAAAATGATCCATAACTCCAAGTTAAATCTTCTGCACCTTCCATATATCCTGTATATTTATTGAATTGCTCACTCATATGGCCATCAGCATCAACATGTTCTTGAATAACTTCTAAAAATGCATCAGCATATTTCATTAAAGATAATGTAGTATCAACAAAAGCATCTGATCCGAATGGTAAAATAACTTTTTCAGATTTAGTATTAGGGTCCAAACTAATAAAATTAGAATAAAATGAAAATTGATCGTTAGTGATAACTAAATCCTTGTTATGATAATAAAGATAATAAACCAGTTTGAATAACAGTTCAGAAGATGTGGCAGTTGCAATAAACCATGGATTACCTTCACTTATTCCGAGCCCGTCGTATAGATCTTCAGGGTATCTACCTATAGCAAACCCTTTATTAAAAGTACCATCAGCATGATTTATTGGGTATCTATATTTCATATCAGTTACAAGAGCAGCTAAAGTACTTAAAACTGAAGAATCATCAACAGAAAATGGAATATCAATTATATCAGTTGGATCATCTAAATCATGTGCTCTTAATGATGCTAATATGGAAGCAATATCTAAACCACATCTTTTAGCTTCAGCCACTAAAGATGGTGTTTCGATTAAAAATGGTATATTTGGAACTTTAAAACCAGAATCAAGCAGAATGTACAGTCTCAAAGCAGTAAAGGAAGTTCTTAATCTAAGGTTAAATTCATAATCTTTGAAAGCTTCTGAAAGTTTAATACCCATCTTTAATGATTTTAACATTGTCAAAGATGTAAATAAATGAATAGAGTCGATTTCTTCCCATAAGTCAAATCCATCCTTATCCCATTTGTTAATCACATACGTTAAATCTGGTTTTAAAATTTCATTATAAACAAATGAGGCATTATGAATTAAGTTTGGATATAACACATCAAGATCATTATTTTTTAAAAAATTAAGATAATTTATCATTGTTATAACTCTAAGACCAGGCCCGTCTCTTTGAGGTCTACCCCAATGTTCATCAAAGGTAGTGGTATCAGGCATAAATTTTGGCTCCCCTAAACTATCAAGTGATTCCCAGGTTCCAGATTTATTGTCTAATCTTTGAAGTTTATGATTGTTGGCAATATATGATTCAATTGCAAAAAAGAGCTTCTTTGAATACGAGGATTCTAAATCTTCAATATTATCATTTAAATACTCAACAATTGAATTAACGGTAATAGCGGCATCTCTAACCCATTGATAAAAATAATTTGGATTTGATTTTGAAGGTGATGCAATAACTGCACCATCAGAAACATTTTGAAGATTAGTACCTACACCTCCAATATTTTCCAAAATTCTAGAAAATGAAAGTTCATACTGATCGTCAATCCATGATTCAAAATTTTTATCAGTAGTTTCATTCAAGTGGTAAATACTTTGAATACCATCATCAATATAAATTTCCGATGGTTCCGGTTTATGCAAGTAGCTTGAAAAAAATGATTCAATAAAACTTTTGAAATTATTCAATGGTAAATTCGATGCAGCATGATAGCTTTGTAAGGGATTGGCCTCAGCTATTTGAACAAGTGGAAACCCAACAACTGACGTTGATGAGATTAAAAGCAGTAAAGCTGCTTTCATTGATTTATTAAGCATTATAGTTGAAGCAATATAATTTAAGAAATAAAAAAAAAATAGATAATATTATTTTAAAAGCAAAATTAATTTTAAAAAGCAACTAGTTTAATATATAATGAAGTCTAACTGTTTTGTGTATAAGATTGATCTAACTCTAGCCAAGCTGTCTATAATAAAGAAATTTAAACTCTAAAGTATAAAAACCTTAAGCAAGTGAAAAAAGAAACAACTTTTAAAAGGGAAACATAAAAAATAGGGGAAAGTCTGGGGATTAATGTTATCAAAATAAATTGATAATAAAACCACAATTAGCATCAGTTGAGCCCCTTTTCCACAGTCTAAAAATTATATCCCTGCGTCGCTAGTCGCAGTTTATTTCCTCTTTGGGACCCGTCTCCGAAGCACCGATTATTATACCGGAGATATGGGGTAGTACTTATATAAAAGTTATCATTATTTGAACAAGGTTTCTGGTAACAAGTATTGCTTCCTTTTATTGGAAATAAATCCTAAAAAAAGGTAAACAAGCTCAATTATGACTCAAGAAACAAAGAAACTTATACAAATACTTTCTAAATATGCTACATGCGATATGTCAGATGCATTAGTCAAACAAAAGAATAAATATGGTGGTTCATTACCAAATTTAAAACGTTATTCATCAAATAAGGAGGGTAAAACAATGGTTGGTAAGGCATATACTATTCTATTTGCTCCAAAGGATGATCCAAGAGAGGCAATTGGTGGTGGTTATATTGATAAATTACCTGAAGATTCAGTATTGGTTATTGCAACAACTCTCAATTTACAAAAGAAAGATGCTCCATTTACTAAAATGACTAATGCATTATATGGTGGTTTAATGTCAACTAGAGCAAATTATTTGAAAAGTTCAGGTACTGTTGTTTTCGGTAGAGTTAGAGATATTGATGAACATTTAGAATTAAATAGAGATGTATTTTCATTCGGTTTAGGTTCCGCAGCTCATGGTCCAGTCGTTAAAATGGTTGGTATTAATGTTCCACTTAAAATCTTAATTGATGGTTATCCTGAGCCCTATGTTGAGGTTATTAATCCTGGTGATATTATTATGGGTGATGATAATGGTGTTGTTAAGGTTGCTGATGATGAAAAACTTGAGTCAATTCTAGAATATATTCCAAAAAGAGTTCAGGCTGATACTCTCGTGAAGGAAGATATTCTTAATGGTGAGGAATGTACACCTGCTCAAAAGAAGAGAAGAGAGGGTTTATAATGGTATAAACAATAGCTTATTATATTTATATTAAGTAAAGAATATATGGTATGTAGTAAAAGTAAACTATGTAAAGCAACTTGCTCTATGGAAAAAATCGAATTTGTTCAAGTAGGAAGAAAATTTAATGCTCACAAAACTTAGTGATGATAAAAAAATTCTTTGATTTCTTAATCTCTGTGCAAGTTGCAAAAAAAAAGTTTAGTTGTATTGATATATTTTTCTTTATTATTAGTAACCTATAACGAACAAAATGGTAAAGGATACTACATACTATGAACTTTTACAAATTGAATCAACAGCAACTGATTTAGAAATTAAAAAATCCTACAGAAAACTGGCAATTAAGTATCATCCTGATAAAAATCCTGATAATGAAGAGGCTGCAGAAACATTTAAAAAAATTAGTGAAGCTTATCAAGTTTTGAGTGATAAAGAAAAGAGATTAAAATATGATCAATATGGTATTGAAGAAGCAGGTGCTACTGGTATGGCAGATCCAGAGAAATTTTTTGATGAAATATTTGGTGGTGAATCATTTATACCATATATTGGGGAATTGACGTTATTGAAAAATATGACAAAGGAACTTGAACTTTCAAATAATGAAGCCGCAGAACAAGAAGCTGCAGAACAAGCTAATAAATATTATGAAGAAAACCATGTAAATATATCATCAAACAATTATTTAGGTGATGCTTCTCTGAATGATTTATCTCTTGAGGAACAACAAAAATTAATTGAAAACGAAAGGAAAAGACAACATGAATTAGAAAGAGAAAAGATGGAGGAAGAACAAAGCCAACATAGAAAAGAAATTCAAGCCGAATTGACAAAACAATTAATAAATAGATTGTCTGTGTATACTGAAACAGATAAATCTGATGATATAAAGAAATCATTTCAAGAAAAGTTCAGACTTGAAGCTGAAAATTTAAAAATGGAATCTTTTGGTTTAGAACTTTTACATACAATTGGTAGTGTATATTATAATAAAGCTAGCACATTTATTAAATCAGAAAGTACAATTCTTGGAGTAGGTGGGTGGTTTGGTACTCTCAAAGAAAAGGGGGGTATTATAAAAGATACATTTTCAACAATAAGTATTGCATTAGATGCACAAAAGACAATGCAAGATTTAGCAAAAATGTCCGACCGTAGAGAACGAGAACTAAATAAAAATGCTGAAACTGGAGAAGAAGGGGAAGACCCAGCTGAGGAAAAAGGTGAAGAACAAGCAAAGGATGACTCTCGTCCTGAGGAAGAAAGTGATAAGAAGGATAAAAAGGATCCTGAAGATGAAGGACCTGTACCAACAGAGGAGGAAATAGCTGAAATGGAAAAACTGTTGATGGGTAAAATACTAGCTGCGGCTTGGAAAGGTTCGCATATGGAAATATCATCAAATTTAAGAGAAGTTGTCTCCAATGTTTTATATGATGAAAGTGTATCATTATCAAAGAGACTAGAGAGGGCAGAAGCATTGAAGTTGATAGGTAGTGTATTTAAAAATGTTGAAAGATCTAAATGGGAAGCTGAAGAAGCTAAAATTTTTGAAGAATTAGTTGCAGAGGCTACTTCAAAAAAGGCAAAGAAGAAATAAGTTATAAGTGATACTACTTGTAGATATTAATGATAGGATTATTAAATTATATGTACAGAAAGTTTTATAAATAAATAGAGGTGAAATGTAATTATTATGATCAAAATTAATTCTTTTCGACAGAATAGTAAACTTTTCTTAGATCAACAACCTTCTTTCCTCTTTCTAAAGCCATTTCTTCAGTTGTCTTTTGTTTTAATAATGCTTCTATAGTACATTTAACAACATTCATTTTATTTCTTGATCTATAAACTTTTGAAGATAAATCTTTTATACCAGCACATTGAGCTAATTCGAAAATCATTGGATTACATCTTAAACCAGAACCTGGAGGTGCAGATCTTAAATGAACGACACTTGCACCAAATTTGTGCTCTATATTACCGAAAATTGTTCTATCTTCTAATCTTGGAACTTTAACTAAATTCTTTACTGCTTGCCAATGAGCTTTTAAAATTGCAGTACCTGGTTCTTCAGGGTCTTTACCTTCACCAATACCTAACATACCATTTCCATCACCAGCACACACAAGAGCATAGAAGGAATTAATTTTACCCTTTGAAGTTTGATTTCTAACAGTTTTCAAAAGTAATGTTTTAACTTTTAAACCCATAATATATCTTTCATCAAAACCAGTTGCAAGGGATAATTTCTTTGCTAATTCACCTAATTCTGAACGTTTCTTAGAACCTTCAACATCTAAAATTTGATTTTTTGGGATATCAATTTCATTAGGTTGAGAAATTTTAGTGAAGTCAAGTGGATCTTGTTCTTGATGATCGAAATAATCACTTTTTTTAGTGAAATCTGTTAAAAAATGTGGAGCAAATTGAATAGGATTTAATTTTCTGTTTTCATAATGTTTTGGGTCAATAGCAGTTTCAGCTTTAAGAATAGAATCAACTATTTCAGGGTCATAATAATTAAGTAAATATTGCATATGGTTTACTTTCTTTGGATCCAGACTACTTACTTCCTTTTGAAGTATTATTCTGGAAGATGAAAACATACGCTTACTCACAGTTTGAAACATGGTGTTGCTTATGTATGAGTGGTTATGGATATATCTATTCAAGAAACTATTCTCAAGACTTCTTTCACCCTAATACTAGTTCAATTCATGCATTGGACGAAAATTTCAACTTTCACTTTGGAAAAAAATATTAAAATGGCAAGCTTATTCAAAGTCGCGACTCTCGGCTCAGCATGTTTAAAAAGGTTAGTTAGTTACTTATAATGGAGTACTTCAGTTCATGAATAAACTTATTTATTAAACAATTTATACTTACAAGAGAGTTATTTATAAACAGATATATGTATAGATTTAGAATCTATTTATTTTATTTGCATTGGAGCAATGACAGGTTGTGGAATAGATTTGACTGGAGATTCACCAAGTAATGCAGGAGCAATAGCAACATGAAGGTTATCAACTTGTAATTGAGGATTTCTGTTTAATCCATTAACGACAACTTGTGCATTAACTTTCAATTGTGGAGTTTTGTATGATTTAGTTGGATCAAAGATTAATTCAGGTCTGATACCTTTGACAACACTTGCAATTGTTGAATCAACTTCTTCGGCTGAAATATTTTGTAAATTCTTTAAATTAGCTACTGATCTCTTTAAATTAGAAGGTAATGTATTATTAGCATATGGGTAAAGAGTTGAAGTTTGTGGGAGATATTCAACATTTCTCTTTACTGAGTCTAATAATTTAAATCCTCTTCTCATTGTAATTTGTTCTAATGCTTTTAAGAAACGAGATTCAGTGTTGTGAGCTATTTTATCCTTTGATAAGTTCAATTCAAGTTTATTAATAATTGATGGTCTATATGGTTTAACTGTATTTTTAAATTCAGCAAATTTATCTTCTGATGATGCATAAAGGTTGGCATAATGATTAATACGTGCATTTAAGAATTGATGAGTTATTTTGTTTTCAAATGTTGGAACAACAGGTTTAACATCATCAGATGTCTTTCTTCTAATGAAAAATGCCTTTTCCTCAAGTTCTTCAGCAAATTTCATACCTTTATCATTTAAAGTTTGAACATTACGACCAATATCATCCTTTGATTTTTTATTTCTGTATCTATCAAAATCAGAGACTGTCTTTCTTTCAGTTGATCTTGAATTACTGAAACCTCTTGATTCTTCCTTTTGTTCTCTTGTTCTATAATTTGAACCTCTCTTTGATGGAGATTTATTGAATGAACGGTTATTTTGATATGTTTTCTTATTATTTCTAAATTCTGGTTTGTTAGATGATGTTTTTCTATCCTTATTTTCACCTCTAGAAAATGATTTCTTATTTAATGATGGATTAGCAGTTTCAGTTGATGAAGCTGCCTCAGTCTTTGCAACTGTTGCTAATTGATCTAGTAAATTTTTAGTTAAATCTGAAGATCCAGAAGCTTCGGTGGCCATACCTCTTGCATTTGCAATTGTTCTCAATCCAGCTCTTGCAAACATCGTGATTTGAATGGTTCTTGAAAGATATTTATATCTATACTGAACCAAACTTCTAGTTCTCCTGGAATGCATTTATTTAATTCGACGACTGGCATGTAGAAGAACTTCAAATGAAATTTTTCATTATATCCGGGTAAATTACATTACGTAATATATTTCCGATTATCTACGAATTAAAATCACGTAATTTCTTTTTAATACGTAGAAACCCGGGGGTTCGGAGTGGTGTTAAAAAAAATTAATTTTTCACTCCGATAAAATCATGATGTGTTTAAATAAAGACCGTTTTCCATCATTTATTAATATAAATTATTGTATAAGAACTGATGTTCCTGATTCTTATCTTTCTTATGAATCATTTATACATCGCTATTTTGAGCAATTATGTCCTTTTTTTTAAATATACCCACGGAATTACAATTACGAGTATTGGAAAATGTTTCTGTTGATACTTTACAAAATCTATTAATAACTGACAAGTATTTTAACTCTATTACTTTATCTTCAATTCATTCAACTGTTAACACACTAACAGCTTCTGATGATAGGTTCTATTTTAGTGTTTTCTCTCCTCAAGTGAAAACTCATCTGATACAAACTTTTAACACAACTTGTGTATCAACACCTATTCAAAATTCACAAGTAAATACCCCATTAAAAACAGAGAGTGATGATAAAACACTACTTGTTGACTTAAACCGTGTTTCTGAAAAATTGAATCTAATATCCTCTAATTCTTCATTATTTCAATCTATGAATTACAACTCTAATTCGTTCTCACCATATAAATCAGTTTTCAAACTGGGTGATCTTCAATATACCCGAAATCCACTGAAATACAATTCAACTAATGTTCCAGCTAATGAGGACTCCACAACCTCATTATCTTTAGTGGTTAACGAAGATGAACCATACATTAATATACAGTTTGAGATGCAAATGAAAAAAGATATATCATCTGATAATTTATCATCATTATTTAAAGTCCATTCAAGAATTTCCCCACTGAAAGAGATTGGTGCCTCTTCAACAGGTGTTTTATATTCAGATGATAAAGCTGTTATGGTTGAATATTCAATTTTGAAAGAATCAGAAGTACCCCCTTATAATGGATACGATTATGATGTGTTCCATAATTATAAAATAAATTTTGGTAATATAGAGATCAACAACACATACTTACTTGATTGTATTGAAGGTTGATTTCCTGGATAAATGTAACGAACCATTTTTCACGACATTTTTTCCAATATAATTTTTGCTCTTTTTATTTATTTACAGTACAATTTATATTTGAAAATATATATTCAAAATTCTAATAATATAAAATATAGTTATAAATAAAGTTTGTGACTGAAAAGCATTTTGTTTAAGATGGAGAGTACCATTTCATGGTATACTTTCTAGCAGCTTTACCATTCCAGTACATTATAATATAAGATCCACTGGAGACCACACAGAAACAAGCTAACATGATAGTAGTTCCTAAAACACCAACACCATCCAACCAATATTGGAAAACAAAGGTGAAAACTGTAGCAAGTAAGTTTCTAACGACTAAGACGGATGTCATGGTTTGAACAGTTTCACCAGGATAACATTCTAAAACATAGGTAACAGCTAATGAGGTTGTTGTACATATACCAAAGGAAATTAAGGCAATACCGATTGCTGCAACAATCCATGGGGCTCCATATAATGGACCTAAACCATACATAAATAAACCACCAATATTTAAAACCAATGGAACAATATTCATTAATAAACGGAATTCCGGCTCAAAAACACCACCGTTTTTCTGAGACATGTAAATGACAAACTTATCAGAGAAAGCAGCATATATACCACCAATTGTATTACCGACAGTTATTGAGAGATTTAATAGCCCAAGTGCATCTGCTGAAAAGTTATATGGTGGTGCTTGGAAAAATTCAGATTGTGAAACAGTAATTAAAGATAACCAACACATTTGTAAACCATAAACAAGTGCTGCCCAGGTAACTGCAGGATATCTTAAAACAATTAAGTTTTTGAGAATACTTAATATTGAAATTCTGTTTTCTGTAATAATAAATGGTTTCAATAATTCCATATATGTTTTTGGTTTTATATCCTTTGATATCTTTACTCTTTGATTGTTATCCACATCGCTACATGCAATTTCATCTACATTGAAATTTAGTTTTTCATTTGACTCTGCTTTATCACTATAAAGTTCACCTTCATGATCATGTGACTTGTTTGATAAAACAACTTTTAATAATTTCTCCTCAACGATTTCATCAGTTTCATAATGTCTAACATAAAATGATTCTTCAAGCAAGAAAAACTCTGCAACAAATAAACCACCACAAATGATGATAACCATATATCCACACCAAAGCCAGCCTAAGTATTCATAAATATAACCTGCAAGGAAAGGACCAAAAGATGAACCAATACCGTTTGAAATTAAATAAACTCCAATAAACTTACCATGTTCGTGTAAAAAGAAAACATCTGCAATTGAAACTTCAACTAAAGAATCAACTGGACCAGCGGAAAAACCATTGACAATACTGAAACCAATATAACCTGCAAATGTTCTACGAGTAACAAAAATAATACCTGAAATAATTGCTAAAATTGTTGAAAACAAGTAAATTGGTCTTCTTCCAATTTTTGCTGCCACTTCTTGACATAACAAACAACTAATAGCAATAAACAACCATGCAATACCACCACCTGTATTTAATTCATTATAAGAACAATTATATGTTTCAGCCATTACATCATATATTGGACCATCAAAATTAACTGCAGCGGCAACAATTGTTGAAAAGAAGAATAAAACAATAAAATGTAAAACTTTCCTCCATTGTGCCCAATTCAAAGGATCATTTGGATCTGATGATGGCTGAGGGAATAGAATAATATCACTATTTTCTTTGGTATTTGCTAAACCTAAACCTGTAATTTCTTTTCCCTCGCCAACTAAAACTGTTGTTCCTGGGATAGTTAAATCATCTCTTAACTCTTGACTTCCTCTACTGAAAAACATCCCTTGTTTGTTTTATATTGTGTTGTTATACAAAATGAAATTATTTTAGTTGACTTATTTTAAAATAACTGGAATATAATGTTGCTTTAAATAAGATAGAAAAAATACAAAATTTGATGAATAAAGAAAATATTTTATCTTCTTATCTTGATAAGTTTTCTTTTGTTCTTCTTATCAGGTTATCTACTGTCCGATGTTGTTTTCAGTTAATTCAGCTATTTATCAAAAATTTGACATCATTATTCAAATAATAATGTTTCAACTAGGCGATTGTACAAAATCAGTGGTAAAACATTAGTGTGCTAAGGTTTTTGTCCTACTAATATCCAAGGTTTGTCGTTTATCTTAACGCCTTCCGCGATCAATATTTTGAAAATTAACGTTTTGCACAGCCGCGCGGTAGATACATTTAATTATTTCCTCTTTGGGACTGATAAGATTTCTTAAGAGCGGATAGCGTCTATTTAAGAATCATTAGTGTTAATAAGTTAATGATACTGGAATCCGTTTAAAAAGTCACAACAATCTTGAAATCTACAGTTTAGATACTTGAAGCTAAAGAAACAAAAATTCTTCATAACACCAATGACCATAAAATTCGACTGGAAGAAGGCTGCCGAAATAAAGAAAAAAGAAGTGGATTCAAACATTCCAAATGAGTGGATTCTACCTTCTGAAATTTTGGAAAAATACGATGAAACTACACCTGAGTCAGTTCTAGATGTACCAAAACAATTTTTGAATCCTAAAGAATTTGAGATTACCGAATTTTATACTGCAATTCAATTATTAGAGAAACTTAAAAATGGCGAGTTTACTGCTATTGAAGTTGTCAAAGCCTTTTCTCATAGAGCTGCAATTGCAACACAATTAACCAACTGCTGTACTGAATTAATGTTTGATTATGGTGAAAAGAGAGCTACATTTTTAGATACATATTTGAAAACAAACGGTAAACCATATGGTCCATTACATGGTTTACCAATTTCATTGAAAGACAGTTTCAATATTCCTGGGTATGACTCAACATTAGGATATACCTCTGAGATTGGTAATAAACCAAAAAACAAAAGTGATTTAGTTAGGGAATTGGAAGATTTAGGTGCTGTTTTCTATGTCAAAACTAATATTCCCCAAACTTTAATGACTGCAGATTCAGAGAATAACATTTTTGGTAGAACATTAAATCCTAATAATTTGACACTAACTGCTGGTGGTAGTAGTGGTGGTGAAGGTGCATTAATCAAAATGAGAGGATCTATTTTGGGTATTGGTACTGATGCTGCTGGATCAATCAGAATTCCAGCTCTTTGTAACGGTGTTTACGGTTTCCGTCCATCATCAAGAAGATATGCTCATGGAAATCAAATGCATTTAGAAAGAGATGCATACATTGATATTAAAACTGTTGCAGGTCCTTTATCAACAGATTTTGAAACTATTGAGTTTTTAACAAAAATTATTTATAATGATGAATCTTGGAGATATGACCCTGATAACTTTAGAATCTGCTACCAAGAACCAAAAATTAAACAATCGGATAAAATATCTATAGGTATTATCATTGAAGATCCAGCTTTTCCAGTTCACCCACCTTTACAAAGAATTCTTAGAGAAGTTGCAAAAAAATTATCTTCCAATGGTCATCACATTGAATTCATTGAAAATTTCCCATCTTATGAAAAATCATGGGAAGTTGCATGGTCATCATTTGCAACTGATGAACCAGTCAGCTACCAAAATCTAGTTTCCACTGGTGAAAGAATTATAAAATCTCTTCTTCTACCATGTGATGTATATGGTTCAGGGCCAAAAGATATTGATGAAGTTATAAAATTAAAGACTGAAATTAATAAAATGCACAAAGATTGGCTTTCCATTTATGATAAGTATGATGTTATTGTTTCACCTGGTGCGCCAGGAACTGCGCCACCACATGATACTTATGGTATTGCACCTTATACAACTTTGATGAATGTTTTGGATTTTCCAAGTGTTATCATTCCATATGGTAAAATTGAAAAAGATGTTGATATTGATGTGGATGTTGAATATCCAAAAATATTAGATGATATTTATGCACATTATTCATTGAATCTTTATAAAGGTGCTCCGGGTCATATACAAGTCTCTGCACCTCGTCTTGAAGACGAGAAGCTTCTTGCTTGTTGTTCCATTATTGATAAAGTTTTGAAACAATGATTCTGTCTTATTTATTGATTCTCTATACTCAAAAAAAAAGTACTTACTTATATATTATAAAACTATCTACTACAAATAACTTATACTATTGCAAAAATATTTGGTATGAAACTGATTCATCCTCCAAGACTTCCAAACCTTTATTTTCCTCCCATGTAAACTTCAAGCTATCTATAGCTCTTAAATAACATGCTATGTGGGTAGCTTCCCACTCCCCATATAAATAATCAATTACTTTTTCTTGCTCTAGTTTTCTCTCTAATATCAATCCTATAATAAATATGCCCCACAAATTAAACATTTCGCTATATGATTCCTTCATTCTCAACTCATCAAAAGCAACAAAGAACTCATCAATAATTCCCCTTCTTTGAGTTGGAAATTTTGTGTCTGAAGTTTCAAGTAGCATAAGTTTGCAAGTTAACAGTGCTATATAAACCATTTTTTTTTCACTTTTAGCAAATTCGTTGAGAAAGCAATTTGTTTCAAAAAGAAGATTCAAATATACTTCGTCTTGATATGACTTTTTTTTAAATATGAATGACGTTTTGGCAATAATGTGCATCATATCAATAGTATCCCAAAGTAATAAGTTTGACTCCCTTGTAACATTTTTTGGAAAAAAATTCCTAAAGATATCGCATAAAATGAATGGATTGTAAAAGTCTAATACTTTATTTGGTATCATCAATATTGATAAGACATAATGATAATACAAACTTTCCGTCAAAAACGCCAGTGCCCCAGTTGGCTTAATAAAGTTTTTAGCCAATACAAGCTCTATTCCTGAATAAATATCACTCAAGACTTCTCGATTGTGAGTTTTTATGTAAAGCTTTTTGAGTATACTGAAAAGTAGTGAAAAGAGTATTAATTCAGATGAGTGTTTATATTCATTACTTTTTTGAATCTCCTTTGTTGCCTCAGTATGGATTTGGTTGACAATTACATGTTTTGAAGTATCTGGGCTAAATAGTTGCGCAACCGATACTGATGTTATCATTTTTCGAAATTCAGCTGATCTTTTCAATAAATCTAAAGTGAAATCAGACGCAGCTTCTAATGATTCTTTTGGCAAAAGTAATTTGATTGTAACATTAAAGAAAATATTGAAACAGGTATCAAATGAAAAGTTATCATTTAAGCATAATGGAATGTGCTCTGGAATTCTAATTAAGGTATTCTTTTTTAAGGGTATAATTTTTTGTTCATCAAATGGAGACTCTATTTCTAAAGATGGGATATATTCTGTCTCTTCGAGTGATATCACCTCCTCTATACTTGGGCTATATGGGGGTGAGTTGGTGTAAATGCATGAAATATTTCTTCGAATACACCTATCACATTGTGGCTTGTTTTCATCACATTTCTTTTTTGATTTGACACAGCTTAAACAACCAGTTTTAGACCTTTGAAAGTGTCTATTAGAAAAGGCATTAACAAGGTCAGATCCGTTTTCATCTACAAATTGTTTGAAAGTTTGATTTGCATAGACACATTGTAATTTTCTCCTTGAACATAGACTGCAACTTGGTTTAATCTCATCGCATTTTTTCCTTGCTATTCGGCATGACATGCATCCTGTTTTAGATCTTTTAAAAAATTTCTTTCTATTTGCACCCTTTGGCTCTGTCATTGCGTTGACTCAAGAAGAAAGATGTTCATTAATTTATTTCAATAAAGAAAATCATGATAAGAAAAATTGGACTCCGATCTTGGGGATCGGGAATCGAAGTCCTCAATTATGTAATCTCATTATGTAATCAATTTTATTTCAACATGAAATTCTACATCGTCAAATCAGTACAGAAAACAGCAATAACTAAACGTAAATCTATTTTGTAACAGTGATAATATAATGAGAACATATCTGGACATAGTGAAAAAGGTGGATGTGGTACCATACTCTCATGAAGCTGAATATGATGACTTTGTTTCACATTTCTTTAGATTAAAATCTCATGACGGATCATTTAATTTGGGATATTTGATTCCATCGGTTGTAAAAGAGTTATTTAAATATCCACAATATTTTACGATCAATGACAATATTGTCAAATTCTCTTTTTCTTTAGATACTATTGAAAAACGTGAGGAAGCTTTAGAAATAATAGGTAATGAATGGAAAAACCAAGGATTATTTGATACGCTTAAAGGATGGAGAAATGAAAAATATACAATATATGGACCAATAAATGAAGTATATTTCCATTTAGAACGTGCAATGTGCCCATTATTTGGTGTTGTAATGTATGGTGTACATATTAATGGATATGTTAAATCACCAATAACTGGAGAGATCAAATTATGGGTTCCAAGAAGAGCAGCTAATAAAGCAACATATCCTGGAATGCTAGATAACACCGTTGCTGGTGGTTTAGGATATCCATATGGACCAATTGAAACTTGTTATAAAGAATGTTATGAAGAAGCTGGATTAGAAGAAAGATATGTGACGAAGAATATCAAATCATGTGGAGTTATCTCATATTTATATCAATTAAAACCATTTGATTTTGAAAGTGAATTGGGATCAGTACAGCCTGAAGTTGAATATATATACGATCTGTACATGGATGAAAATACTATACCTCATCCTGTTGATCATGAATCTGAGGACTTTCAATTAATGACAATTGATGAAGTGAAAAAAAGATTGCTGAATGGTGAATTCAAAGATAATTGTGGTGCAATTATAGTTGACTTTTTAATTAGACATTCAATTATAACCCCAGAACTTGAAAAAGATTATATACAAATAAATAGTAAATTGCATAGATATTTACCATTCCCTGTTAGAAGTAACTAATTATTTGTTTTATTTTTATCTAGATTTATAAAAGTTATTATTTACTAAAATGTAATTTGATATTCATCCATTCTCTACTTATAACTTCCTTTGGAGTTAATGAGACATTACCATATGTAATTGGAGCAAAGAATACAAAACTGGAGATCAATACAGCAAGCAATAAGAAGACAAATGAGACATAAGCTAAAGTGTTTAAAGTATTTGGCTTTTCACCCTTTTGACACCATTCTAATCTTCTATTGTTTGTGAATAAAAATTCAAAAACTGAAGCAGAAAATAATGCTGCTAATAAATGTGCAGGTAAATAATGATGTAAGAATTTTTGTCTACCCATTAAGAAGAATGGTAAATAATGGATTAAATATGCAGTTAAGAAGAATAAACTTGTTAAATAAAGTTTTGATCTTGCTTCCTTTGTTAAAATATGAATATCTCTATGAGCTGTTAATTGATCAAATACAACTATGATTGTAAAAACTAAAATCATTGCACATTCAAACCACCAACCTGGAATATTACCAACAAAGAAAATTTGTTGTCTTAGATCATTATTAGTCCAAAATGAAACACCTGACATACATAAAGGCCAAGCATCAGGTTGTGAAGCAAATGGGTGTTCACTTGATAATTTATTGTTATGTTCAAACATTAAAAATTGTAATTCCCACCATTTTCTGAAAAATGGTAATTTAAGAACAGGTTTTGGAACAAATTTAGCTCTTTCACCTGATAATCCAACAATTTTATCAACAACCCAATTATTTTCACTTGATTGAATTTGTTTATTACCATTAACTTCTTGTTGATTGAATGCCCATTCAGGTAATAAAACATCATCATGAGTCCACATTGCAACAACAGTTGGAACATGTAAAAATTTAATAATTGAACCTTTAGTTTTCAAAATTTCATGAGGTTTACCATCAACTGGATCAAATTTAAATAATGTATCAGCATATCTATTTGAATCACCTTCTTCAATTGAAATAACTGTAAATTCTTCATTGGTTGGATATAAAGGAGATGCAACATCATGAGTTAATAAATAACCATTAGTATGAACATGTCTTAATCTAAAGGTATCACCTTGGTGAACTGGTCTATTCAAACGTTTATCATCAGTTTCTCTAACGGGTAAAATTTCCCAGTAATTGGCAGCATCTTCATTAAAATCTTTAACACATGTAACTTGTTGACCTTGAGATGAAATTCTACCATCATCATAACGTAATGGATAATTATATGGATGAGAATGTAAGAAACAATCAGTATTTTTATGTTTAATTGTAATTATATCATAATAATTAATTTCCTTTGCTTCTCTAGCTAAGATTGAATCACCTAAAGTTTCTTGAAATTCAGAGCTCATAAAAGCATCGCCAGGACCTGATTTTGTTAAAATTGCAAAATGAATGTAGAACCAACCAAGATAAATGAAAAATGGAACAACTATTAATAGAACAAATCTAGCAATAAAATGTCTTGTAAATTGTCTTATCGTTAAACCAGTCTTATAATCTAGAAGATTCCATAAATCAACTGCAACTGCAATACCAACAGAGAAGAAAGTTAAAACACCAACATATTTAGTTGAAATAACACAAGATAATGCAAATCCCGTTAAAGTTAACCATTTATACCAATTGAAAGTGAATGGAGAATTTCTTAATTTAGTGAATTTAACATAACAATAAATTGAAGCAGCAACAGAGATGATTAAAGTTGCATCAAGTAAGATCAATCTAGTTTCAGCAACATGAGCATTATCAAATGCGACAATTGCTGAACCTAAGATACAAGTCCAAACTGAATAATTACATTCTTTTAAAGTTTCAAACATTAATGGAACAGTTAAAGTACCTAAGATAGCGGATAATGATCTTAAAGGAATATAAGGAATTGAATTATCAATATAGCTATCACCAATATTTTCGAATTTAAATTTACCATTAAAACCTACTAACCAACCAACAAAAGCGATTAACATTTTAGCAAATGGAGGATGTAAATCAAAGAAATATGTACGTTCAATATAATAAGAAGCAAATTTACCAAAATGAACTTCATCAAATACAACTTCACTTGGATACCAAATGTAATAAAATCTAGTTATGAATGCACAAAAAGTTATTGCAATATTAGCAACTGTATAAATATGAGATGAAGTTGAATTTGTTGAAGATGATGATGAAATAGAAGTTTTAGCAGCTGAAATAATGTCAACTTCATCAATCAAATCAACAGATTCATTATGATCAATCTCTACAGTTTTAGAGAATCCAACACTCTTCTTAGCGTTCTTCTTCGGAGCCATTGGCAGATATTTCCAAGAGAAGAAACCTTAGAGAACAAATTGTTATAAAGTTGACGTGTTACAAATATTGGTGTTAGAGAAAGCGAGAAATTGAAAATTTACATGTTTATTTTTCTTATGTAAGACATTAAATTCAGACTCTGTGATAAGACATGTGTGTTCTTTTCCTTTCCTTTCCTTTTCTTCTCTGTAAATAACAGCTAAGTATGTATCTTAATAGGGTGAGAACATCTGCTTTAGTGTCTTTGAGAAGGACACATGCACAGAAACGTTTCTTTTCATCAGATGATATGTTTGAAGCTTTCAGTTCGCCATCATCAGGAACTAAAAAAGAATCAACCAGTAATGCAAATGCAAAACCTATTGACCCAGTTATTAATATAAACAGAGATTATTCAGCATCAAATGAACCAAAAACTTCTATTAGTGATATATTTACTAAATCATTAAATGATTTTACACCAATAGATACACCATCTAATAACAATACAACAAATTGGTCAGAATCTTATCATGGTTTAGGTAATGCACCATTTAGTGTTGAAGCACAAAATATTTTAAACTCATCATTACCTGATGATGATATTGAAATTACACCTGATGGATTATTATATTTACCTGAAATTAAATATAGAAGAATTCTGAATAAAGCATTTGGAGCTGGTGCGTGGGGTTTAGCACCACGTAGTGAAACATTAGTTCAAACGCAAGAATTTGGAGGTTTATTAACAAGAGAATATGGATTAGTTATTCATGGTAGATTAGTTTCAATTGCAAGAGGTGAACAAACATTTTTCAAAGAACAAGGTATACCAACTGCAACTGAAGGTTGTAAAAGTAATGCATTAATGAGATGTTGTAAAGATTTAGGTATTGCATCTGAATTATGGGATCCAAGATTTATTAGAAAATTTAAAAAATCAAATTGTGAAAATATATTCGTTGAATATATTCCAACAAAGAAGAAGAAGAAGATTTGGAAGAGAAAGGATGAAGATGTTGAATATCCATATAAGAAATAATTTACTTGTAAATAGATAATTAAATAAATTGTATAACTAAAGGTGATTAAACCTGATAGAACAAAAAAAAATTACCCAGCATTATCACTGGGCAAAACTTGCGCTCCCCAGATATGTTGCCCATGAAAAGCAAATTATTACTAAGGCGGATCTGTTTAATTATTATAATACTTTTCATAAAACCCAAACCAATTACTTTTTTCTTTTTTAAAAAAGGAGGAAAATATTACTATTCCATAAAATTATATAAAACAAATGATTAATTTATTTATAAACCTTGAACAGCTCTTCTTCTGTCTCTTTCTTCAGCAATAGATAATTTAATACCTTTACCCTTTGGTAATGAAACGTATGGTTTACCTGCTTCGTTACCAATAATAAAAACGTTAGATAATCTAGTAATGAAAGAGTTATCTAATGAATCCTTTAAGTGAACTAAATCGAAACCACCTTCGTGTCTTTCTCTGTGAGTGATAACACCAACTCTACCTAAAGAACGACCACCAGTAACCATAGCTAATTTACCAGTTTCAAAAGCAATAACTTCTGAAATTTTACCAGTTTCTAATTCATATTTGATAGAATCACCAACTTTAATTGATGGATCTGGGTATCTGATAGTTCTACCATCGTGTGTAACAACATATGGGATACCTTTCTTACCTAATTGAACCTTCTTAACTTTACATAATTTGTATGCAGCTTCTTCAGGAGTAATTCTGTGAATTGCAAATCTACCCTTAATATCGTAGATTAATCTGAAGTTTTCGTTGGTTGCTTCTAAAGTAATAACATCCATGAAACCTGCTGGAAAAGTAGAATCAGTTCTAACCTTACCATCAACTTTAACATGTCTTTGCATTAAGATAGCATTGACTTCTCTACCGTTAAGAGCATACTTTAATCTGTTTCTTAAGAAAACAACTAATGGTAAAGATTCTCTTAACTTGTGTGGACCAGCAGAAGGTCTTGGTGCATAGACACCGGATAATTTGTCTAACATCCAGTGCTTTGGAGCTGCTAATCTTTTCATGTGGTGCTTTCTATAATAATAAAAATAATAAAGATGGAGTAGAGTTAGTATTATGTTCATAAAGAGTACGTCTCTTATAGTAAAAAAAGATAATTCTTAACAAGATTTAATAAAAAATCTTGCTTGGACAAACTTGCCCTCATACAACTTTCATAAAAGAAAGTTGTAGGTTGAATACAATCTCAATCTCAATAAATGAAAAGGGATGCAAACAACATAATAAAAATAAGTTTTATGTGAAGAATAATTACCTTTTGCACTAATGATAGATTATAATAATAACTAATTTGATTGGATCATAATCAGAATGATAACTATACATACGGTCCTCTAGCCATTTTTGAATATGTATTAGGTTGTCTTTAGAAGATAAATCAAAAGAGGGTAAAAATGGAGAAAATTAATTATACATTTGAGGAACTACTTACCTTATATAAATGAAGTTGAAAAAATAAGTTGAAAATGCGCGTAGAATGAAAAAAATTTGGAAAAAATAGAAAAAGCTGCGTCCCATATCCCAAAGCGGTAAAAAGGGTTTCCAACCCTCTCTTTCTCTCTTTCTCTTTTACTGCCAACTTTTTATAGCGAATTGCTTAAGTAATTCACCTAAATTAAATTCATTATAGCAATCATTATAGAGACTAACATTGGTAATTAATTCTTTAAAGAGTTGTTTATCACCATCACATGCAATTGATAATGCGTGTAATATAAATGGTTGAATAAAATCATAATATACTACATCAGTATATGCATTACCATTGTTTTCATATGTTTGGATAACATTAGGTACTTTGTAAACTGGTATCTTTCTATGAATTGTATCATCTCCATCATTACCCTTATCATCAATTGTAGTATATCCATATGATAATTTTATATCATTAATATTATTATCATTAATATAATTATCATTAATATAATTATCATTAATATTATAATCATTATCCTCTTTAATGGATAATTGATGTGAATTTTTCAATTTGATACCATTACTAAGAATATAATCACCACTATTCAATATCCATTGTAATTTAATTGCAATTTCACTTGGTATATTAGGTATAACATTCCATTTATTCTTAAATGGTGATACTGTAAATAATGAATTCTTAGTAAACTCTCCCTTATATAAATCATATCTTATACCGCCTGTGTTAATAAGTATGATTCTATCATTATTTGTTGAATTTAATAAAAATGGTGGCTCAGCCTTATCATTATCGCTATTATTATCATCATAACAAATTTTTGGTATTAATTGTGGTAAAATTGAATTTTCAAGAAATCTTAATAGTGATTTAGGATCTGGTTTATCCTTATGGTAATATTCGGCTGCATACATGTAATAATTTTGTGGTACATATCCATAAACTTCATTGAGATTTAATTCTTCACTATATTCGAATAATTTTTGAGAAACCATTAATCCCTTATCTGTATTAAATTTATCAATTTCATTATGATTTGTATGATGCATAAATGAATGTAAATTAAAATCAATATATTTCCTATCGACTGTAATATTTTCAGTATTTTTTAGATCATCAATTGATAAAAATCCTATTGTTTCACAATATCTACCACTTTGTAAACCTGTTGATAATTCATCAATTATTGAAAAATCTCTTATATGTGAATGACCTCCAAAATATTGTATAAAAGTATCTGGGAAATATTTCCTTAATATGGAATGTAATTGATACATTTCAAACCAATCATGAGATACTGGTAAATGTCCAAATATGATAATTAAATCAACGGGATAATTTGTTGAATAATCAATAAGTATATCAATAAACCATTGTTCATTAATTATTTCCATTATAGGTAAAACTTCAACTCTTTCATTACCCATTTTAAAATCAAACATGAATGAGAATGAAAGTATATTATAACCATTAACATTTGATTGGAAATATCTATATTGATTACCAAATGTAACCCAATTACCATCATCATCCATGTATAAGACATTGGTTGAAACAAATTTTTCACCATAATGTTTAACCATTGTATCATATTCTAATTTAGATACATCCGCATTATATAATTCATGATTCCCAACAGTTATTAAATCATAATCAACATTTTTGAAAATATCATTAGATTTTAATCCATTAGGTGATGTTAAATCACTTAATCCATTACCATCATGTCTATCACCTGTATCAATAATAAGTAAATCACTATCATTATGATTATTTTTCAAATTTTCATAAAATGATATGAAATCCCCCCAATCGGAGGAATATTGTTTTTGATTAGTATGACCAATATACCAACCATGGGTATCTGTTGTATGTAAGAAATTGATCTTTCCAAAAGTTAAATTTCTTAAAGGTTCATTAAAATTTGGTAATTTAGCGTTTAATTGGCGATTTATTGTTATACTGTTTAAGTATATGAGTGTAGCAATCGCCAATGATATCAATTGTGATATGATCATCATTATCTAAAAGAAAGAAAGAAAGAAAGATGAACCTAAAAATATAAAAAGTACTGTAAAGATAACATAAGATAACATAAGATAAAGAATCATGTAATACCTCTATTCGAATCCTCACACATGATTTAATTCTTCCCGCCAATAAAATTTTCAGTTTCCAAAAATTGGAAATTGGTGAGGGGAATTCAACAGCATGTAATAATAATAATCTTAGGAGATTACAAGTACAATCTATTCTTTCAATTCTACAAGGGTAAACACAGTAACTATGTCAGAAGAATTCAAATTACCAAGACCTTTCTTCCTTAAGGATTCAGATATATCCAATGATAAGTTTGTGCCCGTCGATACATTCTCTGAAACTAAGAAAATTACAATTTATTCAGCAATTTTCTTAGGTGGTATGCACGTTAGAAGACTTTTACAACATAGAATGGGATCAGCTAGACCAGGTCAAGAGAGATATCTTAAATTATTTGAATTAGCTCCAAGACATTTTATATCAATTCCATTTGCTTTAGCAACTTATAGTTTTATGTCAAATTCTTTATATAATTTAGATGAAGGTAGATTAACTAAAAATGAAATTATTTCTGCTTCATCAGCTGTTTTAGTTGCAACAATTTTCAAAAAAATCCCACTTAATCAAAAAGTTGGACTTGCATTAGGTATGGGTGTATTTGTTGGCTTATTTAATTGGACTGGTGGTTTAGTTGGTAATGTTAAAACTAATTTTACTAAAATGACACAAAATGGTGAAATTAAAAATCAAGAATCTAATAAATCACTTGATGAAGATTTTGCTAATGGTACTTATCAAAAGCAAGGATTCTGGGAACTCTTGTATAGAAAACCTTTATCTGAAACAATTGAAGATTTAGGTGAAGGTAGAGGTATTGGTAAAATTTAATAACTATACTTACCATACTCTTTCAAACTATATACTATACACACATTATATTTATTCATCTTTTTATAACTCATTATTATTCAAGAAAAAAAAATTAAAATACTATAAACACGTATATGTATACATTACACATTACAATTAAATATTTGAATGTTTAACTACTACTTTAACTTTATCAGCACATGAATACATTTTATTTAATTTTTTGATTTTTTTCTGAAATCCTAATGCACGACTTTTAATACTATAACTATACTTAATACCATCATTTGGTAATGTTATAATCAATGAATGTTTAGTTTTATTCCTTGTATCTTTTTCCTTTTCATCAATAATTTCTTTATCATTAATAAATTCAAATAATAATGAACCTGGTCTAATATTACCACCTGGATGAATACCACAAATAACATGCATCATTTTACCAATTAATTTAGTCCAATAAATCATCCTTTCACCTCTTCTTGGAGCTGATTCAATTACTAATTTTTCTAAATTTGAATAATATTTAATTTCACTTGATGGTAATTCTGCTCCCCATCTTTCACATAATGCAATACCAATCAAAGCTCTTGTTCTATGTGATAATCCATGACTACCTGAAATTATACCACTTGTTGCAACATGTAATGCAGCAGTTGGTTGTAATTCTTTAGGGTATGAACAATGAACGAATGCAATATTACATAATGCAGGTAATATTCGATTTTCAATTTCTTCAGGTACTAAATCATAATTAGTTTTAGGTAAACCAGTTTTCAATAATTCCATATAATTATGAGCTAATAAAGGTGAATAAGGTCTTGTTGCCGTTATAATTGGATCTTCAGATTTAATTGATTTATCAAACATTTGATATAAAACACCTTCTCTAACACCACCTTCACTAAAATGAACAGTTCTAATTTTCGGTAATGATTCAAAAGCTGCTGATAATAATAAACCAACTGAAGGTAATTGTTGTTCTCTTCTATTTGAAACACAAAAAATTTTATTTGATTCTAATTTTGGAATTGATTTTTTCAATAATAAATAATTAGACATATTTTCAACTTTATTAAAAGTTGTTGAATAACCATTTATAATTGTTTGAATTGGATAATCAATTTCATTAGCAATAAGTAAATGACCTAAACCTCTTAAACCACCACCACAACAAAATAATTTTAAACCATTATTATTTTCAAGATCAATTAATAATTCTTTTGGTAATTGAATTTTTTCAATTGCCATTTTATAATTATTTTTAATTTCCAAGAATAAATCATTTATATCTTCATTTTTAATTCTATTTGTTAAAGCAGCTGCACCATAAGGTAATGAAACCGGAGTTTCACTAATTTTAACTTCACCATTTTTAGAAATAATCCAACTTAATTGAGTTGAACCACCACCTAAATCCATAAATAAACCAGAAACTTCTTGAAAAGAACTTGCAACACCATAAGAACCAACAATACCTTCTTCTTCTTTACTTAATAATTGAACTTTCCAACCAGTTGCATTGAAAATTTTATTCATAAATTCTATTGAATTTGAAGCTTCTCTAGTTGCTTCAGTTGCAACAACTTTAACACCATTTGAAGGTACACCAAAATCTTCACAAATCCATTTAAATCTTCTCATTGAACGTATAATTTCATTAATTGCATCTTCAGGTATTGGATTTTTTAAATGATTATTTTCATTATTAATTTGAGCATCAAATAATGAAATACCTAATCTATCTTTGAAAACACAGGGCATTATACGAGCATGATGAGGAGCTTTTGAAGAAATTGAAAATCTTATACCATTTGAACCAATATCAACAATTGCAGTTAAAGCTCTTGCAACAATTGAAGCTTCATTTTCATTATCATTATGATTATGATTATGATTATGATTAGTATTATCATTAATATTATCATTATCATTATCATTATCATTATCATTATGTATTATATCATCATTTATATCAATATCATGATTAAGATTAAGATTAAGATGAGATCTATTATCGAAATCATCCAATATATGACTATCAGGAGTATTTACTAATCTAGTACTATCGAAAGACATTTCCTGAGGATTAAGATCAAACATTTAGTGGTTTAAAATGGGGTACGATAATAATAATAAATCATACAAATGAATCATGAAAAGATAATTTTTCCATTTCCCAATATACAATTAATTAATTAATTAAGTAATACACCTATTACTCACTGATATTAATATTAGTATTAGTATTTAAGTAATTTCCTCGCTGTTAATTATATTAATTATTACTATGAGGAATTGGATTTACTCTATTTTATACTGGTATATTAGTATAGTATAGTAGTATAGACATTGATATAGACATTGATATAGACATATCACATATCAGATAATAATACATATGACAGAATACGATATTGATTTTACACGTATTGGTAAATTTTTAACAAGATGTACCATTAATCTAATATTACCATTTATCAATGGTATGATGATGGGATTTGGTGAAATATTTGCACATGAACTATGTTTCAGATACTCATGGCAATTTGCAAGAGTTGTACCATCAAATAGAAAAGTATCTAATGGTATACACTCTTCAAGTATACTAAACAGGGCATAATACAGTATAATCATTCACTCGGCATAATTACGTAATAATAATAATTTAATAAGAGAGGGGGGCTCGTCATCTATTTAAGCATAAACTAACTACCCCACAATCAATTATATCAATATTACTATCAAGTCCCCTTGACTTGGGGTTTAAATAGAATTAATTTCCCACAATTTAGATATGTATGTGTATCAATCTGTCTAATACTCTTTTATAGACAAAATAACTAACTATTCCATAATGGACTCAACAATTGCTAGAGGTAATGTACTTCTCATTAACTCATTACATTCCCTACTCAGTTTTTATTCAAAGAGGCGTAAATCAATAACTAGATCTTGTTATTTAATCATTGTCTATACATTATTTGCAACTGGTTCAAAATCAAAGAAATCTAAAAAGAAAAAAAGTATAGAAAATCAAACTACCACCCCATGGTGGAAATCAATATCTTCCTTAAAGGATATAAAATTATTATTTAATAATTATCTTGAAAATTCTCCAACTTTATCCCTATTATCTCAATTAATTCATTCAAAAAATATAAATACTTTAATTCATTTCATTTCTCAAATTTCACTCTTATTTATTAAAGCTTGGATTGCCCTAACTGTTGCTAAAATTGATGGTTCACTTGTATCTTCATTAGTTTCAAGAAAATTTAAATTATTTTTCAAATATTTATCCTTTTGGTTATTATTAGGTATTCCAACAACTTTAACTAATTCATTACTTGTAAGATCAAGAATGTTACTATCCTATAATATTCGTCAAGTTTTAACTTATAATATATTAAATGATTATTTACCATCAAATGGGAATTCAACCATTTATCAATTAATTAATTCGAAAAATCCTTCAAATATCTCAATATCGGATCCTAATCATAGATTAACTTCCACTGTGGAACATTTTGCAAATAGTTGTGCAATTTTACCTTCTCAATTACTTGCTCCTGTATTGGATATCTTAATTGCTGGTAATCATTTATCAAAATCAAGTGAAAATTCTTCAGAGGGAACTCTTTTATTAGGTCTTGTTGCTAATTTATCAACTTTTATATTAAGATTCTTTACTCCTAATTTTAGTTCTTTAAATTCAATGAGAAATTCATTGGAGAATAAATTTTTGGAATTCCATTCAAATATTATATTGAATAATGAAGAAATTGCTCTTGCTAAAGGTCATTCAAGAGAAATTGATATCTTAGATGTATCCTATTTTGAATATGAAAAATTCGAAAGAATGTCCTTACGTAGAATGGCTATTTACAATTTTGCTGTTACTTTTATTTTCAAGTATACTTTAGGTGCTTTTGGTATTTTCCTTTGTGCTGTACCTTCATTTACTGCTGTTTATACTAATGGTTTCATTCAAGATGATGATGCAATTGCTAAATTATCTTCAGATTTTGTTGCAAATAGAAGTTTATTATTAAAGGCAAGTGATAGTTTAGGTAAATTAATTCAATCAAAGAAAAATATCCAAAATATAACAGGTTATGCTGATGAAATTTATGAATTTCAAAATATTTTACGTGATATAAATGATTTTGCAAAGATTGAATCAATTGTAGATACTAATACTACTACAGGCTCCACAAATGATGATGCATTATTGGTTGGTCCAAATGTTTCTTATGGTGATGAAATCACTTTTGAACATGTACCATTAATTACACCTAATGGAAACGTTTTGGTCAAAGATTTATCATTTTCAATTAAACCGGGGGATAATTTACTTATTATTGGACCAAATGGTTGTGGTAAATCATCACTTTTTAGAATCTTGGGTGGATTATGGGATATTAAAGATCCAGGTAAATTAATTGTACCTCATTCAAAAAAAGATTTATTTTATTTACCTCAAAGAAGTTATTTCACTTATGGTTCATTACGTGAACAAATTATTTATCCTGATTCTTATGATGATTATAGAAATAAAATATTTGAATTAAAGAAAAATAATCCAAATGATGAAATTATTAAAGATGATGATTATTTAATTAATTTATTACAAAAAGTTAATTTAGAATATTTACTTGAATGTGATTATTCTGATGATGATTCAGATGATGATTTTAGTAGTAATAACAATAATATTAATACTTCTAACTTAATAGAATCTCCATCATCTTGTGTTTTCATGAACCCATGTTTAGATAAAATTGAAAAATGGCCAGATTTCTTATCAATTGGTGAACAACAAAGATTAGCAATGATTAGACTTTATTATCATCAACCAAAATTTGCAGTTTTAGATGAATGTACTTCAAGTATTTCATCAGATTTAGAAAGAGAATGTTATAGAATTGCAACAAAAGATTTGAAAATTACAGTTTTAAGTGTTTGTCATCGTACAACACTTTGGAATTTCCATTCAAAGATATTAAAATTTAAAAGAATTAATGAAAATAATAATACATTTGATAATAATGAAGGTGCAGCAACAACAATTTTCACAAATTTTGATCCTGATTTAAGATTACAACGTCATGAAGAATTAATTTCGATTGATAATTCATTGAAAAGAAGTGATGAATTATCTAAAAGATTAAATAATTTAAAAAATATGAAAAATTCAAGAAGTGGTAGAAGACCTGCTTTAATGTATATTGATGATGATGAATAATTATATAGTTAATACAATATAGTTATAAAAAAACTACACATTTATTCTCTTCATGCATAATTGTATACCAATCAACTTTTGTTGACCATGATTTAACCATTATATCAATTGCAACATCAGCTGAAACTGAACCCATTTGTTGGAAATCATTTAATTTTTCTAAAAATAATTTACGTTTACTAATATCTTGACATTCACAACCAGCTATAAATAATGGTAAAATAACACATAAAGATTTTGGTTCCTTTGTATTTAAATATTTTGTTAATGTATTTAAAATTTCAATTGACATTTCTTGTATAATTTTAGAATTTGATGGCATCAATAAAACTCTTTTGTATAATTGAATTAATCCCATTAATAAAAAACAATGATTTGATGCAATAATTGCATTAATTGATTTTGAAATTAATGTATTTGATGTATTATCATATTCAACATATTTTAATTTTTGAAATTTCATTTGAATATTTATAGCTGATTCAATAATTTTTGGTGTTAAAGTAACAGAATTTATACCCATTCTTTCATTTGATCTTTTAATTAAATTAACATATTTAATTAATTTGCACAATTTGGAAAAAATTGGTAAAAATTTAATCTTAAATCCAAGCATATAATCAATATCCAAATGAGATTCTTCCTTTAAAACACCATTTGTTTCGATAACTTCATAATCAATTTGATTATTTTCATTATTATTTTCATTATTTGAATCACTCAAAATTTCATTATTTTCTAAATTTTCAATTTTTTCCCTGGATATTGTTATATTTGGTGAATTAATTAAATTTGAATTTGGTGATGAAAAAGTATCAGAAAATGGTGATAATGAATCAAAATTATTTGGACTTTTCTTACAATTATTCAATATTTCATCAATTGTTGGTTCTAATGGTGATGATAAATTTGCGAAAATATCAATATATGCAAACCATCTAATTAAGAAATAAAGTAATTTTGATTTCTTAATTTCACCACTAATTAATGATTCATCATTTTGAAAATCTTGAATTAATTTATTAAAAGGTTTATTATAACCTCTCATTAAAAAAATTTGCTTTGCTCCATTCATATGAACTTTCCATTTATCTGAATTATAATTAAATGCTAAAAATGATGAAAAAAATAAAATAATTGTTAATGTTAAATCAGATGTACAAGTTTCTTTATTATTTAATAAAATTAATAAATCTGATAATGCTCTACTTAATAATGATTCAATTATATCATTTGCATCAATTTTTAATAATGATTGTCTATGAGCAGTTCCAAATGCAACAATTAATGACATTAAACCTTCATTTGTCATTGCTAATTTTGGTAAAACAATTTTAAATGGATTATCTCTATAAATTGTTAAATCTGTTGGTGTTAAAATTGATGATGTTGAATCTAAGAAAAATAAAAAAGATTCATAATAATATGGTACATTTAATAACATATCAGGTAATGGCAATAGACCTCTTGGTATTGATTCTAATATTTCCGTTACAGATGATGTTGTAGATGTAATTGATTGTTGATTATATGGTTCTATTATGGAATTATTCACCTCTTCTTCTTTTTCTTCTTCTTTTTCTTCATCATCATCAATATGACTGCGCCTTTTACTTGATTCATTTATCATTGGGATAGAATGTATATTATTTGAAGAATCTAGTAAATTTTGTATTTTACTCAAATCAAATGCAAAATCATTTAACTTATAATCATCTAATGGTAATTCAGGTTGATTTTCAAATAATAAAGATTCATTCTGTGTTGTAAGGATATTTGTATTATTATTTACATTATTATTTACATTAGTTCCATCAAATAAATTATCATTTGAGAAATTTGTAGTGTTCAATCCTTCAAATAATGACCAAGGAGCAGGAGATGATAATTTTTCATCAAAGAAACTACCAAGTATATTGTTAACAGTTTGTAAATTATTTGATATATCATTTATTGGATTTATTGCTAATTCTGGGTCTAATGAAGGGTAAGTTGATATTATGTTTGTGTGTGTATTTGAGTTTGAGTCTATATTTCTGTCTATAATTGTATCTATATCATCATTTTCCTTCTTAATTATTATTGGGTCATTATATTTAATTTTATCTATTATATTATTAGGTGTATTGTTATTATTATTACTGTTATTACTATTATTACTATTATTATCAGTATTTTGTTCGTTAATAAAAGTAAATGATTGGTTCTGTGATTTTTTATTTTTATTTTTTTTTGAAAGTTTTATTAGGTTGTTCAGATTATCATTTGGATCTAAAGTTGGTTCTATTATAGTTTTTATCTTTTTAGAATTGTATTTCTTTTTAGTTGGAATAGTACTAGTACTGTCAGTACCAGTACTATTATTAGTATTATTAGATTCAAATAGTTGTTGTCTTGATAATGAAGCTAAAGGATTTAATTTTTCAATTTTAGGATTTTTATAGGGTCTACCACCCCAAGTTAATTTAATTGAATAATCACAAGATTTATTTGCCTTAATACAATTCATACATGAAGGACGTAATTCATCACATTTAATTTTAGATTTCCTGCATATTGAACAACCATTTCTGCTTCTTGAAGTTTTAGTTGTATTTGTAGATTTATTTGATTTTGGAGGCATGTTAATTTTTTTTAACTCATTTACACTTTATAGTTGATGTTTTATGATGTTTTATGATGGATATTAGTACATTTACAGGTAGATCTATTAATGAAAAGTTAATAAAAATTTAAAAATCTAAAACACTAATATCTATCTCTACTCAGATAATCAATATTCATGTCGCCCAAAACGGTATTTCCCCATTAGGAAGGTGCAAGCGGTGGCATATTTATTGTAACATTACGTAATGCATTGTTACATTGTACTATAATAATAATATAGTATTGATTTCTATACTACCATTACTCTCTTGAAAGATACCAACTGTCTCATAATTAACTGTCAGTATATACACAATACTCTTCACCGTTAGTTTATTCAATAGCAGTATCGTGATATGTATACTAATAGCAAATAGAGAAAGAATAAACATTGTAGCATAGCGTGATGCCAAGCGGCTATTAACAAATTCTCTCTTTTCTTTTACTAATTTTTTATTTCGCAACTTCCATTGACATCAATTAATATAATTTTTTTCTTTTAGTTTTTAAGGTACGTATAGCCATAAATATTTAGTAGGATAGTATATTTCTTGTAGAATATCTTATAGAATAACTCATAAAATACACTGATTCACCATGTCACAGTCATCTAATAACACGGGTGAATTGAATAGATCATCCTCTGCTTTAAGAAATAGAGGTATTAATCCCTGTGTTCAAGCTAAATTATTAGCCTTTCAAGCAAAGAGACAACAAATGCAACAATCAAAGAATAATGTTAATGATAATAGTAATAATAATGATGATAATAATGATAATAATAATAATAATGAGAGTAATTCAAAAGATTCTGTACCTTCATTAAAGACTACTAAATTACCATTGGATTCAGATGAAGAAGATTTAATGAATTTATCTCCTCTTGTATCAAAATTAAATAATAATAATAATAATAATAATCAATCATCAAATACTAATACCAATACCAATAATAAATCTCCTTCAACTCCTCTAAGTGTTGTATCTAGTACTTTCAGTTCTCCTGTTGTATCTCCTGATGATGATAAGGGAGGTTTATCAAGAAGAACTTCTTTCAGATTATCAAATACTACAAGTAATGAAGATGACTCAATAATGAGAAGAACTAGCTTTAGAATTAATAATAGTAAAGTTAATAACAATAATAATAATAATACTCCTGATGATATAATAGACAAACATAA
The DNA here is from genome assembly GCA_030062975.1 of Pichia kluyveri. Classification (NCBI taxonomy): domain Eukaryota; kingdom Fungi; phylum Ascomycota; class Pichiomycetes; order Pichiales; family Pichiaceae; genus Pichia; species Pichia kluyveri. The sequence continues at coordinate 343,107 of CP125798.1, read as the reverse complement.
GATTGAAATTGATACAACAACTATTGATCAATCTGTATCAAATACTAATAAATTGAATACACCAATAAATACATCTGCACCTTTATATCCACTTAATAAAAGTGTAAGTTTCCTTAATAGATTACAGAAAAATCATTCTCCAAGTTCAAATTCAAGTTCAGATTCTTTATCATCAAATCCTACTTTATCAAATACTTCTCTCCCTAAATTACCAAAATTACCAAGCTTACCAAGCTTACCAGGTTTACCAAAATTACCGATAGGAGATGACAATGTTGGTAATAGTGATAATAATAATAATATTTATATTAAAGACTCAGATGATAATCAAACAAGTATTGAAAGTAGTCCAATAACTCCAATTTCTGCACCTCCATTTTTAAATAATAGACTTAATTCATCAACTCCAACAAATAATTCTCCATCAACTCCTAAAAAGAAACTATCACTTTCTCAAAGAAGAGGTATGAAACTGAATTTTAATGCACTGGATAGTTCTAGTAGTATAGATTCATCTAAACAAGAAATTCCAACTACTACTAAACCTATAATAAATAATAATAATAATAGTACTAGTAGTAGCAGTACACTCACTAATCAAATGAGTAGAATGTCATTAAATTCTAATCGATCGAATATGAATAAATTAAGAGATAATTCAAGTTCCCTCTCAGCTAGAAGAAATCCAATGAAAATGAGTTTAGATAGTTTATCAAATAGACCACAACCAATACCTAATAGAAATAATGATACAAATTCAAGTATTCAAAGTATTCAAAGTAATGCAAGTACTCAAAGTAATTTTAGTACTAATTCATTTCAATCATATGCAAAATATATTGATATTAAATCAGGTTCATTAAATTTTGCAGGTAAAGCATCATTACATTCAAAAGGTATTGATTTTACAAATGGTTCATCATTTAGAATTTCAATGGATGATTTAGAAATTTTAGAAGAATTAGGTCATGGTAATTATGGTGTTGTTTCAAAAGTTTTACATAAACCAACTAATATTATAATGGCAATGAAAGAAGTTAGATTGGAATTAGATGATTCAAAATTTAGACAAATTTTAATGGAATTAGAAGTTTTACATAATTGTTCATCAGATTGTATTGTTGAATTTTACGGTGCATTTTTCGTTGAAGGTGCAGTTTATATGTGTATGGAATTTATGAAAGGTGGTTCATTAGACAAAATTTATGGTAATGGAATTAATGAAATTGCATTAGCTTATATAACTAAAAGAGTTGTAACAGGTTTAAGAGAATTAAAGGATAATCATAATATAATTCATAGAGATGTTAAACCAACTAATATGTTAGTTAATGAACTTGGTAAAGTTAAATTATGTGATTTTGGTGTTAGTGGTAATTTAGTTGCATCATTAGCTAGAACTAATATTGGATGTCAAAGTTATATGGCACCTGAAAGAATTAAACATTCAAATCCTGATGTTTCAACTTATTCTGTTCAATCTGATATTTGGTCATTAGGTTTATCAATTTTAGAAATTTCTAAAGGTTGTTATCCTTATCCACCTGAAACTTATAATAATGTTTTCTCACAATTAAGTGCAATTGTTGATGGTGAACCACCTGAATTACCAAAGGATAAATTTTCAATTGATGCACAAGATTTTGTTAAAAAATGTTTAAATAAAAATCCAATGAAACGTCCAACTTATAATCAATTATTATTACACCCTTGGTTATCATTATATAATGATTATCAAGGTGAAGAAATACTGTCAAAAATTGTTAAAGAACAATCTGAAAATAAAGATAAAAAATTAGAAAATGAAAATACCAATAAACCTCCATTACATAGTGGATTACAATTACAATCATAATAATTTTATATATATCACTCTACGAACTCTCTCTTTCTATATACTATATATTCTATATACCACTCATTTAATAATTATAAAGTATTACAAAGTTACATCCTATACAAAACATGTTGAAGCACAGAGTCAAAAAAAATACATTATTGACTTCTACCAATGCTAAAACCAGAGTCAAATTACTGCCCCCGCTCTTTTTGACTTCTGCAAAACCCCTCGGGGGTCTTCGTTCCCGACAAGGAAAAATTCAAGTAACATCTCTGGTAACATGAATATTTTTATTTGCAATAATTTTTTAATGGATTTGATTTTATTTTATTTGAATCTGAATTTCCTTTCAAGAAGAAAATGTTCGTATCTAGTACAAGAAGTATAAAGTTCATTTCAAGTAAATCGTTTAGTACAAGTACTAAATTATTAAATTCATTAAATACTTCAATAAATAGAGATGATAGCAATCATAATTCTGAACCACAAGTTATAACACGTCGAAGAAAAGTAACTAGATTTTCCGATGATTTAAATAAGGGACCATCATTTGATGATTTTATAAGTGGACGTGCTAAAGATATGCTTATTGATCCGTTAGAGGCAGCACGTAAAGATCCTAATGCAAGATTACCAAAATGGTTAAAAGTTCCAATTCCAAAGGGTAAATCATTTCATCAAGTTAAAAATGATGTTAAAGAATTAAAATTAGCAACTGTTTGTGAAGAGGCAAAATGTCCAAATATTGGTGAATGTTGGGGTGGTAAAAAAAGTGAAGCAACTGCAACTATTATGTTAATGGGTGATACATGTACAAGAGGTTGTAGATTTTGTAGTGTTAAAACAAATAGAAAACCTGCTGCCTTAGATCCAATGGAACCAATAAATACTGCTGAAGCAATTTCTAGATGGGGGTTAGGTTATGTTGTTTTAACAACCGTTGATAGAGATGATTTACCTGATGGTGGTGCAGCTCATTTAAGTGAATCTGTAAAGCAAATTAAGGAAAAATCTCCAAATACATTAATTGAAGTTTTGAGTGGTGATTTTAGAGGTGATTTAAATAGTGTTCAAACATTAGCTAATAGTCCATTAGATGTTTTTGCTCATAATGTTGAAACTGTTGAAGATTTAACACCTCATGTTCGTGATAGAAGAGCAACTTATAGACAATCATTAAAAGTTTTAGAAAATGCAAAATTAAATAATAATCATATTTTAACTAAAACTTCAATTATGTTAGGTTTTGGTGAATCTGACGAACAAATTATGCAAACTTTAAAAGATTTAAGAAATATTAATGTTGATGTTGTAACATTTGGTCAATATATGAGACCAACTAAAAGACATATGAAAGTTGTTGAATATGTTACACCTGAAAAATTCGATTATTGGAGAGATGTTGCGCTTGATTTAGGTTTCCTTTATTGTGCATCTGGTCCATTAGTTAGATCTTCTTATAAAGCCGGTGAAGCATATATTGAAAATGTTATTAGAAAGAGAAAGAGAAATGTTGGTGTTTCAAGAGAAATCGAAATTGGTGATGAAGAATTTATATCAAAGGATATTTTACAAAAGGCTAGTAATAAATAAGTAATTCATTCATTCATTATATTATATTTTTTTCATTTCACTTGTCTTGTTTATAGATTATAAATTACATTTCTAATTTTGATACCTAGAATTTGTCATTTATTTCAAATTATTATTATTATTCATAATTTTACTATCTTTTCTAGATCTACAATCATTAATTGTTCATATTGTGTATTTTTTTTTTAATTTTTCGTTTTTTTATATAAAGAACTATTAACAAGTTAATAAGTACATAGAGTTAAAATATATTATTATTATATTATCATATTTAAGCTTCTTCAGTTGCTTCTTCGGTCGCTTCTTCAGTTTCTTCTTGAGGTGCAGCTTTCTTTGCTTCAGCTCTTTCCTTTTCTTTTGCTAATTCTTCAAGAATTTGCTTTCCTAATTCTTCAACTTTTTCCTTAAGAGCAGCAACTTTCTTTTCATTTGCCTTTTTAGTTTCTTCAAATTTTAATGCATCTGCCTTCTTTTCAGCTTCAAGTTTTTCCTTTAATGTTTCAATAGTTTCAGGATATTTATCTTCTGATTCAGGAATTGAAACATTAAGTAAACTTAATTGAGTAACAAGTGCAGAATTAACACCTTTATTAGCTTTCTTATTCTTTTTACCCTTTTTACCCTTTGGTGCAGTTGCAGAGAAAAATTCTTCCTTTTCTTTCTCAATAATTTCTGCATTTTCAGGTAATTTAATTTCTTCAACTTTTTTATTATCAACAGATGATGAATTCTTTAATGAAAGTGGAGAAGATTTGTTTTCATCTTCAAATTGGAATTTTGGATCTAATAATAAAATAGTTCTCTTGATATTTTCAACTTGTTCACTTGAATCTGAAACATTTGAAAATTTTTCAAGATCTTCAATTTCTTGAAGTAAATCTTTTCTTTCTAATGATAATTCATAAGCTTTTTCATCTTCTTGTCTCTTCTTACGTTCATTATCCATATCTTGCTTAAATTTCTTAAATTTAGCATCAAAATCATCTCTAATTTTTCTAATTTGTTTTAATAATTCAAATTTTTCATTATTAAGAGCTTTTCTCTTGTTATAAATTTCATCTCTTTTCTTATAAATTGCATCATTTTTACTAGTTATTTCAGCTAAATCTTTAGTAATTTGTTCAAATTTTGCTTGAGCTTCCTTATTTGAAACGGATGATAAAGAAGATCTTAAATCTGCAATCTTTGCCTTATCAGCATCAATTGATTTTTGAATTTCTTCGATACCTGCAAAATCTTTCTTTAATTTATTTAAAGCAGTAATTTCCTTTAATGCTTTCTTTTCTTCAACTAACATTAAAGAACCTGATTCAATTTCATTTTCTAATTTCTTAATTTTCTTTTCAATATCTTCAACATTTTTAAAATTATATTTAGAAGTTTTTGAAGTAATTTCAGCAATTTTCTTTTTAATAATTTGATCAGTTGATCTAATTTGTTCATTAATTGATTGTTTTTTATCCTTAATTTCATTTTGTGATTGAATAACACTTCTCAATTCAGTGGTTAATTCTTGACGTTTTGCAGTATCTTCCTTTGAAGCAGTAGTTGATTCAAATTGAGATGTAAGTAAAGTAATTTGTGATTCAATTTTCTTAATTTGATCATTTAAAGTTGCAATTTGTTTATTCTTTGCACCAACATCTGGTTGTTTAATGAATTTTCTAGCCTTTGGAGCTTCAATTTCTGGAATTTCAATAGACATACTAATTATTGTTGTTTATTGATCAAAAGAGATTAAAGAAAGAAAGAAAGATAATAAGAAAAATGAAAATAGAAAAGAAACAATAACCTGTACGGACTCTATTAAATCTCCATTTTTCGTCGAACAGATCGAATTTGACAAATTTCGAAGAAATTAATCGTTTTCTCACTTAACTGTTGGAATTTAAATTTTAATTTTGATATTACGTGTTCTGAACCGTTTAAAATTTTGAAAAAAATAAATAGCTAAAAAACAAGCCCGAGGCCGGGTTTGAACCAGCGACCAACAGATTTGCAATCTGCTGCTCTACCACTGAGCTACTCGTGCATGTATAGAAGTGTGTAAAGGTTAGGATTTTCTTGAAATTGATATTTTATGTCACGTGACTTGGACACTTACAAAAAGGCTGCATTTCTCTACTTTTGTAGTATTGTTGGGTGCTTTTGAAGGTTTAATTATGATGAAAAAAGTTTCAAGGCTGTATCTTTTTTTTACATGTATTAATTAATAAAAAACTTTAGACAATATTTTTCACCATTTTCTACAGTTTTTCACATGTTAGCTTTTAAAGTTAAATTTTTCAATATTCACTCCGCATATTTCATTTAAAACTTTTTTTTTATAAATTTAATTGATTAAATTTAAACGGCGAGCTGCTACCAATTATTCATCTAATATTCCATACAAAAAGCAAGTAACTATCCTCATTTATATACATCAATCTCTCAAAAAAGCTAGATCGCAAACATCAAAGAGACCTATTAGTGTCAATTTCATTTGGAACAAAAACTCTCAGTACACATAGAAAGAGATGTAGATAAAAAAGGTATGAAATCATCGGAATTATAGTTATATCAACGATTCCAGGTACTCTTATCAGGCGCGGCTGTTACCACTATATTTTTTTGACGTTTCTTCTCTGCGAAGCTATTAAGTCAAGTCCCAATTGTTTGACTATTGATAAGCTATCCCACAATTTCTGTCAGGTTTGACAGAAAAAATAATTATTATTTATAAAGCTACTTAAATTGAATGTTTTCAATGTTACTTCTTTATTTAAACTTTTATTCTTCCTTTCATAACATAACTAACAGACAATGGCAGACCAGCAATCAGGTTCTTCAACTTCAGCTTTCGTCTCATCTTTAATATTTAACTTGATTATATTTGCAATCTTTATATCTATTTTCATATTCTTAAGAAATAAATATACAAATGTTTACAGACCAAGAACACTTAATAAAACATTACCAGACCATTTAAAAGCTCCACCACTTTCAGATTCAACTTTTGGTTGGTTACCGGACTTGATGACCAGACCAACTAAATTCGTTATTGAACAAACTGGTATTGATGGTTATTTTTTCCTCAGGTATTTATTGCTTTGGGCTAATGTTGGATTTTTCTGTGGTTTAATTTTATGGCCTATTTTATTCGCAATTAACGCTACCGGTGGTGGCGGTCAAAGTGGTTTTAATATCATTTCTTATGCTAATAATACTCATAAATGGAGAGTTTTTGCAAATTTGTTTTTATCATGGTTTTTCTTTGGTTTTGTTGTATATACCATTTATGTTGAATTAGTTTATTACACTGGATTCAGACATAATTTACAATGCACTCAATTTTATAGCAGTTTACCAAGTTCTAAAGTTTTACTTATTGATAATGTTGAAGAAGGTTTACTTTTTGAAGATTCATTAAGAAAATTATTCCCAGCTGCTCAAAAGATTGTTATCTCAAGAGATACAAAGGAAGCACAAGAAATTTGGAAAAAAAGAAATAAATTAATTAATAAACTTGAAGGTGCTTTCACTAAAGTTATCAACAAATGTTTGAAGAAGAGAAGCAAAATTGAAAAACAAATTGAAAAGGGAAAGGAAGGTTATGAACTTCCAACAACTGAGGGTCAAATTACAAGTTATATGGACGAAAAAAAATTACCATCATATAAATATAAACCAATTATTGGTAAGTCTAAGAAAGTTTTCAATGAAGGTATTGATGAGATGAATGAGTTCAACACTAAATTAAACGTTGAACAAACTAAAATTAAAGAATCTCCAGAAACTTTGGATAAACTTGGATCTGTATTTTTAGAATTTTCTTCTCACTTGGAACTACAAAGAGCTTATCAAGCAGTTGGATATTCTGAACATTTTAAAACATCAAGAAGATATCAAAGTTTTTTACCTGAAGAAGTCATCTGGAAAAATGTTGATATTGGCTTTGTTGCTAGAAAGTCAAAAAGATCAGGTGCTATTACATTTTTGACTTTAATGATCATCTTTTGGGCAATTCCAGTTGCTGTTGTTGGTTGTATTTCAAATATCAATTATTTAACTGAAAAAGTTCATTTCTTAAGATTTATTGATAACATGCCATCAGTTTTAATGGGTATTATTACTGGTATTTTACCATCTGTTTTATTATCAATTTTAATGTCATTGGTACCACCTATTATTAGATGGATGGGTAAAATTGGAGGTATCTTAACTTTACAACAATTAGATTTTTGGACTCAACAATGGTTTTTTGGATTCCAAGTTATTCAAGTGTTTTTAGTCACAACATGTACTTCTGCAGCATCATCAGTTGTTACTTCAATTATTAATAATCCTTCAAGTGCATTGGAAATGTTATCAAATAATTTACCTCCAGCTTCTAATTTCTACATTTCTTATATGTTACTTCAAGGTTTATCAATTAGTTCTGGTATCTTAGCTCAAATTGTTGGCTTAATTTTATCTTTTATTGTTGGTAGATTGTTTGATAAAACACCAAGACAAAAATGGAATAGAGATGTTTCTTTAGGATCTCCATCTTGGGGTACATTATATGGTACTTTTGGTTTATTCACTGTTATTATGTTATGTTATGCAATTATTGCACCTATTATTATTGCTTTCACTTCAATTGCATTCTTATTAATTTCCATTGCACAATATTATTCATTTGTTTATGTTTTTGGCCATACAACTGATAATAGAGGTAGAAATTATCCACTTGCATTATTTGAAGTTTTTGTTGGTGTATACCTTGGTGAAATTTCATTGATTGCATTGTTTGTTATGCAAAAGAATTGGGCTTGTGTTGTTCTTGAAGCTGTTTGGCTTGGATTAACTGTTCTTGCACATTTATATTTCAGATATTTATTTGAACCAGTCTTAGATACTGTTCCTATCGGTGCAATTGAAGGTAATTATCCATCAGAAGATTTTGGTAAAATGCAAATCAAGAATGTTGGTGAAGATTATTTTGTTTCTGATGAAAGTGGTGGTGACTTTAAACAACATCAATCAAGCTCTGATTCATTAACAGGTACCAATAAGAGTGACTATAAATCAGATAGTTTCAATGGTACATTGGAAAAGAAAGCAACATTATCAACTAGATATGATAGCAATAATGGTAATCTTAATTCCAATGCAAATGAAAATTATCAATCACCAAATGCAGGACTTGATAATAAGTTAGAACATTTTCCAGCATTTGATCAAATTGAAGAAGATTTCCAAAAGAAACAAAATTTGAAAAATCACGGTTACTCTAACATGGCATCTAATTTTGGTAGTTATATTGGTGGTGATTATAAGAAAGGATTTAGGTATGCAATGACATGGTTTTTTAGACCAAAGGAATTTTTACAATATTCTGATTATCGTCCATACATGCCTGATTTTTGGACTATGCCAATTTCTAAAAGTTTAACAGAAGATGTTGTTTATCAACCACCTGAAATAAATGAAGAAAAGGAACCAATTTTATGGATTGCAGAAGATAAACTAGGATTGAGTAAACAAGTTGTTCAATTATGTAATGAACATGGTGTTAAATGTGCTGATACAGATGCTAAATATAATGAAAAAGCAAAAGTTACAGTCACAGAAGAGTCATATCCTCCAGGTTATGAATCAACAATCATGTATTAGGATTCCGGGCTCTCATTATATCTTTTATTTTAACTGCTTACATTAGTTTTTGTATTTTTATGGTTCTTTAAGGTCTTTTTTTTGATATTATTTAATAATTAATTATTTAATTTGCTTTTTAATATTATACATAATATTAAATCTATCTAATAGATTACAATCTAGTACAAATTAGAAAAAAAAAACCCATCATTAACTCATTCAACTTAATAGCTTCTCATCAAAAAACTTCTTGCTTTTTTCTGAAATTCAGAACATTACTACACGTTTCAGTAAAAGCATCGAATGCTCTAATATCAGTGCAGCTGATACCCTTTTTAAACGAAAACTAACCCAGTATTTAATGCGTTCAATTTTTTTATTCACAGTTAAAATATTTTAAAGTTACTTTAAGAAAACATTTTTTCCAATATTTTTTCGGCATCCTTCTTGTCAAGGTTCCCTCTAAAAGCATGAAATTTATTATATACTTCGATTGGCATTTGAAACTCACCGTTTTCATCATAACAATTTTCGTACAAACTTGAAGGTCCTAAATCATCTTCATAGTAATTATCATCATTTGCATTGACGTTATTATCAGGGTTATTATTTTCAGAATGATATTTTTTTACTGCTTCTCTAAAAATATATATCATTGAAAGAGAATATTGTACATCGTTAACTTTCTTATCGATCATTTCCATTGTTAAAGGTTTAACATCATTAATTGTCATTTTCCTTTTCACTGAAACAGGTAATCTCATAAATCCTGGATAATCTTTACCAGCAAAATACATCATATCAAAACGACCATCTTGAAAATTAGATTTTTTCTGTAAAAGATTGAATAATTCTTGTTCGAAGTTTCTATGAATGGTATATGGTGTATCACCATATAACCTTTTGAATCTAGCATGTTTTAAATATTTTGGATTGGAGAATTTAATGAGTGTATGTCTGTAAACTTCAACTTTAAGAAAATCTTTATTACATGTAATGTAGCCGGGGTTATATTTTAAAATATCATAAAACCAATCAACAAAAACTTCACTATAAGAAATAGGTTCAGAGAATCTTTTCATAAAATAATAATGAGTTAAAATCAATGATTTTCTCTCAGCATCAATTGAATTAATATGAGATCTAAGTTCATCATGATACTTATTAAAATGACAAGCTAAATCATGAAGTGCTGGATGAAGTAAAGATAATTCTTCTTCTGAAAGAGATAAAACATTTCCAAATGTATGTTCTTCAATTCCCTTTTCAGTTATTCCTTTTTCAAAATCTTTAATGATTTTTTCATCAATTTCACTAAGCATATGAGGTTCAGGCAAATTGGAATTCTGCTCCACATTTTTATTGAAATTCTGCTTCACATTTTTAGATAGAGGAGTCACCATAACAAATCCATCATTACTTTCAACTTGATGAAATTTTGTGTCATTGATGGTTATAATATTCCGTTTAGAAAGAGGTAAGGATTTTTCAGCATTTGAAACCTTCGATGAAGATTTCTTACTTACTTTATTGGAAGATTTTTTTGGAACAAAAGGTGTCATAACAACAAACCCGTCATCATCCTTTTTTTCCTAAAGCTTATTTTTTTATGATATCGCATATATGTTCACTATGTATATAATTCGTTGTTTTATTCAATGATTAATGCTTAATGATTAGTGATTGATGTTTATCATTGAAGATCCATTGATATACTTTAACGCGTTTTAATGTAAACGCCAAAATTATTTACGTAATCAAATATTTAAAACTGTTTAAAAACCACCCAGTCACGTGATGTTGCGCTTTTAAATAAAATAAAATAGAAAAAATAAAAAAGGAAGAAGAAGAAGAAGACGACGGATCGAAGAAGAGAGAAGAAGCGAGAATGGGAAATTGAATTTGAAATTTGAAATTTGTTGGCTTTTTGAAGAACGTCCATGGATTGATTGATTTATATTGACATTTGGTCATTTCACTTTAATTCTAATTTATCTTGGTTTTTCATTTTTATTTGGTTTATTCCTCTTTTGACATCTTCATTTTAACAATGGCTTACACTACTAGACAAGTCGGTGCTAAAAACACCTTAGACTACAAGGTTTTCATCGAAAAGGATGGTAAACCAATCTCTCCTTTCCACGATATCCCATTATACGCAGATGAATCAAAGAAGATCTTAAATATGGTCGTTGAAGTTCCAAGATGGACTAATGCTAAATTAGAAATTACTAAGGAAGAAACTTTAAACCCAATTATTCAAGATACTAAAAAGGGTAAATTAAGATTTGTTAGAAACTGTTTCCCACATAAAGGTTACATTCATAATTATGGCGCTTTCCCACAAACTTGGGAAGATCCAAATGAAGTTAACCCAGAAACTAATGCTGCAGGTGATAATGATCCTTTAGATGTTTGTGAAATTGGTGAAGCTGTTGCTTATCCAGGTGAAGTTAAACAAGTTAAAGTTTTAGGTGTTATGGCTTTATTAGATGAAGGTGAAACTGATTGGAAAATTATTGCAATTGATGTCAATGATCCTTTAGCTTCTAAATTAGAAGATGTTGAAGATGTTGAAAAACATTTACCAGGTTTATTAAGAGCTACTAATGAATGGTTCAGAATTTACAAAATTCCAGATGGTAAACCAGAAAATGTTTTCGCTTTCAATGGTGAATGTAAGAATAAGAAATATGCTGAAGAAGTTATTACTGAATGTAATGAATCTTGGAAAAAATTAGTTGAAGGTAAGGTTGCTGATAACAAAGGTGTTGTTTTAGCTAACACTACTTTAACTGAAACTTCATCTTATGAACCAAATGTTGAAATTCCAGCTGCTAACCCATTACCAGATGCTGAAATTGACAAGTCCGTTGATAAGTGGTTCTTCATCTCCGGTTCTGCTTAAATTTTTCTAAACTAATTTTGAAAAAATATATACTGTGTATTTATTTGTTTAATCTATCAAGGTAGAATCTTATGACCCTATTAATTTTAATTTTCTATTTTACATTGATTGAATTGCATTATGAATAAATGCTTCAATTTTACAATTGTCCTTTATTCCATCGGTCTCTACTCCTCCACTAACATCAACTCCACAACAACCTTCAACAGCTAATGCGTTAACAACATTTTCAGGATTAAGTCCTCCAGCCAATAAATATCTACCTTTCATATCTTTACCAAAAGTTGCTGCATCATTCCAATCAATTAATTTACCTTCACCACCAGCCTCTGAATCTAATAATGGCATTAAAAATTTATGTGTAGTTAATGCATTTTCAAATCCTGGTTTGTTCAATACAAATCTAGGCATTATTGGTACATTTAAACTATTTACAAATTCATCAACATTCTCTGATCCATGTAACTGTACAATATCTAAATTTAGTTCCCTACTTTTGGCAAGAACATCTTCTAATGATTGATTTCTGAAAACACCAACAGCAAAAGGTCCATTTTCCACTATACATTTGGATACTGCTTCAAACCATTCAGGTCCTTGAATATCCAAACTTTTCACAAGTTTTATTAGTTCAGTAGATGTTTGAATTTTTGATCCCTTTTTTGATCTTTTTTCAGCACAAAGTTGAACAATTTCTTTAGCTGATTCATCATCTATTGTTCTAGCTCTTCCAGGAACAAGAATCATACCTAATAATGATGCACCATTTTCAATTGCAACTTCTGCAGCTTCTTTAGTTTTAAGTCCACACACTTTCACTACCTTTTCTGTCATTAATTTGCTTAGTTTAGTAGTATTTATCAGTAAAAATTAATGATTTAGAAAATGAAATAATCTTAGAAATTTGAGTCAAAAAGAAGTTTTGTCGCTGATTAAATAAACGATGTCATTTGTAATTTAAACCATCAACATTAATCTTTCTTTTGTATTGCCATTGATAAAACCAACTTAACATCATAAAGCTTTAACCATGGGCTTTTTTAATCATCTGGTAACAGGAATGAAAAAAGATTTCCAAAAATACAAGAAACACGATGATTCTAAGGACAGTTCACCACCTCCGCAATATCCCGGAGATACAAAACCTCAATTACCAGAGTCAAACGGACCAATACCACCACCAATACCACCAAGGGACTATAATACAAAGGAGGAAGCTCCACAAATGAAAAGAGTTGAGGAGTCAATACCTTCAGTAAATATTGCAACCGGTGATAATATTTTCCAAAATCCAATAACGACCACACCTCCTGTATCATGTATTCAAACATCGTCAATTCACCCTGTTCCACTACCGAAATTTTACAAACAACAAGTTCCAATACAGACCAACAACTTTTATGGTAATCTTTTGGTAGAACAACAAAATCTTCCTGTTTGGACACATCCTTATAGTATATGGAAGTCAACAGATGATCAATTTAGAGGTCTTGGAATTTCACACACGTCAGCATCACAAAGAGTTTATGGGGATGATCCAAATATGAACCCGGTTAAATATTTCTTCAATCCAGTGGGAATATGTTCAATGATGTTATCAGCGGAAGAGTTTCAATCCGAAAACTTTGAATTCTTAGTTGGTGATTTGGAAAGATTTAGTGCAGGTTTGAAATTTGCAACTAAGGGAGGTGAACTGAATGTTAAGATAGTTCAAGGTATGGGATTTATCACAGGTGTATATGATGGAACAATTGTACCAACAGTGTTGTCAAAGGTAGGATTTCAAAAATTACAGCCAATGGAATCATTGAGTCATGGCTTGAATAAATACATCATTACATTATTTGATAATACTCAATGGATAATATACACTAATTGTGGATTAAGTCAACAGTCTGCTAATTGTTTAACGACCTCAGCTTTTAATGGGCAAAAAATAATTCAAATTGCCAAATTACCAAATCAAGAATCAATTAAACATTACGATAGTGTTGCCGGTTCTTATGTTGTTGGGTGTGAGTTAGAAGGCGAATTATCATATGACAATTCTTCATGTGATTATAGTTTCAGTTATGACATTAGCGGACAATCTACCACCGGAAAGGTTCTACAATGGGTATTACCACATCATGTAGAATCAATGCATCAATCAATGATTGGAGATTTAGCTGAAAACATGAATTTAGATTCTACATGTAAAGGTCATATGACTGCATTTATAACAAAAAAATTTACAATGGTTGAAAAGTTACAACCTCAAGATTTAGTGCTTGATCCATGGTCAGATAAGAGTGGTGTTTCTGGATATTCTGAGAACTCCAAGATGAAAATAAGGGAAATTGCACAAAGTGAAATCAATAGCTTTGATGTAATTAACGAATCCAATACCGATTCCATGTATACAGCAGGTAAAATATTAGATAAGGGTGCATTTATGCTTTATGTTGCCGCATATGTTATTAAGGATGCCAATTTAACAAATATTATGTTGGAAAAAATGAAAACTGCATTCCAAAGGTTTATTGATAATAAACAACAAGCACCTCTATGTTATGATAACAATTGGAAAGGAATAGTTTCCACTTCAGGGTTACAAGACGGTAATTTTTACTGCGATTTTGGTAATTGCTTTTACAATGATCATCATTTCCATTACGGGTATCATATACACGCAGCTGCATTGGTTGCATTAGCTGATCAGCATTATGGTGATGGAAGATGGATGAATAATGCGAAGCCATGGATTGAAACATTAATACGTGATGTTTGTAATCCATCAAAGAAAGACACTTACTTTCCAGTGTTTAGGTCATTTGATTTTTTCAATGGTCATAGTTTTGCAAATGGATTGTTTGCACATGGTGACGGTAAAGATGAAGAAAGTTCCAGTGAAGATTATCATGCTTATTATGGTATTAAACTCTGGGGATTGGTATCAAATAATAAATCGCTTGTGTCTATTGCTTCCTTGATTTTATCAATTGAGAAAAGAGCAATGAATATGTACATGCTTTACAAAAATGATAATACTATTATGCCTTCAAATTTTATCCGGAATAAAGTATCAGGTATATTATTTGAAAATAAAATTGATCACGCTACATATTTTGGAATGAACAAAGAGTTCATACATGGAATACACATGATTCCAATAACACCAATGTCAAATTATATTAGAGACACCGAGTTTGTTACTCAAGAATGGAATGAAATGGCATTAGGACAACTTGCAAACTCTATAGACGGAGGTTGGAAAGGGCTTTTAATGCTTAATTCTGCAATGTATAATCCACAAAAAGCATGGGAATTTTTTAGCCAGCCAAATTTTCAGATGTCTTGGTTGGATAACGGAATGTCCCGTACTTGGTCACTAGCATACTGTGCTGGAATGGGTGGATGTTGATATATACCGTTTGTAATTCATTCATACTATTTAATATAGTGGTTTGGATGACGAGCCTCCATAAAATTTAGTGCACCATGAATTATTTTTTCATTGTCGATTCTACGGGGCGAAACCTTTTTTCTTCCAAATCTTTTGCCCTTGTAGTGTAAAATCCTTTCCTTGATTCCGTTGGAACTTTTAAAATATACATTAAGTAAAGTCTAGTCATCAGTTTAGTAACTTATACAGCACTCAGCGTTCTAGTTAACAATTCATTGATTTAATTGACGAAAACAGATTTTTTTTCACTTTATTGAAATTTTTTAACAAGATATTCACGTAGAAAAGATGAGTTCTCCAATTCCAGAATTCAGCTTTGCTAAACCAAAACCTAGGAGACCAATCAATTTAGGTACAAGTTCTAGTTTTGATTCCTCAAATTTTTCAGAAACAATTTCAAAAAATTCTCCATTACCACATACAACAAAGGAACTGAATAGACTTCAAGCCTACGGATTAGATATAATCAATGACGATGATGAAGCTATGAAATTATTAACTGATGAAAAATCACCCTTTTATGCAACTAACAAAGCAAGAAAATTAAAGCATAAAGCCTTACTGCCATATAAAACAGAAACAATTAGAGATCAATATAAATACTTAAGTCATATCATTGCACATATCTATATCGCTGTTAAAAGTTTAGATTTGAAAGGTAATTTAACAATTAGTGTTGAAGATTTAGAGTCTGCAAGAAATGTTATTTTAAATAATCAAGATCAAAATGCTTATATTAATTCTAACTCTACAATGGATGGTCAGAAGTTTGAAACATTACACAGCAACGAAAGTGAAGCAATAGAAGATGATGATAATGAAGAAGATAGTGATTACTATGAAAGTTCAGAAGATGAAGATGACGAAGATGCAGCAAATTCCACCCCAATTATGAAAATTGAAAAAGAGTCAGCATCTATAATTGCGTTGAAATATTGGACTAAAGAATTGAAAAATTTATTGAAAATGGGATTAGTTATACCATTGCAAATATCTATTAAATTAATAAAAGTTTTTTACAGTATTTGTCTTTCAAGAGGTCAAACGATTGATATTTTATTTTATACCCAAGCCATCGGTTTACTTTCACGTGAAAAGAAATTATTAATTAAAAATGGCTTAGAATTGGATTGGGAACCAGTTTATGAAGAGTT
Organism: Pichia kluyveri; assembly: GCA_030062975.1. Taxonomy (NCBI): domain Eukaryota; kingdom Fungi; phylum Ascomycota; class Pichiomycetes; order Pichiales; family Pichiaceae; genus Pichia; species Pichia kluyveri. Next base: position 326,548 of record CP125798.1, on the reverse strand, counting down.
TGCATCCACATTAGGCAATCCAACTGTTTTTGGCCCAAGTATGAGAGATGGAAGATTCAAAAAGTTAATCTCATTTGCTTTGACTGTCAAGCCATTCTTTAATCAAGATTCTGCTCCTTTGATTATGGAAAAAATTATTTTGAAATGTACTCCCCCAACCATTTCAGCAACTTTAACACATTTTACAGTTCTGCTTCCAATGAGTTTTAAACAACCAGTTAAAGAATCCGATGGTTCAGTTTCTTATGACAAAAAGGATATCCGTTATTATTTACCAGTTTTGTTTGATCTTTGGGTTAACTACAAATCTGATAAAGAAATCAACTGTTTATTAACCGTTATTATGAATATTGCAGTTGAAAACTTAAAAAAGGGTGCTAGTGATAATTTAATTTTGAACAGAGGGATCTATGGTATCTTTACCAAAGAACAATTTGCTTACATGATGAATCAATTGTTTCTTTCATCCCAAATCCGCCACAAGGATAATAGAATGATTAAGTATTGTAAATTGATTTGTCAGATAATCATCAATTCATTGAGTACTGAATATGCTTTTGAAAAAGAGGGTGTTTTAGACTTTTTTAAGACATATGCGGATGCAGTGTATACGATGATACATCCATCAAATAGTGGTCCTTGGTCTAGTGTTTTGTCAGAGGTGGTCAAAAAAATTGCTTTAAGCTTACATCTGAGAGTTCAAGGTGAGAAAGATAACAGAGATTTGATTCCATTATATCATCCAGATTATAGGGGATTACCTGAAGGTCAAAAACTTAATCAAACTGTTATCAAAGAGGTGGTTAAAGTGTTATTACCCTTGATTCACTTAGGCGCACAATCCAAATCATCATCTCATAGAAGAAATTATAACGAAGCTCTTCAAGTTTTATGTTTTATGGAGCCAAATATGGTTCTCGACAACTTACTTACAGATTGGTATGCTTCTTTTGAATCAATCAATTCTACACACAGAATCCCCATTGTTATTAATCAACTAACACATTTAGCAAGATTGATGGTCGAGCTACCTGTCTATAGAGTTCATATTCCAAGGTTACTTTCTATGTTACTTCCAGCTATCGATTCTAATGATCCAGAAAAAACAATTTTGGCTACAGATTTTATTACCATTGTTTCCAGTGTTATTCCCTTTGCTGATTTAACCGAAGGTTTAGGTGATGGCGGAGTTGCTGCAGTTGATTTCACTTCCCAACATTTGGCATACTTGGATGCAAAATTTTATAAAAAGTCACCAGTTAACATACAATTTGGAGAACAACAGATTCCAGATGAATTTCAATATGAAGCTGAATTTGAATTGATTGCTTTAAAATCAGCAACTTCTTCATTTAAAGAATTTTTAACACAATTCTGCGACAATTGCTTCAAGTTTTTGGAATTGGGTCCAGCTATTGATACCAACAATACCATTGAGTCTCAAGCTTGTGCATTAATTTCATATTGTTTTGAGAGTTTAGTGGAAGCGACAAGTGAAGAGCTTTACAATGTTATTTCTGATAAATTTTTTGAGTATGTTACTAATAATGTCAAGCATGAAGTTGCTTTGGTATTTTGTAACATTGCTGAAGCCATTGTGAGAAGGGATCCTAAACCACAATTGAAGAGAATTATGGATTTTTTTATGCCCCATATCATTACTGAAATCGAGCATGGTGCCGGTATTTCAAGATCACAAGAAGTTTTACATAAAGATCAGAGATTGATTTGGAATATGAGAATTGTCTCTGGTGCAATTTCTGGTGCTTCTGAAGAAATTCTACCATATTTACCTGATCTGGAAAAATTCTTGATTCTACATACTTATAAATTGAAAGGAACTGCTGGTTTATGCGCTGCAATGATTGCAAATTGTACATTATCTACAATCTCATATTTGAAACCAGTTGAAAAAAGAATTATCTCCGATAAATGGCTTGAGGATCATGGTGGTAAATATTCTGAAGAATGTTGGGGTGGTTTCCAATTTTCTGATACTAGATTTGATCTGGAGTATTTGAATTATAAATGGTATGTCCCTACAAATGTTGAAGTTGACGCTGCAGCGGAACATTTTGAGAATCTTTCATCATCATCAATGGAGTACATCAATCGTGTTGTTGATAAGTTAAATGGTTCTATAAAGTTAAGTTTAGATGATGTCGATCAACTAAGTTTCCATGTTGAATTACTTGAAGGACTTTTGAAAGGGGTTTGTTGTCTTTTTGACCAATCTTACAATGAAAATTTAGAAAGCAAGCATTTACAAAAATTTAAACCTTTACTTGCTAATGATAATGGAATTTCATCTTCACCATCTTTGGTCAATATAGCTAAATCTGATTCTATTTCATCGTTGAATATTGAGGTTTTGAAAAATAACAGTAAAAATGTTTCTGACGAAGGTGAAAAGTTAATGAATAATTCTAAGTTGAACGGCAAGAATTACGAAAAAGATGATGACTTTTTGATGGAAGATGAAACATCAGATATTAATCCTATCAACAGGGAGATTGAAATTGAAATAAAAAGAAGTAATTCTCCTTCTGGTGGGTCAATTTTTAGCAATGAGTCAGAAATTCCAACTAGATCAGCAACCCCTAATTTATCTGAATCAATTGATGCTGTCGATCCAACTCTTACCAAAAGAGCAGATATTTTATTTTCTTATGGTCCATATTTTTCAAATGATATTTCAAAGGCTCTTGATTTTTCTTACAAAAAGTTACATTCCACTAGACAAAAGATTGGTAATTCATTACACAATTTGATTAACGCACTTTCTAATAGTGAAGGTTATGTTGAATTGATTGGTAAAGTTATTCAATGTATCAGTACATGGTTGAATGATTGTGGTTATTACAGTAATGACAACGAATTATATACTGACAACCTGCACTTCATCTCCATGCAAGACTTTCCTGGTGTTTTTGCTCCATACACAAGATCAGTTCTAGGTTCCAGACTGGCAGTTTCCCACTGTAGCAGAATTAGCATTTCATGCTGTACTAGGTTACCTACGAAATTGGATAAAGTTTTAATCAAAGATTTAGTTTCACTTATTGCTTCTTCATATGGTATTACAGCAACTCATGCTGCAAGTGTTTTAGGAACATCTCTAAATAGGGTTATGAATTGTACAAGTGCTATTTTTAATATTTTTAATGATTGGGAAAAGGCTATAATGAATAAAGATAAGGATGTCTTAATCAATATCATGATAATGTTTGATAAGAAGAAATTGAGAGGTCTGGTGGAGAAGAGTTCATCAATGTTGCCAAAATATGAAGAGTTGTTATATAAATCAGCTGCATTGAATGAAGATGAAGTTACTATTATGAGTATGAGATTATTTAGGTCTATTAAGAAATATGTTAAGATTCCAGCAGCGGTTTGCATTTTTGATGAGAAGTTGATTGAATGTATCAGACCACCAGATGCTGATGTTGATATGAAAATTTCTGTTCTTAAACTAGCTAAATCCAGAAAGAAAGCTATGTTACATAAGATTTTATCTAATTTAGTTAACAGTTCTATTGATTATCTTTCAAAGAAACTGAATTGGAAGTTTATGTTGCTGATTTTAGAATTAATTACCACAATACAATCTCATATTGAAATTCCACTCGAACAGAAAACATTATCAACCATGTTAAAATTTGTTAATGGATCACATCCAGAAATTTCTAAAAAGGGTATGTTTTGGATTGCCTCTATTTTTGATACTGTTGAATCAAGAGCCTACAACAATTATGATCTTGATAATATGCTCTCAGTGAACCAATTTGATCCTTGCATTGTTCCATTTAATAGTGTTGCAAAAGAAAATACTGCAGAAGAATTTTTTAAAGAGGTTAAAGATACCAAAAATCCCAAATTCTTCATTGATAAAAAACAATGGATACCATCTTATCCGTGGGATAAAAATTTAAGAGTTGTTGTCCCAATCAATAGAACAGGATTTAATTTCAATAATAATGATGAACTTGCTATTAGGGAATTTTCATCTTATATCACCAAAGATTGGTTGTCGGAATTATTGAAAACTCATATTGATGAATCTGAAGCAACATCTGCATTTTTCCCAGGAATTGTTTACTTTTTTACTTCCATAACATCACTGATAATATATGGATATGTCGATAATCTGACATTGAAAGATTTATTTGATCTGACTGATGAAATATTTAAGGGTGATGAAAGACCTACACATGTTGCCATTAGTGAAGTTTTTTGTGGTGTTTTATTTGCATGTAAGAATGATAAAGAATCAATGAAATTAGTTGACGAAGAAATATCTAAAAGATTAGCCACTATTTTTGACAAACATTTATCCCAATCAACTTTTAAAATGTGGTCCATATTTTCATGGTGGCTATCTGGTCATTTTGATATTAGGAGAACCCCGAAAATTCTTTCACTTATCTGTGATTTTGAAGTTCATAGAGATTACAAAGGTTCACCATTTGGTTTGATGTGTCGTTTATCATTTTTGAAGAGTTACATTGGTTCCGTAACAAATAGATTCCACGATTTTGATCATATAACTCATAAGCTGTTTAAAATTTTAGGTCATCCATATGATATAATTTCTTCTGAGGTTTCAGCTATTTTATTTGATATTCTACATAGTCAAACTGTTGATTATATTGATAGCTTTGAAGAATACATGAGAAGAATTCACGAAGACAAAACAGGAATGGGATCAATTACGAGAAAACAAAATGTTTTATTTCATGAACACTTTAAACACTTTTTGCTGAAAACAATAACTTTGGCTAAAGATAACGAAGGAAAATTACCACAAGATGTTGTTGAGTCTGAATTTATGTTCTATATCAAGGGTGCAAATGGATTATTATTAAGAATTTTGAGGACTACTATAAATGTTGAAATTGTTGATTATATTCGTCAATATATTTTACCTCTTGTTTCACAATTAGATAAAGTTAAGGAAGCTTGTAACTTATCAAATATTAGTATTGATACCTTTTTCCTTGTTCTGGGTAGTATTAGATTTGAAGAACAAGATAATGATACAATTATTGAATTATTAGAAAGCAATATGGGATGGTCATCACCAAATCTTACTCAATATAAACACTCATTAGCATTTTTTGGTGTATATGGTACTGTTAGCTTTTTGGAAAGAACTCCAGCACAACGTAAGAAGCTGATGGAAATTACATGCTCTATGTTATTTAATGAACATCTGTACTTAAGAGAACAATATAGTCAAAATATCAAATTGTTTGTTCATTTATTCCTGGATTCAGAACGTGAAGAGATGATTAAGTTTTGTATCAAAAAGTTTAAGAGAATTATTAAAAAGAATAAGAATAATAAAAATGTTAAATTAACAGTTGAACAAAATAATCTTGTTCATGGTGCAACATTGGGTCTTTGTGCATTAGTTGAAACATATCCATACACAACTCCACCACCTGAATGGTTACCTGAAGTTTTAACAATTCTTGAAGTCAAATGTACCGGGTATAGTGGAGCTATTGGTAGAGCTGCCAAGGATGCCTTGAGTCAATTTAAGAAGACAAGACAAGATACATGGCATATTGATTCTAAATTTTTCACCGAAGAACAATTAGAAGATTTAGAAGGTGTGTTATATAAATCTTACTATTTGTAATTACAATTTTGTATTTCTTAAAACATGGTTTAATTTATTTTTATAGTAGTTTTTCTCCCAAGGAATAATAAGTTTTGAATTTTTATACAGTTATATATTAAGTACACTAAAGTATTTAAATGATATCAAAACGATAGACCTTCTAAAGTTTTAGATAATTTTGCAGCACCATCAGAAGATGATGTTAAAGATTCTCCTATAATCATTTTCGGTCTATTTGCCTCTAAACCTTGTAATAGGATACAAGCTTTACAAATTTTATTCATAGATAAATAACCACAACGTTCACAACGATTACCATCTTTAACAATCGATACTGAACCATCAGGTCTTATTTCAATTTCTTTATCTGTGTTTATTGTTATGTATTTTTATTATTATTGGTATTTTGTGGTATATTTTTCTTTGGAGTATTTGTACGTATTCTTTTAGGTTTTAATTTAAAATGACCACCACTATGAATAATATCTATAATACAAGAAGGTCTAACAGACTCTAAATTTTTCAATAAGACTCTAGCGGTACCTCTAAAAGCTTCAGGTGCATAAGTACATTCAGTACTAAAATAATCAAGTTTTTTATAATGAGCATATAAGACAATTTCCTTTTGATAAGTATATTTAAAAGGTTTTGAACGTTTAACTGGTGAACCAATTGAATTAGTTGTAACATTAACTGAACTTTCAATTCTAGCCGCATCACCTCTTAAAAGGTTCATTAAAACAGTTTCAGCCATATCATCAGCATTATGACCTGTTACAACATGATGAATATCTAACTTTATTGCACCTCTATCCAATGCTTGTCTTCTTAAAACACCACAATAAGTACAACTTGATTTAACACCAGTACAAGAGACAATTTCATCCATTGTCCAATTATATAAATCTTTATAAGAAACAATTTCTAATGGCATTTGATATTGTTGTTGATTTCTTTTAACAGTTGCTAAACTATCATCTCTATAACCAACAATACCTTCATCGACTGATAATAAAACTAAATTTAAACCATAATTATATCTTTCATTTAAAGTTTTCATAATAGATGCTAAAACTGTTGAATCTTTACCACCAGATGCACCAATAGCTATTGTTTCACCTTTATAGAAAAGTTTTTCCTTTATAATTGTTAAATGAATTTCAGTTTCAAATACATGATAGAAACATTCTTTACAAAGTTTTTGTAAGTTTTTAGGTCTTTTCATGACAGCTTTCCTGCAATGACATAATTGACATAGTTGCCCCACCTTAACTTCCTTCTTTCTAATAGTATTTTCCATTGGATACTGTCTAAATAATGAACAATCAAGTGCTCCAATCTACTCTTCAGAAAAAGAAATTAATAAGAAATAATTTTTTTTCCAAATCCCGGAGAAAGTGAAAAATTAGAAAAATTAGAAAAATTAGAAATAAAAATTATCATTACGTAATACGTAGTAGAAGATTTTGACGAGCCCCCTTTTCTTTTGATTACGTGTCCCATTAACAATTGATGAGTTTTCGATGAATGGAGTTAGGATTGTATATAACTGTTAATGTTATTTCATTTTCTTTTTTTTTTAGTTTTGGATTTATTCTTGGATTTATATCAGTTTTCTATTGTTCTCGTTCAGACAATTGTTAACAGTAATGCATTTTGTAGCTTTATGGTCTTTACTTTGTCTATCTGTTGCTTGGGCAAGTAATATAATTATTGCTAATGATAAAAATTTTGATGATATTGTTTTAAATTCTGATAAAACTTCATTTGTTAAATTTTCAGCTGAATGGTGTTCCCACTGTAAAAAAATGGCCCCTGAATGGGAAAAATTAGCAGATTCTTATGTTGATGTTGAAGATATTCAAATTGTTGAAATTGATGCAGATAAATCAAGAAGTATTGGTAAAAGATATAATATTGCTTCATTCCCAACAATTAAATTATTCAGAGCTGATTCATTAAGTGATCCAATTGATTATTCAGGTCAAAGAGAATTTGAATTTTTTTCAAATTATTTACTTAATCAAATTGGCATTAAGGGTAAAAAAGTTGGTAAACCTTCAAAAGTTGTTCAAATTCATGATGGTAATATTGAAAAATTAATTGAAAATAAGGAAAGGGCTGCTTTAATCGTTTTCACCAAGGAAAATAATTGTGATGATTGTATATCTGTTAAAAAAATGTTTGATCAAGTATCTCATGCTTTCCATAAAGAATTAGATAAAATTATTATTGCTGAAGCTCAAAAAAATGGTGATGAACCAACTGATTGGATTAGAGATATGTATTCAATTAATGAATTCCCAACTATTGTTTATGTTGAAACTGGTGATTCATCTAAATTTGAAATTTATTCAGGTTCTTTAACAAGTTCTGATTTAATTCAATTCATCAATAATAAAATTGGTACAAAGAGAGCTGCTAATGGTTTATTAGATAATAAAGCAGGTATTATACCTGATATGGAAGAATCATTGAAGAAATTTATTGGTATTAATATTGTTGATAGAAGAGAATATGTTCAAACTTTTATTGAAAATTTGAAAAAAGTTGATGATCATGTTTTCAAAAATGAAGTTAAATATTATGCATTAATTGTTAATCAATTTATTGCAGGTAATAATGGTTATGTTGATGCAGAACTTGCAAAATTTGATGATATGCTTAAAAATAAAGCAATTGATATATCAACAAAGGATTTAGTTAATATGAAAGTTAATTTATTAAATCATATTAAAACTTTAGTTACTGAAGAAACTTATAGAGATGCTAAAGATGTTATGGAAGACAAGGAAAAAGCTGCAGCTGCTCTTTCCAAAGATGAATTATAGTCTAAATTTTAGTATAGTCTCCAGTAGTATGTTATAACATTTGTATTGAATTTTTTTTATAGAATAATATACACTTTTCACTTTATTTAATATTAAATTATATAATAGTATCCTCTATACTTACTACCATTTAATGGCATCAAATTTTGAACATGCTCTAATATTATTTGGGTATACTTTATGATTTAACACAGTTTCATTAATTATAAAATTAACATTTAATGGAGTACATCTTGCAAACCATACGAATTCACCATGTTTATTATAAATCAAAACATTAGCTGCAAATTTATGACCACCCACATGATTAACAAATAAAACACTGACACCTCCATCTCTATCATCACTTGCATCTCTAAATAAATCAAGATCCTTTAATTGCGATTCAAATTCTTTTTTCATAATTGGTGCAGTTATACCACATTTCTTATCCCTTGTCTTATGTGAACATAATAAAATTATTGATTGATTGATATCTTTAAAAACTTCTAATCCTTCAACATTGGATAAAACTTCAATTAATTCTTCTCCTTCTTTACCTTTGATACTTTCATCTTCTTTGCTTTTTTCAAATACATTTTCAATTCCTTCAAATACTGTATCAATATTATCTTTTGTTATCCCACGAATCCTTACAAACCATGGTTGTACTAACACATTAAGTTTATTCAAACTTAAACATTCAGGATCCATAAAATCTAATGGTTCATTAGTTACATTACATGCAGCAATAATGGAATATTTATTACTAATTTTTGAAGCTTTACCACTAATTAATTTTAAGATTGTACCAGATTCCTCAAAGGCATCATGTTCCCAATCTGTTTTACCAGTTGCAACTAAAAAGTGTAAATTTGCTGGTCTAGCTGTCTCATATAATGGTGCATTTGCAGCATCTCCACGTAAATCAAAACATGATTCTTTATATTTATTTTGACATTCACTTGAATTACATGAAAATTCCTTTTCTGAAATTTCTAAAATATCACCTATCTTTTCAGCACTTTTATCACCAATAACTATATTCTTTAAAGTCTTTAAATAGTTCATTTGTGATAAGACTCTGTTTGTCTATTCCACCAAACACTAAAATAAATTTTCTAATTGAAAAATAAATAAATATCACACGTCAAAAAGTTGAATTCGTCAGCGATTGATTAGCCCTTTTATAAAATTCAACAATGAAGATAAAAAATTTAAATTTAAATTTCTTCAATGAGGTTAATTGCCGAACTGTTATCTCCGGAAAGGATCTTTCTTTACAGTAAATCCGGTTTATTATCTTATTATCTTGTTTATCTTTGTGGCGCATATCATTAAAAACTATAAAAAAACCCAAAATACGTATACAACAAAAATTAAAATGCAAAACAGTAAAGAAATACACTAATCATTTGAAATAACACTCAGACTTTCATCGTCAGATGTTTCCTCACCTGAAATATAAACATAATCATTCTCAATTTCGGTTTGTGTTGGTGCTTCAGGAAATACCATAGTAGAAGACATTAAATCAGTAGTAGACAGTTGTATCCTATCTAAATCATCAAATAAATGATTAGAAAGTTTATAATCTTGAGAGTCATAATTAACAAATGCTGATTTAAAATCTACTTCATTAAGAGACCAATCTGTAAATCTAGTAACATAAATATTATCAAAATGATTTTTCAACTCATTGGTATGTGATTTGTTTTCAGAATCAAAAATACTTAAAAGTAACTTCTCATTTGACTTTAAATCAATTAATGACTTAACTTTAATTTCAAGCTCGTTGGCGTCGAAATCAATCATATAACAACTAATTAATTGAAATGGTGATTTTTCAACATCATTTGAACTTTCATTATCTTCTTGACCTCCTTCTTGACCTCCTTCTTGACCTCCTTCTTCGCCAATTTCTTTATCTTTTTCTTCACCTTTTTCTTCACCTTTTTCTTCACCTTTTTCTTCACCTTTTTCTTCATCAATGATGACATCTTGTTCTTCAACAGTCCCTTCAACTTCTTCTTTAACATTATCAACATCTTCACATTGTTGATCTTCATCTACGGTCTTTTCTTCAACATCTTTTGAGACTTCTTCTGTTCCATCTTTAATAATTTTTACAAAAGAACCATGTAATAAGTTAGATGTCACTTTCTCTGTCCAGTTTGGTCTATACAAAAATTCTTGACCATTATATGCAACATTTAAATAAAATGTATCAAATTCATTAATACAATTTGTGTAATCTTTAAAGCGAATTAAAGCATCACATGAATCAAAATGAAACAGTTTCTCAATAGGTTTTCTGTCTGTTGTGAAAGAGATATACACTGAAACATCAAATGATTTGAGATTTCCATTAAATCTTATAGTCAAGTCTTCATCATCTCTGATACTTGCATAAACTCTGTCAAACTCCCTCTCATTCTGATGAATTTTTGAATCTTTATAAGGGTTTCTAATAACATCATTAATATTCATCGTCTCTGGTACTCCTGAGAAAGTGAATCCCTCTTTGTTAACAAAACCACTTCTATCTGAATTATCAAAGCTAAAATTTTTCTTTTCGTACTGTGTTTTGTTTCCCCAATAACCAGTAACTTTTATATCATCATCAGAAATTCTTTCTTTTTGATTATCTTTGTTGAAAATTCCAAAACTAAATGCTTTGGTTTCTGATTTTGCTGTATTATTATTATCTTTAACATTTGAATTATCTTTAAATGGTGAGTTCATTGCAAGATTTTTTTCTGAAAGTAGCCTATCAAATATACTAGGTTTTGCATTTGCATTTTTATCCCTGGATGACCAAGTACCGAAAGGTTTTGATTTATCATCTTTATCCATATCACTACCGAGTTTGGTCTCAGCTTTCAATGATTCATTATTAAATGGACTGTACTTCGCTGTTTCATCTTTATTATTCAGTGGCCAAGTGCCAAAAGTTCTTGGTTTATCTTCTTCACCTTTTCTAGTCTCAGTATTAAATGCTTTGGTATCAAAATTTCCACTTATAGATGACCAAGTACCAAAATTTTTCACACTTGCCTTCTTTTCGCCGTTATCAGTATCTTTTTTCCATCCAGAACCAAAATCAAATCGTTTAAAATTTGTATCTTTTTCCTTGGTATCATTCTTCCATTTAGAACCTAAACTAAATTGATTGACATCAGTATCTTTTTTCTCCCATGCTTCAGACTGAATTGGGATTTTTGTTGTTATTAATAAAGGATCTTCGTTATTACCAATTCTCAAAACTTGATGAGAAGAGGCATGTTTATTTGAAACAATTTTCTCTGAATCACAAGATTCACATAAATCATAATCAAAACATTGAACACAATGATATCTATAACCAATAATTTTACCATCACAACCATCACATAATATATTAGTGTGTAAGGTTTTAATTTCCGAATTTGGAGTATCAGATGATAAAAAATTCATTAAATTAGCTTTAATAGAATTCATTTTTTCACTTAATGGTTCCATTGAGACTTGATCTTTAAATTCATTGAAATTTGAGGATATATCAGATAATTTATTATCAAAAGTGAGATTTAATGGTTCGATATATGATTGAATAGCTTTCAGTAAGAAATCCACTTGATCGTTTACATTATCATATGATGATGTAGCTTCAGCGAGATAGTCAACAAATGGAATACTTGAAGTATTTGGTATAACTAAAGGATATTTGAAAAGAATAGATTCACTTTGATTAATTTTACCATTACCTTCGACTTCAACATCAACATCCAGTTTGTTTGAATCATCTGAAGCCTTTTCATTATTAATATTATTATTATCAATATCATTATTATTATCATTACCACTTTTAAAATAAAAATTTTTTAATTTATCAACAAGTAAATCTTCAATTTCCTCGACATTTTTCAATTTAGCAACAGTTGAAGATTTAACAAATACTAAAACTAAAGAAATTCTATTCTTAGCACTTAATTTTGAATTAAATGATTGGAAATGATTTTCTTTATTAAGTAAATAAAAACTTTCTTTACGATTTGATTTTCTGAAGAGGAAAGCATTTAATTTTTTCGAATTAAGATAATGCAGTATATTTCTAATTGAAATATTACTCATATCATCCTTATATAATTTAGTAAAGAATCTAACAATTTGAGCAAAAAATTTATTGAAATTGAGTTTTTTCAAATCTTCTCTAAATTTTTTAAAGGTAACATTTGTTGCACCAATTGAAGTACCTCTAAGTAAAGTTGATGGGAAAACATCTAAATCAATTATAACATCATCCTTTAATTTTGATAAAATAGTAGAACCAGTAGTATCAACTTCTGAACTATCACTTGATTTAAACACTAACTCTGGCATTGTCTATGTCTAAAAGCAAAAAGAATATATCAATCAAATAAAATCAGGGGTGATCAGGGATAATAATAAATTATATTAATTAAGGCTCATCTCAGGGCAAAAAACCTTTAATTTTTACTCACTATCGCATGATTTGAAGTTAAAATTGGGGTGTTTGGGGTAATTTAAATTAATTGCCTCTTTGACAGTCCTATCGACTGCACTTTATTTTAGAAAAGAGTGAAATTTTTTTGTAAATTAATTACATTACCTAATATAGTATACATGTTGCCTAAATAGGAATAAATGTCGCTAATTTTATAAATTTCATAACATTTATGACGTATATTTAATTTAATTTAGTATGTTTACATGGTTGCTATTTTAATCTTTCAATTAATTTTGATAATTCCGATATTTTGCATTTCTATTTTCAACTATCTTTCAATTTTATTTCTTATTTAATGCTTTTTAGACTAGTCATTTCTATTTTACCTGCTCATTATCTGCCTTTCTTTCCTTTTTATCCTTCAATACCTCCTTTTATTCATAATTTCTTTTCTTCCCCGTTTCTTTTAAATATTTCCTGATCTGCCCTTTATTCCTTCTTTTCAAATTTTTTACGTTCTTTGTGTAAATATATTATAAATTTATTATAAATTTATTTTTAATCTCTTATTTCATCTAACAAATAACAGATATAGAGATGAAATTCTCAAAAACTCATATAACTACAACACTTTTAACTTCATTTGCATTATTAACAAATGCAATTGATTTAGAAATTGGTAATAAAGATTCTGTTTGTAATGCAGCAACTGATATCACAAAGGGTATAATGGATTATTATTTAGGTATTAGAGAAAATGGTACAATTGGTATGTTTCAACAACCTTATTATTGGTGGGAATCAGGTTTAGCATTTGGTGGTATGATTGATACTTGGAAATTTTGTAATAATGATACTTATGTTTCAATTATTCAAGATGCGATTAATGCTCAAAAAGGTCCAAATAATGATTTCACTGACGTTACAAATCAATCTCATGTTGAAGCAAATGATGATCAATTATTTTGGGGTTTTACAGTCATGGAAGCAGCTGAAAGAGATTTCCCAAATAATAATGATAATGATCCTTCTTATGCTCAAATGGCTTTAGATGTCTATAATTCAATGGCTCCAAGATGGGATTCTGATAATTGTGGTGGTGGTTTAAGATGGCAAATTTTAAGTAATATGTCTGGTTGGGATTATAAATCAACAATTGCAACTTCTGGTGTTTATGCATTAGCTGGTAGATTAGCTAGATATACTAATAATGATGATTTTATTAAATCTGCAGATAGAATTTTAAGATGGATGAAACAATCAATGTTTGTTTATCAAAAGGATGATCAAGATTTTTATACAGTTAATGATGGTGCAGAAATTGAAAATGGTAGTTGTGCTGTTGTTAATGGTGCAGTCTGGTCTTATAATTTTGCAACAATGATTATGGGTACTGCTTATTTATATAATACAACTAATGGTGATTCTAAATGGGGTAATGAATTAGACAAATTTATTGGTGGTGTTGAACATTATATGCTGAATACAACTGGTAATAATGTTTTGTTTGAATATCAATGTGATCAGTGGAATAGATGTAATAATGATCAAAGAGCTTTTAGAGCAATTGTGGCTAGAGTTTTAGGTAATGTTGTTCAATTAGCTCCAAATACTGGTTATGCTTCAAGAGCAATGAAAATTATTAATGATTCTGCTGAAGGTGCAGCTCAAGCTTGTTCTGGTGGTACTGATGGTAAAACTTGTGGTATTAATTGGGGTATTGATGGTTGGGATGGTATGTATGGTTTAGGTGAACAAATTGCTGCTTTAGAAGTTATTCAAAATACTCTTATTGAACAAGTTCCAGCACCATGTACTGAGGATACTTGTGGTGAAGATGTTGATGATGATAATATTTCAACTATTCCTGTTCCAACAAGTACAAGAGTTTTCACTGATGTTCACACTAGAACTCATGTTGAAACTGTTACAATTTCAACAATTGATGAAGTTTTCTATACAGGAAATTAATCATATAAAGTAATTATCAATCACTCTACATATACCATATAATATTTTTACAGCATCCACAGAAAAAAAAGAAAAAATATCATTAATAACTTTCTTAAAACATTGACATCTTATATTTCTAACGTTTCAATCTCTTTCTATACTAGTTTACTTCTATACCTTTTATTTTTACTTTTTTATCTAAAAACTTATGCATTTATATCATGTAAATTTATAAATTTTGTCAATATTATTATTATTTTATTTAATTATCTTGTAAACAAAGCCCCGATCAACTCCACAAAAACGTGTAGTACACATACGCCTTACTCATCAGCATCAAGTGATGACATAATAATTTTTCAGACCCTCAGTTTTTATGATTTGCTAAAATTAGATTCTCTCGATGCTGCACTGTGCATAATGTTTATTTTCATTTTCATTGCTGTTTAAACTCTGTTGTTTTTCTTCCTCTGTTGACTCAAAGTTCATTTACTTGATCTAGTCTTATTTGTTTCTATTTTACATTTGAATAATTATTGATTAATGAAACGATCGAATGAACATTTAAATATGAAATCAATTTTTACAATTATAATAACTTTGTTTGTATCTTTGACAAATTGTCTGGATTTAGAAGTTGGAGATAAAGATTCAGTTTGTGATGCCGCAACTTTATTAATTGAGGGTATTATGGATTATTATGAAGGTATAAGACCTGGTGGTACTGTTGGTATGTTTCAAGCACCATATTATTGGTGGGAAGCTGGGGAAATTTTTGGTGGTATGATTGATACATGGGCATGGTGTAATAATGATACCTATGAACAAATGATTTATGATGCATTAATGCATCAAAAAGGTTCTCAAAATAATTATATTCCTGCAAATCAATCAACAACTGAAGGTAATGATGATCAAGCATTTTGGGGTTTAGCAGTTATAGAAGCAACTGAAAGAAATTTTACAAATCCCCCAAGTGATGAACCTGGTTGGTTAGCTTTAACTCAAGCTGTCTATAATACAATGTTATCAAGATGGGATACAGCAAATTGTGGTGGTGGTTTGAGATGGCAAATTTTCCAATTTAATTCTGGTTATGATTATAAAAATACAATTTCAAATTCCGCTTTGTTTGCTATAGCCGCTAGATTAGCTAGATATACACAAAATGAAACTTATGTTGAAACTGCTGAAATGGTTTGGGATTGGTTGGTTGATGTTAAATTTATCCAAGATAGTTCAAATGGTTATGCTATTTATGATGGTGCAAATATTGGTACAAATAATTGTTCAACTATACATACACAAACTTGGAGTTATAATTATGCTTTATTATTATCAGGTTCAGCATATATTTATAATTTTACAGGTAATGATACCTGGCTTGATAGATTTTCTGATGTTTATACAGGTATCGAATCAACTTTTGTCAACTCGTCAACAGGTATTATTTATGAAGCAATGTGTCAAGAAAGTGGTAAATGTAATAATGATCAACGTTCATTCAAATCTATTTTTTCAAGAAGTTTAGGTCAAAGTGCTCAATTGATTTCTTCTTATACCGATAGAATTATGGATCTGATTAATACATCTGCTAAAGGTGCAGCTGAATCATGTTCTGGTGGTAGTGATGGTCATACTTGTGGTATCAATTGGAGTTATGGTTCCTGGGATGATTGGTATGGTTTAGGTGAACAAATTTCTGCATTAGAAATTATGCAAAATACTTTAGTAATGCAAAATTCTCCACCCTTAACTAATTCAACTGGTGGTACATCAACCGGTGATGTTAATGCTGGTTTAACATCACGTGAAACTTCTAATAAAAATTTAATTACAGTTACTTCAAAGGATAAAGCAGGTGCTGGTGTTTTAACTGCAGTTGTTTTAATAATTTTTGTTGGTATTAGTGGTTGGACTATAATTTAGTTGTATTTATATGCATTTTGTATGATATGTACTTGTTCTGCTGTATTTTATTTTGATTTATGTTTTTTGTTTGTTTTATCACTCTCTCTTTATAGTTACAAATCTTTACTATACAATTTTTTAAAAAAAATGATGATATAAATAACCTAGAAATTAAAAATCGGGATGATAGATAAATACTACAGTATTTTATTATTCAGGTTTTTCGATCAAGTATGCTAAAGCTGAAACGCCAACAAGATCAGCCAATTTAATTTTTTTACTATACAGATCTTCTGGACGATCCATTGAGTAACCACTTATATACTTATCGACATCCTCTTCTCCCAGATCAATTATTGATTCAATGGCTATAATAGGAGGTAAACTTTCATCTGGTCCTTCTCTGTATATAAATGGAACTTTTTCAAATGGTATCCTCTTGACTCCTATTGGGACCGCAACTAAAGGAGTTGAATCACCTTTGAGTTCCTTTGCAAGATCCGCTAATTCTAAAATTAGTGCATTATCTCCATTTTGATACTTTTCAATTAAAGTATCTATAAGTTCATTTGTTTCTTGAACCATTTCATTTCTTGTAAAAATGGTTTCTTTAGTTTCTTCCATTTTAGATGAGTAAAGTTTAGAATCGCTCATTAATGATGCTAAAGGCTTGATAACAGCATTATCCATTCCAATAATTTTTTTAATTTGCTCCTTAACCTTCTGAATTGTCATTGTTGTTCAGTGTCTTTAAAAGAAGCAAGATAAAAGTGGACAGAGCCTCCGGATATCGACTGGTTTAACTCCCTCGAATAATTTAGATGGCTCAGCTGTTATTTTTCAATTGGTTCTAATTTTTGTAATAGTAATGATTCTGGTTGATGATATGATGGTGTCCAATAACAACACCAGATAACTAACTGTATCAAGCGGGTATTATGATCTCAACGGCACATTTAAATGACACTTTGATATGGTTATCAAATCACCTTTCTTAACTAAACCATCTTCTTCACCATCTTCTTCTTTTTTTCTTCTTCTTTGACTTATCATGAAATTTAGTCTTACAAGTTTCTGAACAAAACCATAATCCTGTTGGCTCATTGGTCAATCCAACACATTTGAAATGAAACCATTCGTGTGGACATTTATCATATTCACATGCCACCATTCTACCAAATGATGGACCATTACAGAAACAATATCTTTCTTCAACTTTATTTTCAACAACTGGTTGTACAACTTCAACCGGTGGTTGTGGCGGTGGTGGTGGTACCTCAACTATCTCTTCTTTTTGTACTTTCTTTACCACCATTTCAGATTTTGTTGTTGTTGATTTCACATTCTTCTCAATTTTGACAACTTTATTTAGTTTAACTACAGGCTTTTTATGCTTCAATTGAGTTTTTATATTAGTTGTTGGATTCTTTGTATTTTGTTTCTTCAAAGTGATTTTTATTTTCAAATTCGATTGATTATTCATATCATTGAATGAATCATTAAAATTATTCTTCTCTGGGTTTGCTTTTCTGTTTTCTATGAACTTCTTCTTATATTCTCTCCAATCATTCCAACGACTTTCAACTGCTTCACTTGTCCACCCAGGTAGCTTATCACTTAATAATTTGTTTAAAACACGATCATCATTAAGTATATCAAGATGGTTTTCAACAATTGAAACTAAATGTTTGGATTCGCAGTCGGATTCTAATTGATACTTCAACATAAGTTGCTTTGTTCTGTTAACTTCCTTTATATTAAGAGGAGTTTGTTTAAGTAAATGTGATATCTTAGCTTCTAATCTAGTTGTTTTCAAGTTCATCATTTGAACTAACCATAAACTTCTAATAATATCACATGGTAAATGATCTAATGTAGAGACTAAGTTATTATTACCCGATCGTATAAACTCAACAATCTCATCTGATACTTGAAGAGGTACAGTGGGTTCCAACATTGTATCTTTTGTTGTCTGAAGATGTTGTTACTTCAATTTAAAATAAACCTACATAAATCTGAAAAATCATGTAGATAAAAACCTCGCTTACGTTATTAATTCTTTGCAATGTTTTTCAGTACTACTATTACTACTACTAATTCTACGGACAATTAATAATAAGATATAATATATTAATTAATTAATGATAATAATAAATATAAATGCATTTAGTAAATATCATAGATATTTGAAGCATCATTATAAGAAGAAGAATGAGTATGAAATTGGACTTTAAAAAAATAAATTTTTTCAATGAACAATTATAAATCTAAACAAGGTAAAAGACAAAGTTTAAATGGTTTAAAGAATTTTTCATTAAAGATAACAAGAATATATGATGATTCGTTTCAAGAATGTAATGTATAATTGTAATGTTTTTTTTTATAATAATTTAATTTAATAATAATAATAAATAAGCGTAGAAACTAAAAGGTATTAACAAATTTTAACAATCAACTTTATTTCTTTGGTGGATGGTAAACAATCTTTCTGTGTTTGATGGTAGTCCACTTGAATTTCTTAACATAAACAGAAACGAAGTATAATGCAGTAACAACAATAAGAGCCTTTGCACCCAATCTCTTTCTTTCATCATGTTCAGGTTCAGAAGTCCAGTTTAAGAAAGTTGAAACATCTTTAGCCATTTGAGAAGTTGTAGCAGGAGTACCATCTTCATATTCAACTAAATCATCGAATAAAACTCTACCCATGGCAATTGAACCACCTGGGAAGTAAGGATTATAGTTAGCACCTACAGGTAAAGTAACACCAGCAGGAGGTTCATCTGGATAACCAGTTAATAATGCAAAGATATAATCAGCAGCACCGTGTCTTGCCTTAACGATAAGGGATAAATCAGGTGGTAAAGCACCTTGATTTGCAGCTCTTGCAGCTTGTTCATTTGCGTAAGGACCTGGAATATAATCAGCTAATTTACCTGGTCTCTTCTTTGGATTACCTTCATCATCAGGTTCATCATCATATTCAAATTCTTCTGCCATTGCCTTTGCTTCAGAGTTAGTATGAGATACACCAACTAAATTTCTCCAAGCAATTCTATCAAGTGAATGACATGCAGCACAAACTTCTCTATAAACTTGGAAACCTCTTCTAATTGATGCATGATCAAAGGTATCAAACATACCATTATGAGACCAGTTGAATTCAGGTGGGTGAAGACCATGTTCTGCAGCAGTCATTGCTTGTGCAGTTTGAGAATCTTGATATAAAATGAAAGCAGCGGTTAAACCAGTTGCAGCAACTGCAGCATTGACAATCTTCTTAGTGTTTGAAGAAACATCAGATTTTGCAGCTGTTGAGAATGATCTCTGTAATAATAAAAAGTAGTGGATGTTAGTATTCTGTATCTAGTAGTTGAATTGATTAAAAGTGTCATAATAGTGAATTAATTAGCCAATAAGAGCGCATGAAAAAAAAATCGCGATGGAAAATGCTGATTGAATGATTGATTGATTAGTTTGAATGAAAAGATGTTGAAATAATGGGATAAGAAGGGCATTAAATGAATGTAATATAATTGAAAGGAAATGTAGACATGTAATGTAAATTACTTGTTGGTATCACGTTGTATAAAGTTGTATCCTGTATTGTAAAAAAATCGTCTGACTATTTTGTTTTCATAAATTTATTCTAAACTAACAGTAATTTTCAAGAAATATGGATGTATAATGTAATGTTGGTACAATAATGTAGATATATAATGATTGTATTATGAATACAGCAATTAATTTCAGTAAAAGACACTTTTAATTGATTATTTACTTTAATATTATATCTCATAACAAATGAATTGGAAATAAATCAAATGAGATATGATTAAAGAGTTTTGGAAAAGTATAATATACATACAGCACCGTGCTTAAGAGCAGAACCGAATTGGGAGAACATCTTTGATGTAGGTGAGGATACTAAAAGAGAATGAAACAATTAAAGCAGAATCCAACAGTAAACTAAAGTAAGGTAACTATTATAACTGACAAATAAAATTGTTAGCAAAAAGTGATTTTCCACTCACTCACTGTAAGCAAATGGAAAAAAATAGTGAGAAATTATAAAGGTTGTATAGTGATGCTTTCATCAATTTGATGGTCTATAATTGTGTATATTGGTGATTATTCTCTACTATAATCATATACATTGGAATCCATGGTATGTGAAATAGGTATATACATAAAAGAAATAGTGTTAATTTCTAACAGGCACAGATAATAACCCATTTAAAGCGTGTAATTACTGTGTGGTCAGCTATTGGAAGACTCTTATTGGCTGAAAATTTCAATTTTTTAAATTTTATCAACTTTATCGTCGCGTCTGTGTTGTTCTGCTTTGTATCCGTACACCATGTGGTAACAGGAGACGCGTAAAAACTTATTATGGTAAAATTTCACTTTTTCAAATTATACAGACACCAAAAGTTTTAATGATTCACTACGGAGTTACCATTGGTAATAGACATATCACATAACTAATAGAACAACATGGGTAATAGTGAAGAACAAGCATATTTGGATTTAGTAGAAAAAATTATAGCTGAAGGAGAATTTCGTCCTGATAGAACAGGTACTGGTACTTATTCATTATTTGCACCACCTCAGCTCCGTTTTAACTTATCTAATGGTACTTTCCCACTTTTAACTACTAAGAAAGTTTTCTTAAAAGGTATTTTACATGAACTTCTATGGTTCATAAATGGTTCAACAGATGCATCTTTATTAAGTGATAAAGGTGTTAAAATTTGGGATGGTAATGGATCAAGAGAATATTTAGATTCATTAGGTTTAACTGATAGAGAAGTTGGTGATTTAGGTCCTGTTTATGGATTTCAATGGCGTCATTTTGGTGCTCAATATAAGGATTGTCATACAGATTATACAAATCAAGGTTATGATCAATTAGCTCAAATTATACATACTTTAAAGACAAATCCTTATGATCGTAGGATTATTTTATCAGCTTGGAATCCACCTGCTTTTAAAGAAATGGCATTACCTCCATGTCATGTTTTCTGTCAATTTTATGTTAATTTCCCGAAAAATGAAAAACCAAGATTAAGTTGTCAAATGTATCAACGTTCCTGTGATATGGGGTTAGGTGTACCTTTTAATATTGCTTCTTATGCTTTATTAACTTATATGATTGCAATGGTAGTTGATATGCAACCTGGAGATTTTATTCATGTTATGGGTGATGCTCATGTTTATTCAAATCATGTTGATGCTTTAAAGGAACAACTTACAAGAACTCCTCGTGATTTCCCAAAATTGAAAATACTAAGAAATGTTACAAGTATTGATGATTTTAAATTCGAAGATTTTAAAGTTGAAGAATATGATCCTTATGGTCCAATTAAAATGAAAATGGCTGTATAATGCTTAGATATCATGGTTTATATAGAAAAATTTTATAGTCAATTTAAAATAAAATTACAATTAAAAATAAAATTAGTATTAATTAATATTTACAGTTATAAATAATCTACAATCACAATAACATATCAAATGATGAAGTTATACTATCTTTCTTCCTACTCCCGTTACCATATTTACCAAACATATCCATATTTTCTAAATCAAAGATTGTCTTTCCTTTATTATTATTCTCCTCATCATCATCTATTCTATTAGGACGATTGGTAATATTCCTCAATATAGTATTCTTACTCTTCTTATTAGGTTTACTAACCCTATTTTCTTTATCTTCATCAACATATATCTTATTACGGAACTTACCAGATTCTCGCCTATTAATTATTGGTAAATCATAATTAACTATTAATGATCTTCGACGACTACGACGTCTTTCACTTGTACTTTCATTAACATCATCTAATGGATCCATTCCAAGCCATCTCTTAGTCTTTTCAGTATCTAAATTCTTTAACTCTCTTGGAATACTACTCTTTCTTCTATTTTTCTTGACTGGTGATGTTATTGGAGATGGTGTAGAAGATTGTGTTTGTTCCATTGGTATTGGATAATCGGGTATTTCGTGAACTTCTGGAACTTCTGGGACTTCTGGGACTTCTGAGACATCATGAACTTCGTGAATTTCAGGAATATCATGAGATTCCTCTATCACTGGATTTTCTTTCTTATTATTATCATTACTATTATTATTATTGTTATTCTCCTCTAACTTATCTTCTAGTCCAAGGTATGGAATCATAGATAAATGATCAGTTTTTTCCATTATTTGAGAAACTCTTTTTATTGGAATTAATTCAGAACTTTTATCCACATATTCTGGCTCAAGTTCCATTTCAATCTCCTTAACTTCATCATCTTGTTCAATCAATGTCTCTAATCCACCTTCGTTGGATACATCACTTGATTCAGGTGCCTTAAAATAAATACTTTTACGTCTTTTTAAGTCATCATTAACATTCTCCCAATAATGATCAAATTCATATTTCTCCGGATCAAACTTTCTCAATTTCTCTTCCTCTTTTGATGATACTCTGGTAATCAACTTCATTGGAATATCTTTCTTTTCAACATCAACACCTATTTCTCCTACAAATGAACGGAATTCTTCGATCATACCTTCAAATTTATCAACTACTATATCATTGAATCTCTTTGAATTAATTTTCAACAAATCCATTAACTTTATCTTATCATTTTTCAGTTGCAATACTTGCTTTTGTGATTGAAACAATTGTTTCTCAAGACCATTTACTTTTAATTTTAATTCTTCATTTTTCTGTGCTAAAATTTTATTTTGAATATTATATGTCCTTTTAATTTCATCTATTTCGGCATCATTATGTGATGAGCTAACTACTAGCTGCATTTCATTTGCATCATTATTCATCAGTGCTCTCACCATGATTCTAGCAATAATATATATTCTAATCTAGCAATTACGTTGTTTACTCAAAGAAAAAAGAATAATAGTAAAAAAGAAGATAAAAAAAGTAAACAATAAACTTCAAGTTCGAATAAACGCGTTTGTAAAGTGACGAATTGTTTTTTTTAACAGGCAACTCACCTCTACTTCTTTTTTCTGCTTTACATGACCAATGTCACAAAGATACTCCATTCTGAATGAATACGAAGCGGAATCTTTGATTCATCAGCGTCAGGAAGAACTTCGTAGACTACAATCTATTGAATCATTGACTTCACAACTATCTAAAACCTTATTGTTATTAAATGATCAATTATCAAAACTTCAAATTGGGACAGACTCAGTATCACAAATAACAGGTAATTGGATACAAATTGTTAGAGCTGTTAGTTTAGCTGCTAATTCTATATCTAATATTGATGCTAAGGATGAAAATCCGTTGACTGAAAGGTTGGTTCGTTGTGCATTGGATGAATTAGGGACAATTGTAAAACAATTAGATGAATAAGGTTGGAATTTAGTTTTATTTCCAAAATTATATGAATCTAATAATAAATGATATAGGCAGTCAAATTGTATGATGCTTCTAAAAAGAGGACTTTATCTATTTACAGCTAAATTATAGGTTTCATGGTTCATATTCTGCTGTTTAGTTATTCAAGTTCATTATAACAAATCATATCAACATGTACACCTTTGTGTTGGAGAGTATTTGTTGAGTATACACAAACGTTTACCAAATAATAAGACTAAAAATGGAAAGATTAATAATATCTTGTTCATTCATAGCTACACTTGATTAATTAATAGCTCTAAACTGTAACAGTTTATGAGTCCAAATTGAACTGTTTTTTCTAGTTTGACTAGACGAAGTGTTTTAATTTCGACTCATAACCTGTTGTAGTCTAGTTTATTGCTTGATCTGGGTGTAATTTATGTATTGTTTAGGTTTTTATAATTATTTATAACATTAATACTTCTATATTCAATTAAAAGCTCACTTTTTAACGTTCAATGAACTATAAGGAAAGATATTGAACGTTATTGAACGTTACTGTATTACACAGTATTCAGTTGGATTTAAAAATTTACATTTTGTTTTATTTATTAACAAAAAATACCTGGTATTTTCAAAATTTTTGCGGTCACGTGACAACAATACAAAAATGTCGGAAGCAACCACAAAAACTTACTTTCAACAAATTCCTTGTTAGCTCAGTCGGTAGAGCGTTCGGCTTTTAAGAATTCTTTAAGAAGTCGACCGAAATGTCCAGGGTTCGAGCCCCTGATAAGGAGTTTAAACAATTATTTTTTTAACTTTCTCTTTTTACGTGTTTTTCACTGGTTTTTTTACTGTTACTGTCATTACACGTTTTTACTTAAGACTAATTGTAATGTATAGTATGCATTTTTTTTATTCTAATCAGTTAATTTACTAATATTAAAAATTTAAATTAGTATTAACTTATTACCCATAATATTTATTATTATAAAATTGCCCATTTGTACAATTAGGTATTTTGTTAGCTTTAAAGTCAAATTATTTATTACTTTCAGAAAAGATTGTTGTTTTAAAAGATCATCAAGCATTGGTCAGTATATCAAAGAAAAATTCAATGCTCAACCCTAGAATACTTTAGAAACTTTGTCAACTTATCCGATCGCATAATATAATGTGCCTCCTCATCTTAATAATAATAAAATAGGTGTTACAGCTCAATTTGGGAACTACAAATTCATGAAACTACCATTCGGTTTAGCTGCTTCACCTGTGGTTTATACTAACTTTATGTAATTTATTTTATCCAAATTGCACTATGATGAAGAAAATCATTTCATTCAATGTTACATTGATGATATTATTGTTGCTTCTAATGATAAAGATGCTCATGTTAAATTGTTGACCAGAATTTTAAAATTATTACAAGATGATCTTAGATTATCTGCAAACAAGGTTAAATGGTGTAGAAATGAAGTTGAATTTTTTAGGATATTTAATCAAAGATGGACAAAGGTATCCAGCACCCGAAAAGGTTGAAGCAATTGACAATTGGGTCTTACCTACAAATGCAAATGAATGGTCTTCGTTCATCGGTTTTGTCAATTTCCTGAATGCATTCATTCCAAATTGTGCTGAACTCTTGAAACCTTCATACAATCATTTGAATTTTTCAAAATCCAATGCCAAAAACAAACAAACTGAGGTTAAAAGTCCAACGGAAGATGATGTTTTATTACAAAATTTCAACAAGATAAAAAAAGCTTCATTAGCTTCCTGAAGGCCAATTTGATTCTTGAAAAAAACAAAAGCTTGTCTTAGACTAGGAACTCTGAATTTTTTTCTCGATTGTCACCAGCAATTAACAAATCTTTCAAATAATTGGTAATCATTCTATCAACACAAAAACCCTTCTTTTTGGAATGTGGAACACAAAACACATACTTATTTAAACAATCATTTGAATTATCCAAATGAGCAGCATTTTTGATATGTTTAAAACTTTCATCAAAATCGATTTCAACATCATTCAAAATATGTGTATGATCATTAATTGATGGATCCAAACGCAAGTCTTTCATGGCATCATGTTTCAATTGAGATAATGCTAAAACGAAGTGAATGAAATACTTCGTAACTTTATCATTAACAATAAGGACTTTTTTAGAATAATCAGAAACAATATACAAATAAGCCTTCCCATCATCAGGTTGATATAATTTCATAACAGTACCATTATTATCCATGGTAAAATAGGCCTTCTCAAACAATTTGTAACTACAGAAAAATGCAGCATCATCAACTGAAGGAAGAAATTCAGAGAAAGTGGTACATCTGAGTTGTTTCTAAAACTAAATTCAAACAATCTGATTCAGTTATATACTTTAGTACCCTGTCATTTCTTATTTATAACAAATCTATAAAGAAAAGTGTGTACAATCCAATGTAAAACCATTAATCATGCAATCCATCACAGGACCATTTGAAACCTCATCCACCCAACAGACGCGACGATCTCTTGAATGTATTTTTTAAATGGCTGCATAAAAATGAAAAACGACCGCTTTGCTTTATCTTAGCAGTGAGACATTGATTAAATTGATAGTGTTAAGTTTGTAGATTTTACAGGTTTTTTTTGCACTTTTTCTATCTAGTAAAGTAAACTTAAAGCACATATTACAATGGTACGTATTGAATCTTATATATTAGTTTATCAATTGATAAATTAAATATTCATTTGATTTTAGAATTAAAAGTCAGTTTTACTAACATTTTTATACTTTTACTCACTTTTAATTACTATAGGCAGGTGCTATAGAGAACGCACGTAAATCAATTAAAAATCTTACAATTAATGATGAAGATGAATCATTATATGGTCAAATTTATTCAGTTTCAGGTCCAGTCGTTATTGCTGAAAATATGATTGGTTGTGCCATGTATGAATTAGTTAGAGTTGGTCATGGTAATTTAGTTGGTGAAGTTATTAGAATTGATCAAGATAAAGCAACTATTCAAGTTTATGAAGAAACTGCTGGTGTTACAGTTGGTGATCCAGTTTTAAGAACTGGTAAACCATTATCAGTTGAATTAGGTCCAGGTTTAATGGAAACTATTTATGATGGTATTCAAAGACCTTTAAAGGAAATTAAAGATATGACTCAATCAATTTATATTCCAAGAGGTGTTGATACTCCTGCTTTATCAAGAACAATTAAATATGAATTTACTCCAAGTAGTTTCCAAGTAGGTGATCATATTACCGGTGGTGATATTTTCGGTACAGTTTTCGAAAATTCTTTATTATCTGATCATAAAATCTTATTACCTCCAAGAGCAAGAGGTACAATTGTTTCTATTGCAAGTGCTGGCTCTTATACAATTGATGAACCATTACTTGAAGTTGAATTCGATGGTGTCGTTTCTAAATATTCAATGATGCATACTTGGCCTGTTAGAGTCCCAAGACCTGTTGCTTCTAAATTATCTGCAAATTATCCATTATTAACTGGTCAAAGAGTTTTAGATGCTCTTTTTCCATGTGTTCAAGGTGGTACAACTTGTATTCCTGGTGCTTTCGGTTGTGGTAAAACTGTTATTTCTCAGTCTTTATCCAAATATTCTAATTCTGATATTATTATTTATGTTGGTTGTGGTGAACGTGGTAATGAAATGGCCGAAGTTTTAATGGAATTCCCAGAATTATATACCGAAATAAGTGGTAAAAAGGAACCAATTA
Source organism: Pichia kluyveri (assembly GCA_030062975.1). Classification (NCBI taxonomy): domain Eukaryota; kingdom Fungi; phylum Ascomycota; class Pichiomycetes; order Pichiales; family Pichiaceae; genus Pichia; species Pichia kluyveri. Next base: position 298,692 of record CP125798.1, on the reverse strand, counting down.
TGAAGAGAACTACATTAGTTGCAAATACTTCAAATATGCCAGTCGCTGCAAGAGAAGCTTCAATTTATACTGGTATTACATTAGCTGAATATTTCAGAGATCAAGGTAAACATGTTTCTATGATTGCTGATTCTTCTTCAAGATGGGCAGAAGCTTTAAGAGAAATTTCAGGTAGATTGGGTGAAATGCCTGCAGATCAAGGTTTCCCTGCTTATTTAGGTGCTAAATTAGCTTCCTTCTACGAAAGAGCCGGTAAATCAGTTGCTTTAGGTTCTCCTGATAGAGAAGGTTCTGTTTCCATTGTTGCAGCTGTTTCACCTGCAGGTGGTGATTTCTCAGATCCTGTTACAACTTCAACTTTAGGTATTACACAAGTTTTCTGGGGTTTAGATAAAAAATTAGCTCAAAGAAAGCATTTCCCATCTGTTAATACATCAATTTCATATTCAAAATATACAAATGTCTTAAATAAATTCTATGATCAAAATTATCCAGAATTTGCAACTTTAAGAGATAAAATTAGAGAAATCTTATCAAATGCCGAAGAATTAGAACAAGTTGTTCAATTAGTTGGTAAATCTGCTCTTTCAGACTCCGATAAAATTGTTTTAGATGTTTCAACTTTAATCAAGGAAGATTTCTTACAACAAAATGGTTATTCAACATATGATGCATTCTGTCCAATTTGGAAAACTTATGATATGATGCGTACGTTTGTCTCATATTACGATGAAGCTCAAAAAGCTGTTGCAAGTGGTGCTCAATGGTCTAGATTAGCTGAAAATACATCCGATGTTAAACATGCAGTTTCATCAGCTAAATTCTTTGAACCAAGTAGAGGTCAAGAAGAAGTTCATGGAGAATTTGATAAATTATTATCAACTATCTCAGATCGTTTCCAAGAAGCATCTGAATAAATAATTTTAATTCCTTAAAGAAACTCTTACTCTTTCATTGTATAGAATTATATTACTTGATGTATTTAGCTAAAAAAAAATAAAAAAATGGTTATAAAAAGATTTAAAGTAAAATGAATTTATGGGTTAAAATAAGGTTGCGCAGGGGAGCCCTTCGTAGAAAAATAATGGTCTTATGGATTTCCTATGTAAACACGTACTTTTTTCATTAACCAAATGAACTTTTTGGCAAAAACTATTGGTACATTAACAGGTACTGCAATTCCATATTCATTTAATGAACCTTGTGTTCTTCCAATTTGCGAAAATCCAAGTAGCAGATCAATTTGGAAAGTTTATGATGGTGTTTCAGATAAAGATTCAACACCTGTCACCATTTTTGAATTTGATCTGAAAAATCCAGCAAATTATAATTACATTACAAATGCTAAGAATGCATTGAAGAAACATAAAGCATTATCATTATTACCCGGTGTTTTGACTGTTTTTGAAACTATTGAAAATGATAGAACTCTTTATTTAATAACAGAACGTGCATCATCATTAGCTGAAATTACAACTGAGATATCACCAGCTTCAGCTGTTCTAGCAATTTATCAAATTACAACAGGTTTGAAGTTTATAAATGTGGAAGGTTCTTGCCTTCATGGGAATTTAAGGGATCATAATGTTTTCATTACTGATTCTGGTGAATGGAAAATTGGTGGATTTGAATTTGCTTTTAATTATCAAGATAACGCTATAGAATTCCCTGCATTATACGCATCATATCCCGCCTTAACATTTCAAAAAGGTATGATTATTTCTCCAGAGTTTGAATCTTTTGGATCAGATTGTTTTAGAACTCATCTAAAAGGGGGTAAATCATTGAAATTTGATTCTTATTTACTTGGTTTATTATCATATCAAATTTCTCATAATAGAAGTCCTGCCTCTAATGAAGTTAAGACCCAGTATAATAATTGGAGTTTTGAGGGTATTCCTATAAATAAATTACTCTCTCCAAACGTTGGACTACGAATGACTACTGAACAGTTTTTAGGTAATGGTGAAACATCATATTTTGGAACGCCAGAGATTGTTGCATATTCCAAATTTTCACATATTTCAATTGTAAGTTTGACAGAAAAGTTAGAGATTTTTAAAGCATTAGCAAGTGCTGATATCTCTGCAAAATTCTTGGATTTTAAAGTTATGCCAGAAATCAAAAATGTCTTTGATATCACAACTTCAAATGAAGGAAATATTCAAACAATTTTGTTATATTTGATGTTTTTGATTTATAAAAACTCAAATGAAGAATCTAAGTCTTTTGAAATATTTTTCAAACCTACTATATTTAAGGCATTTACATTATCAGACAGAGCAATTCGTACAATTTTACTTAAAATTTTACCACATGTTATTGAAAATATAACTAAATATGAAGTTCAAGATAAAATATATCCAAATTTGGTTACTGGGTTTTTAGATACTGATCTTACAATCCGTACTGAAACATTATTATCAATTTCATATGTCATGGATAAAATAACAGAAAGACAATTAAACAATGATCTTTTACGTTATTTAGCCAAATTACAAGTTGACCCAAATTCAAAATTAAGAGCTAATACTGTTGTATGCTTAAATAAAATTTCATCCAAAATGCAATCAAGTACACGTATTGGTGTTCTTATCACTGCCTTTGGTAAAGCACTTAAAGATACAGATTATGTCACCAGATTATGTGCAGTTCGTGGATTTGAATCATCAATTGAATATTTTACACCAGAAATATGTTGTTCAAAAGTTTTATCATCATTATCACCTGCATTATTAGATAAATCATCAGTTATCAGAGAAGAAGCAGAGAAAACATTTGAAATATACATGCAAAAAATTAGAGCTGAAGCAGCAAGTATTAAACATAATGAAGAAGACGATCATATTGAAGTTGACGTTTCTCATCTAAGCAATTTAATGGATTCTATTTCATTAGAGAATCTTGGAAACTCTATATTAGAGACAGTTTCTACTCTCAATACACCTTCAGGTACACCATTCCCAGAATCTCGTATGAATAGTAAAAATAACTTGACTAGATTACAATCAGCATCAACAGAAAATGTTGTTAACAAGGCATTTGGTGTAAGTGATGATTTTGATGATTTTGATGGTGATGATGGTTGGGATGTAGATGATGATGAAATTGAAAATGCTAAACCAGTAGTTTCGAAACAAAGCAGTTTTAACAAACCTAAGTCAGCATTTGGAGCTACTGTTCAAGAACAAGAAACAAATACTATTAACAAACCTTCTACAATTAACAAGAAGTCAATGGTATTAGGCAAGAACAAACCAGTTACGAAAATTAACTTAAACCTTCAACCTAAAGTTGAAGAGGATGACGATGGTTGGGGTGATGGTTGGTAATCATCTCTATAAATCCTTTTTGTACACTATAAGTAAAATAAATAAACATTATAAGAATATATTCGTCTATGCTTTATCTAATTGTAATTTATCGTTAGTTCCACCTAATTTTTTCAATCTTAAGAAAACATCACATCCATAACCATCAATAGTAGCCATATCCAAAGTACCATTCCAATAATCTGTATAAACTTTACACATTGGCATTGAAATACCAAGAGTATATTCAAAGGGACGTGAAGCAAGTGAACTAAGTGTGGAATTATCTTTCTCAGATCGACTTCTTTCCATTTCACCAATGTTTGCTAAAACACCAGGTAATTCACTTGGTTTTAATATCTCCATTTCATTTCTGTTTTTGAAATATTGATGTGATGTAATTGGTAATCTTTCAGGTAAATCTAGATTTGGTAATGCATAAAAATTATTCAAATGAAGTTTTGCAACTTCAGGAGTCTTACTAAATGACCAAACCTTATCCATTTTTTCAAATGGCATACCACCTCCTTGATCAGAGAATTTAAATGTCATTTCATATTTAGTGTTGACTATATAAACACAAACAGGTGGTGGTTTATCTGATTTCACTCCAATATTTATAGGATCTTGAAGTTTGATGTATTGTTCAATAGTACGTTTCAAAGCATTTCTTAAAATTTCTGTGAAAATGTAGATTAAATGATTTGTCATAAATTGGAATTTAAAATCATCTCCTATAATTTTCAATTCTGGCATTTCGACATTTGGGTATATACTTTGTAGAAATGTAATGATACTTTTGTATGATTTATTTAGATGTTCATGAGCTGAACAATATTGGAATGCTTCACCAACATAGTCTGGTGGTTTTACTTGATCATCATCAAGGTTTTGTAGTTTTTTAGAATCTTCAAATGTTTTGGACATACAAACATGTTGATCCATAATAACTCTTCTACTAATCCTTGAACGCAACATGGATGACATAAATTTATCTAAATCTTCAGGTGACATGTTTTGTAATACAGAAACCTCTAATGCACCCATCATAAGATGTGGTAGAACAATATAATGGTCACTTAACATGTTTTCTAAAAACTCACAAAAACCTTTATTATCTTCTAAAGATTCTATCTTTTCAACTTTCCTAAAAGCATCAAAACAATGATAATAACTTTGATACACTTGACTAATATGATAATTACTCGTTATTTCATATGGTAAGCATTGTAATTCCCTTATTTTTAAACTTAATCTTGTAGTTAGTTCAGTTCTTACAAAGTTAGCACTTGCTAGTAGTTTTTCATTAGTTATTTTTTTACCAAAATTAGCTAAATGTCGCAATGTAACTGGATGTGCTTCTTTTTTACTCCAATTCTCCAAGGTTGAATTTTGATAAAAATGTTGTTCATTAAGAATGAAAGATCCTTCTCTATACGGTTTGAGACTTTCAATTCCCTTCACCATTTCTGCTACTGGAATTTTCTTAGTGACACTCATCGCTTACTTGTTATTATACTATTAAAGATATATGTCAGAGAAGTATTCAATCGGGGCCCATAGAGCAATATGTACCTACTAAACAGGAATCATGGCATTGATAAAAATCACAAGATAATACTGAGTCATAGACGCGGCGGATATAGGTCAACCGGTAAGAGGTTTCAAGGGTAATAGTTACATTGATCTCATTTACAGGACTGCTGGTTGTGCAAATGGCAGCTACAATATCTTTCAGACATGACCATTCTAGTCAAAGAAGATACTTAAAGGAAGATATTAAGTTGTTTAATAACTAATAAATAATGATCACAAAAGGCCCGATGACAAAATCGTCTGCACCTTCCTAATTGGGTAATTTTGGCTGTCTGATAACAAATTTCAATTTCTTTTTAGTACTTTACAAACTTTAATACAAATAGAAACCCATCCCCCATCCCGATTTCCATCTTCAGAAGAAGTATCGTTGTTGAAAAAGTAACAAGATGAAGTTTCAAGCCAATGTATTACTCTTATTAGTTGCAAATTTAACCAATGGTCACATATTACCACAACAATATTTAGAACTTGTTGGAACTTCGGATAATACAGTTATTGAAGCAAATATTCCAAACAGTTTAATGGATACAGTTTTTGGAGATTTAATTAATACTGAATCAGTCATACAAACGAAAAGTGATAAATTAGGCTCCGGTGAACTTTCTTACAATGAAGTTGATACTTTAAAAACAACTAACTACCATTCTTATTATGAATCCAAAAAAATAAACTTCCCAGATAAGGATGATGTATCAGATATCGTTTCAGATACTAATTTATATTCAGGTATTGTATCATTTGCACATCTTCCAATCAAACAATGTTTTGAAAACTTAGATGAAGAAATCGATATAGCTATTGTTGGTGCTCCATTCGATTCAGGTGTCTCATATACTCCCGGTACAAGATTTGGACCAAATGGTATTAGACAAGGTTCAAGAAGATTATTTGGTGGTATTTCTCCAATTAGAGGTAATTCTAAAGATTCCAAACTTTACAGATTACCTATTTATAATACAGGTTTAAAACTTGTTGATTGTGGTGATGTTCCAATGATTCCATTTGATGCAAGAGTTGCATTGGATCAATTATATAGAGGTCAACACGCAATTCATAAACATAAAACTTCAAGTAATTCAACAAATTTTGATAGAACTAGAGTTGTCACATTAGGTGGTGATCATACTGTCAGTTTAATGAATATCAAAAGTGCATATGAAACATTTAATGATAATAATGATGATGGATTAGCAATCATTCATTTTGATTCCCATATTGATACTTGGGATCCAAAAGTTTTAGGTGGTGGTATAACTGAATATGCAAGTTTAAATCATGGTACATTTTTACATTATGCTGCTGAGGCAGGATATGTTTCACATAACCATTCAGTTCATGTCGGTATTAGAGCACCATATATTAGTGATTATGACGAAAAACATGATAAAGAATGTGGTTTTCAAACTATAACATCAAAAGATGTTGATACTTTAACACCAAGAGGAGTTGGTAGAAAAATTAAAGAAATTGTAGGTGATCGTCCTGTTTATTTAACATTTGATTTAGATACATTTGATGCTGGAATGATTAATTCAGGTACTTTAGAGGCAGGTGGATTAAATTCAAGAGAAATTATGACTATATTAGATGAACTTGAAGGTATTAAATTAGTTGGTTGTGATATTGTTGAAGTGAGCACACCACCAAATTCAATTGGTAATGATGTAACTGGTTTACTTGCGGCACAAGTTATTGATGAATTAATTGGTTTAATGGTAGTTTCTGAGCTTTGATTTTTATAATGTATTTTTTATTTATATTTTAAATGGTTTTATTTAATGTCTATCTTCTGTATATAGTTTAGTTTCATATATTTATCATAACCAATAGAAGAATTAATCACAACATGATGAGGACTTACAATAGCATCAAGTTTTGCTACTGTTAGTGCTGTTAAATGATTCATATAAGCAAGTAAACAGTGGATGTTTAAAGTTTTACTAACAAATTTGCCTTAAAAACCTCTGCTCAGATGCGTATTATATAGTGAAAAACCTATTATTATGAGAAAATTTCATATTAATGGTGTGAGAAAATAATTAGTTTTCCACTGTATGAGATACGATTTCTATGTGAACTTGGCAATTTTATGCGTTTTTAACTCTCTAACAAGTTTTACTAAATGATTATGTAAAATGATATTTTCTTCAGATCCGTTGTTGGAGTAATCGTTTCAACTAGTTTCTTTTGGAAACTGTCCATTGAGAACATAAATGAATGGTGTAATTAGTATATCATCCTTGTTATCAGAATCAGATTCAAGTGATCGGAAAGAACCTTTGAAAAATGATCAAATTCTTACTCAAAATGGGAATCTTTTAGATGTTAAATCAATTCAATCAAATCAAATGAACAAATCAGTAAGTCCAATGTCGGTTTCTAATCTGATAAATGATTCAACTTCAAAAGAGGCGACACCCCTTTCTGAATCAAATGGAACAAATACAGAGAAAAATGGTGCTAAAGTGATGAAAAAGAAACCTTCGTCAACTATAAATAATGAACACACAGAAACAAACGCCAATAAGAGTAAAAAAAATAAAACTAATGAACCAATGATTATTAATATTGAAATACCATTATCAACACATAATGATGTTCATCATGAATTTAATTTCGTTAAACTGGTGGAAGAAAAGTATGGAAGATACGATACAACGAGTAATGTTCCACTTGCTCGTAGTTCTTGGAATGAAGATGAAGGTGACGATGAAGACGATGAAGATGAAGATGAGGAACAAGAGGAGCAGGAAGAACAGGAACAAGAACATGAACAAGAACATGAACAAGAAGTCGAAGATGTGCCTGAAGTAGAGGACGAAGTATCTGAAATCGAACCTTCAACGAACAACACTGTAGAAACAACAGTGGATAGCTATTATGATGATGAAGATGAGATAGTCAAAGCATTGAAGATTAAATTTACTCCAGGAATGAGTGATGCAGAAAAGGAATCATTGGTTTTAAAGGAAATTCATCGTCGAAAAATGGTTAATAATAAACGTATTGGTAAATATGACGTTGATGATCCATTCATTGATGATGAAGAATTAGAATATGAGGAAGATACTAACTCTAATGTAGATGGATGGTTTATTTGGTATGGTAAGTTAGACACTACACAACAGAAAAAGAAACCAGTACCAGTTGTCAAAACAGAGAAAAATGGAAGAACTACTAATAGTAGTCGTGCTAGACCAACTGCTAATAATGGATCAACACAGAAGAGACAAAGAGAATCTACCAATACTCCACAACCACAAAAGAAGCTAAAGAAACAAGCTACTCCTATTAAGTCTGTTTCTAGTACATCTACAAATTCTAATTCTACCAAAAATACAGATATTGCTATAACCAAGACTCCAACTAAAACCACTACTGATTCTAAGGCCAATACCAAACCAGACTCTTCCAAACCAGAAGAGCCCGTTACTAAAGAGAATAAAGATGCCAAAGAAAAGAAAGAGAAAAAAGAAGATAAACCATCATCAAACATCATCATTGGATCTTTCGGGTTTTAAAGTGCGCTGCTCCTTGCCAAAAATTCATGTTGAAGTTTTTTAAAATTTTTCAAGATACAAAATACTGAAGATTTTAATTGTTCTTTTCTGGTCAAGTAACTATGAAGTGTCATAGCTCTATATTACCGTTAGCCACATTAACTGTTTTGGCTACAACATTAGTTGTTGAATCATTTCATAAATATTATCTTAAAGATGGAACAAATACATTTTTAGATTACATACGAAACTTAATAGTATCAGATTCAAAAGATAAGAAAGACATTCCAGAATCACTCAGAATTGGATCTAAACATAACTCCTCCAAGTCAGGTTTAGTTAAAACATCAGAAAATACAATTGTTCACTTACCACAACCATATTCTGAACATTTAATTTTAGAACAATTAACTAGAAATTATTCATTCTTATCAGAGGAAGGTATGAAAAAAATTAGATCATTAAGAATCGTTGTTGTTGGTGCAGGTGGTGTTGGTTCAAATGCTATTGTCGCATTAGCAAGATCAGGTGTTTCACATTTACGTATAGTTGATTTTGATCAAGTTTCATTATCATCATTAAATAGACATGCATGTGCAACACTGAAAGATGTTGGACGTAGTAAAGTTGATGTTTTAGTTGATTTCATTGGACAAATTGCACCATGGAGTCAAGTTGAAGGTATTAATGAATTGTTTAGTATTGAGAAATCAGAGAGATTATTATTAACAATGGAAGATAATATTAAACCAGATTATATTATTGATTGTATTGATAATATTGAAACAAAGATTGAATTATTAACATATTGTTATCAAAATGAATTACCTGTTATATCATCAATGGGAGCTGCATGTAAATCAGATGCAACTAGAATTAATATTGGTGATATAAGTGTTTCAGATGAAGATCCATTAGCACGTGTTGTTCGTCGTAGTTTAAAGAAAATTGGTATTAATAAAGGTATTACAACAATTTTCAGTGCAGAGAAACCAGATCCAAGAAAGGCAAATTTATTACCATTAGATGATGCAGAATTTGAAAAGGGTAAAGTTGAAGAATTAAGTGCTCTACAAAATTTCCGTGTTAGAATTTTACCAGTTTTAGGTACAATGCCAGGTATGTTTGGATTAGCAATTGCAACTAGAATTGTAACTGAAGCAGGTGGGTATCCAATTGAACCAGTTGAAGGTAAAAATAGATATAAAGTTTATGATTCATTATTTCAAAGTTTAGCAGGTCAACAATCAAGATTAGGATATGAACAACGTACACCATGGGTTAATTTAAGTGATACTCAATATATTTTAGAAGAAGTTTGGAGAGGTAAGAGTCCAATTAGTGGATATTCTACAAGATTAACATTGAGTCGTTGGTTCCCAGGAGTTGAATTAAGTACACAAAATGTTGTTGTATTAACAAAGGAAGAACAAAAGGAACATGAAAAGAGAGTTTTATTAGGTGGTGAAAAAATAGAGGATGTTTATTCACCAGAAGTTCTTGAAAGAATTGCATATAGATTTAAAGAAGAAGAGTATTATTCAAAATTTAGATAATTTTATGAATGTATACAACGTTTGATATATAGTAATATTAAAAGTCTATTTACAAGTAATTAAAATTTTGTTTTATAATTTCTTTGAAGCAGTTTTTTTAACAACTTCAGCAACTTGAGAAGCAGCTAATTTACCAACTTTAAAACCCTTTGATTGTAAATACTTAACAACTGCAGGTGTAATTGCAGCAGTTATTGGTAAACGAATGAATATAAGCGATTTATGAATTGCATAAGCTAATGCAAATTCAGTAACTAAAGTTGAAGATTTTTCTTCAGTTTCAGTATCACTTTTAGTTGTACTAGCATCAATATTAACATTTTCAATTTCTTTCTTATATCCTATAAATTTCATAAATTTATCTTGATATTCTCTAATAACATCTTCACCAGCAGAATGAACAACTAAGAAACAAATTGGTAAATCAATTAATGATAAACCTAAATAAATACCTAAAGCTGAATAACCATATTGATGAATTAATTTCTTAATACCAGTTGGAGGTTTTGGTGGCTGTGCATGTTTAATAGTTGTTGATTGGAAACGTAAACCTAAATTACGGAAAAATGTACGTGAATGTATTTGAGATGGTGATTTTAATGGTATACCTAAAGGTAATTTATTGAAGATATTCTTAAACATTGTAATTGATTGTTAAATGAAGGGTAGTGTATGGAATTCTGTCTTTATATACGATACGAGAGGGTCTTTTATAATTTAACTTACTAATTTTCTCGTTTTCATGAAATTTTGAGGATTTCGGAAATAAGTGGATGGTATTATGTTATATCGGAAATAAGATAATAAATTAAAGATAATCATTAAATATTTTATAAAAAACTAGTTTTTAAATGACCAGCACCATTAGGAAAGGAAGATAAGATATTGCATAAGAAAAGAAAAAGAAAAGAATAAGTAGAAAGGAGCAAATTAATCTATAAATGGGAATAAAGACTTTATAATTTAGCCTTTGGTACTCTACCAACAGTACATTTGATTAAACCATTTGGATTTGGTGATGGGTAAAATAAGACATTGTCATTATCAAGACCTTTCCAAGATAAATCAAATAAGATATAATGTTTATTTGGTAAAGAATATGAAACATTTTCAACATATGGTGAAATATCTAAAATATCTGAACACATATTGTACATTGTTGCTTGAACTGAAGCTGAATTTTCTAATGCAAATCTATCTAATGTAACTTTTAAAACATTTAAAGCAGTTTTATCGAAAACACCTTGATCAGCTAATTTATAAATATTTTTAATTGAACCAATTTTCTTTTGATCAAATTTCCAAGTACAATCAATATCAGTTGATAAAATTCTATCACTGGTTGGTTTTAAAGTTGTATAATCACATTGATGGAAATCAACAAAACCTGAACCAGTTGATTTTAAAACAGTTAAATCTTTTAAAGTTGAAGATAAAGTGAAATCACCATTTTGCTTGTAGTTTAATTCAGTAATTTTAACATCTTCACCATCCTTTTTAAAGGAATGATCATGTAATTTACCATTAACTTCATATTTAGTCCATTTATGTTGAGTAATTAAAACATTACAACCACTAACATGAGAATATTTATTAACAAAATGTTCAGCTAAATGAGCTGCAAATCTTTCAATTGGCCAAACATCAGTTTTTCTAGCTTCAACTAAAATTGTATTTTTAACAGTATCAGTTGGAACAACAGGTGAATTATCCGCCTTTGTATATGATACATCAAAATTACCAGTTAATAAAACTCTAACAGTTGCTTCTAAAACTTCTTGCTTTTGAGGATTATATTTATCCTTTTTAACTTTAAGGAAATTAACGTTATCTTTACCGTAAGTTGAATCTTGTAAATAAGCCATTGTGTGTTATGTGTGTATATGTGTTTTGATACTTAAAAGAAAATAAAAAATATTAAAGTAAAGAAGAAATAAATCAATCAAGAAATCAGAAAACTAGGGGAAACTCTTATCCTTTTATAATCACAGAATAATCAACCGGGTCGAAAAACTAACAAAACGTGTATATTTAGATAAGATCTACAAATAAATTAAGATAATGTTTACATTTCTTATCATAAACCTGTCAAATACACGTCCCATAATTAAATCATACCATTAATATTTACAGCTATCGCTCTACCGTTGTATTGTCAATTCCCTTCCCTGTAATGCACTCTATGAAACATGTTAAACCTCATCAAAAGTATCGTAAAATCAGTTAAAAAATGTCAAAAAAATTAATTTGCTCGGTCATCTCCGAAAAATTCCACTACAAATCGGAATGCCGGTCGTTTTTCTGTTCTTTTGTTATTATCTCTATTATTTTCATTATTTTCATTATATTCATTACATCATACATTTTATACTCATAATATTTACACATACTCTTCCTTACTTTCAAGGAATATCCTTAAATGAAATAAAACATCACTTAAGTGTTTAAAATTGACAAATTTATAATTCTTATCATAAATAAATCCAAATAAGAATCCACCCATTTTAAGAAATTTAAATGGTAATTTAAATCCAACTAATTCACTCATAATTAAATCATGATCATGTAAAACATTTAAATCATCTGAAACTATCTTATTTAATGTTTCTTCTTCTTGTTTATATTTATTCTCATGTTCCTTAATTACTTCATCAATGCTTGTAGCATCACCAACTTTTTTACCTAATTTATTTAATGCCTCAATTGCTTGTCCTGTCTCAAAATCTTCATAATTATAATTATGTTTCAGAAATTGTTCTAAGTTTAAAAATATCTTGAAAAATTTCAAATAATATTTAAATAATACCTTATCAAATTTATTCAATGCTTCTTCAACTTCTTCATTATTTAAATTATTATAATTATAATGATGATTATTAATACTTGAATTAACAAATAATGTAGAATTTAATTCAAAATGTTGTAAATATATGAAATTTGATAAATTATTAAATCTCATCCTAATTTTGAAAAAGTTCTCATAATTACTTAAAAATTTAACAATAATTAAAATAACATCAAATAATATTTGTGAATCAATACTCAATTTATGTAATATATTTAAATTAATCTTATTCAAATTGGTAAATGATTTATTTATATTGCTGTTTTTATTATTCTTATCATCCTTTGAATCATCAATTGGTGGTGGAGTTGAATAGATCTTATCTAAGGATTTCATAACTTTATTATTTAACTCAAAACTTGGTGAAATTGTACCAATTAATGAATTATCTTCATTAAAGAAAACCAATTTTAATATATCAATGGAATTTTCAATTAATTGAATCAATTCTTTTTGAAAATCTTCATTTTTTAATTCATCATCACCATAATTAAAACATTCAAAATATTGTTCATTAATTTCAGTGAATGATTTTAACCAAACACTTTCCTTAATCTTATTTAAACTAACAATTGAACTCAGTTTTAAATTAAGATAATGATTTAATATATTACAATCGTTATAAACTTCACTTGTCTTATTGTATAAAACACATGCTTTAACCATTAAATTCCAAACATTACCAATTTTATGAATTTTCTCAATAGTGATTAATTTACTATTACCATTACCAATTTCAATTAAAACATTCTCAATTATTTTATTATGATTACCAATATTATATTCATCATCATCTGAATCATCAATCTCACCAGCATTACTTTTATTTTTAATTTTATCTTTATCATTTTTATTCAATTGTTTGAAATAAACTAATTGATGTAATGCATTTTGTAAACAAATTAATCCAAATTCACTAACATGATTATCTAAAAGAAAATTTCTATTATTAATTAATCCAGTTTTAGAATCAATTTTTTCAACATTAAGTTTAATTATTTCTTTGATAACATGTTTATAACTAACTGATGTAAATTCAAAATTTTCAATTAATCTTTTATATTCTTCTTCATTAACACAATCCCATAATAATGTTGCATTTGGTAAATTAATATTTAAATCACTTATAATTAATGATGGGAAAATATTATATAATGTTGAAAGTAATGTTGAAACATGGAAAATCATATGAATTGTCCTAATTGTTGATTCATAATCAAGAAATATTTTAAAATCTTCATTAATATTATCAGGTACTTGAATCTCATTAATTTGTGATGATTTAATCATTGCATTTAATGCATGAACTTGTCTTATAATAACTGATAATGTAATTTCTTCATCAGCAAATAATCCATAAATTATACTTAATGTTAAACTTTGAATTAACCATAATGGTGAAACTGTACTGTTTGAATTATTATTATTATTATTACCAACAGTTTTTAAATTTTTCCTGCTATCTAAATAAACATGAATACATCTTCTTGAAATTTCATATAAATTTGATGCATCTTCCTTTTTATTTGAAACAACTGCTCCAATTGTTGTTATAAGCAAAGGTAAACAAATAATTGAAACTTGGAAATTATTCAAAAAATTCTCATCTCTAATATATTTAATTTCATCCCCTTTATAATTAGTTGAATCTTCAACACTTATACTATTTGACATTATTGAATTAATTGCATTTTCAATTATCCAATATTCATTTAAAATACTTTTATGAATAAATGGATGATGAGTTAAAAATTTAAAAATGAATTGATCAACATAATAATTTAATACATCAACAGGTAATATATCAGGTGTTGGAGTACCAAAGAATGGATATTCAGATAACGCATTTTTAATAAATTTAATCATATAATTGGTAAATAAATATGAATGGGAATAAGATTTAGAATTATTTTCATTAAATTCTTTTTCAAATGATCTTTCATAATATTCTTGAATATGATTATTATTATTATCATTATTGATATTTTTTTCAGAAGAATCATTATACTCATCAATATCCATTTCATTTGATGGTGAAGGTTCCAGAAGTATTGGTGATATAGTGGCTTCAGTATCAACAGTTGGATGATTATTAGTATATTCATCATTAAGATTCATATTCATATTCATTGAAAAATTTATTGCAGATTCATCATAAAACGAATATCCTTGAGGTATGCCATATTTATTTGATACATGCATATCATTAATTTTTTCTAAATCTGAAATTGGTTGATTAAATAAAGTTTCTTGCCATGATAAAATTTTACTATTTAATCCATTAACTGTATTGTTTGATAAATTTGATAAATCATTATTATCTTGAAATTTACTCAATGTGAAAGTTTTTAAATTATTTTTAAGTTTATTTTCATCAATAGTTTGGTTATTATTACTATTAGTGTTATGATTATTAATATTATTATCATTTGACAATCTTTCAAGTTGATGTAAATTTAACTTATCTAAAAAGTTGATTGCATTATTTGATTTATTTTGCATTAATGAATTAAAAGTTTTATTCAGAATTTCATTTTGAGCAATTGGTGAATTTTTTTTAAATGGACTATCACGATTATCTTTTGAATATTTATCAATAATTTTACTTTTGTGAGAATTTGAGCTTAAATTTGAATTTGAACGTATTTTCGAATTTGATTTTAAAATTGGATCAGACAGTCTTGTTTTAAATAATGATTCAGCTATATTCATTGTATCAATATCATAAAATGAATAACCTGTATCAACAACAGGGTATGATGATTTAAATTTAGTATTTGAACGTGAATTTGATTGAGTATTAGAAGTTGATCTTACTTGAGAATTAGAATTAGAATTGAAATCTTCAGATGAACTATTTTGTGCTTTTGTTATTAATTTGCTCAATTGTTGAATTTCAGTTTGGAATATTGGTTCATTATTATTATCATTATTATTAGTATCAATATGCATTTCATTATGATCACCTGCAAAAGCGTTAAGCCATTTTTCTTGTTCAACTTCTAAGGAGAGAAATTGAGGAGTTGAAAATTCTACAGTTTCACTTGCATAAGGTTCAGGGTTTGTCAATGCATAATTAACACCACTCATTGCTGAAAAAGATGCTCTTCTAAAATAATTAAGAGAATTTGGTTGTAGATCATTAAGTTCTGGGTATTGGGTATATGTATCTTTTTCATTATCATTATTATATTCGTTATTTTTTTCGTTATCGTTATCGTTATCATTATCATTATTGTTATCATTATTGTTTTTTAATTTTTCATTAATTTGGATTTTTTCCTTTTTAATAGATTTACCAAATTTATCAAGTTCATTATCAACAGTTACTAAAGATGAAGAAATATCTGATAGTTCACCTGATCCTATATGATTACTACTTGATAAAGGATATAATAATTGGAAATTATTATATAAAGTTTGATTTATATCAGTTGAATATTGATCATTTGACAGTATCAGAGAATTTTGATCTTTATCGGAGTTATTATTATTATTAAAAGATGGAATAGTTATATTAGTTTGAATTGAAGGATTAAACATAAAATTAGTTGAGATTGAAGCATTTGTAGTTGAAGATAAAGATGATATATCAGTTGAAATTGACTTATTATCGGATAAGATTTTTTGCTTCTTTTTACGTTTATCTTTTTCCTTATCTTTAACTTTATCTTTTGATTTATCCTTATTTTTCAATCTATTTTTAAATTCTTCTAATTCCTCTGGAGATAAATTATTCAATTCATCCTTTGACATATGTTTAATTGATCTTTTCCTTAATCTTGGTATTATATCGGAAGCACCGGCATGTAATTTAGTTGAATGTCTTAATAATAAATCTCTTCTACTAAATTTTCTTGAACATATATTACAAGTGAAAGGTTTTTCCTTTGTATGAGATCTTTCATGTCTTTTTAAATGTTCTTGTCTTGAGAAAGCTCTTGTACAAATTTGACAAACAAATAATCTTGGTTTACCTGAAGGTGTTGAGCCTTTTACAGTATATTCTTGAGTTACTGGACCTCTTGATGACATTTTAGTTTTCGATTGAATTCGTGATTCATTTTCTATTTCATTATTATTATTATTATTATTATTATTATTATTATCAATATCCATATTATTATTATCAGTGTTTATATTCATATTATTAAAGTTAATATCCAATTGTAAATTGTTATCAACTTTTAAATCCATAATGAAGTAATTAATATACTAATTGATTGACTATCACATACACGAAAGGAGAGATTAACTATCTAATATAATAGAAATTGCCCTTGCAAATGTATTGGAGGCTCTTCAATTGATATATAATTAAAGAAATAATTTATACCTAAAACAGAATAAAAAATAGAAAAATAATTTTAAAGCTGGAATACCTCGGAAGAAGGGCAGCGGGGGTGTATATTATTACGTAACGGGGGATTCTCTCTCCGCTGATTGGATGATGGCTATATTATTATTATAATAATAATAATGAGGGGTTATTATTACGTAATATAGGGAATGACATTATTAATTTTATTATGACATGGTGAGATATTTCATTGATCAACTACTTTTTGACATATTTTTCACTTCATAGGATCAATACACAACCCTTAATGACAACAACTTGTACAAATACATCTACAAATACATCAACAAATACTTCTACAAAGAGAAATTTTTGTAAAACTTGTGATAATTGCAGGAAATCTCACTATAAATGTGATTCATCTAAACCTTCCTGTTCAAGATGTATCTCTAAAAAATTATCTTGTCATTATAGAATTTCTGAATCTGGTGGTTATAGACCTAGACGTAATAATAATAATATAAATAATATAAATAATACCAAATCTATTCCATCATCATCATCTTCATCTTATACTTCATCTTACTCAATTACACCTACAGATTCAATAACTAAAACTTCGTCAATTAATTCAATTTCCCCAGATTCCTCATATGATTCAATTTCAACTTCAAGAATATTAAATAATTATTATTATCATTTCCATAATTCTCATCCTTTATTACCTGATAATATAAATCTTTTAACATCTTATTTAGATACTTTACCTATTAGTTATTCAAATACTTTATTATCTGCAATGGATTCAATTTCATTATCTCAAGTTGTTTCTAAAAATTATAATGATATAACTTTCATACCCACTCTAATTGATAAAATATCAAAATTTACAAATATTTTTAAATCAAATTTACCAAATTTACCTTATTTACAAACTGCTTTCATTTATATTTTAACAGCTCATTTTGCTGGATTACCAGAAATTTGTATCAAATTGAAAAATTTAGCTGCTGATCAATTGGTTTCAATTAATATATTTAATTTAGATTCTCCAAATTCAAATTTTACCCTAAATCATCCATTTTTCAAACCATTTATTAAATCTTTAAATATAGATATAAACCTCTTATTAGAATTAACAAGGAAAATGTTTTGGGAATTTCATTATTTTGATATTCTTATAGGTACAGCTGATGGTAAAACAATTTCAAAACTTTCATCACCAAATAAATCATTATCATCATATATTAATATTAATTACCCACAAAATGAATCATTATTTAATTATAATTTAAGATCAAATTGTACTCATTTACTTAATTTATCTATAAGATTTAATATTTCAATACTTAATCATGATAATCAAGATTCAATTAATCTTAATTATAATTTAGTTTCTGTTTTAATAACTAAATGGGAAATGATTTTACTTAATTATTCATTATTAAATTCAAATGGTATTGTTAATAATTCAATTCATCAATCAATTTTACTTTTACAATATTGTAAAATTTTCTTAAATAGACCTTTCTCATATATTTACAATTTAAATGATTCACTTAAACATGGTGTTTGTGATAAAATTAATTCAATACCTTATACTTTAACTTCATTAAAAGATCCATTAACAACTTCATTTACTTTACCAATGGGTGATAATGATGATGAAAATTTAAATTCTTTAAATTCTTTAAATAATCATTCATTTAAATTATCTAAAACTTGGATTTGCATTAATGCCGCAAATAAAATTTCTAAAACTTTAATTGATATACAAACTGATAATATTTTATCAACAACTCCATTATTTGCATGTACTCTTTCTTTAGCTTCAATTATTCATATTTCAAGTTATATTTGGCTTAAAAATCTTAAAACTGATAATGATAATGATAATTCAAAGGAAATTGATTTATTAGTAGAATATTTGTCATTGGAACTAAATGGTATATTATTTTTTGCAAATCATTGGAGTAGACCATTAAGATTATTTCAAAATTTATCATTAGCAATTAATCAATCGAGTCCAGATTTAATTCATATTTTAATTAATGAAAATCCAAATTTCAAAAACTATTTATTAAATAATGATATCTTAGTATTGGATAACTTATCATCTGATGATAATATAGAGGATTTCACTCCTAACTTTGTTCATAGAATGTTTGATTTTAACTTTATTGTGTAGTGTATAATAGATCTGTGTATTATAAATATTACGTAAGTGGCCATTACTTTTCATGAAAGTTATTAATATTTTCAAATCGTCTTAATATTACTAAGGAAAGATTTATGCATTCTTTTCATTCAACATACCAGCCTATAATGGAACAACTTAGACAAAGAAAGAAACCATTATCAACAACAATTATTAAGGATGAACATTCTGGATTGAAATATAATTATGAAGATCGATTATCAAAATTAAAACTTTTCAAAACTTCAATCTTAATGCTTTATTTAACATTAGCAGTTGGTTATTTTTCATTTAGCAGTTACGAAATTTTTTCAATGTGGATATTTGATATTTATTGGTATTACTATAAAAATGTTAGAGATAGTTCAAATCCAAATTTTCTAAGAGATATTTATTTTAATGATTCAATTGTTACAGCATTTCATCTATTTAAGGGAATTGTACTATTTTATATCTTTAAATTCATTAATAGTAAATTATTATTAACTTATGATGATAATGATGAACTTGATAAATATAACTGATATATATACCCTTCTTTGACCTTTTCTATAAAAAAATATAAAACTGTATGTAATTAATTTTCAATTTCCGTCCAACAAACGCCTAAATTATCTAAAACATCACCTAATTGTTTAAAATTAACAATTTTACCATTTTTATTAATAATTTCTAAAATTTCATTAATATTAATAGGTTTATAAGTTAATATCTTATAATTAAATTGTTCATCCTCTAAAATTTCAATAACCTTATCAATTATAACTTGTTCAATGTTATTTGTTATAATAACAGGTTCAACATCATCAGGATATTTAGAAAAATCTAATGGTTCATCAGATTTCGTATTTTCTATAACCCAATTCCATTTATTTGGGTTTATTCGATTACATATATCTTCAATTAACTCAAGTAATTTGTTTCTACTGTTACTACTTCTTTTAATACCCCATATTTTTAATTGATTAGATAATTGTGTATTATTCCATTCTTTGAAATGATCTATTCGTTTTGAAATTGTTAAGTTGGTATTAATATTTGTTAATTCATTGAAAATCTCTTCGGTTTGTGAATTATTAGTTGGTATTCCATCTATACTGTGAGGTGGTGATTTTTCGACATTATTAGATTTTTCATTTTCAATGACTCTAGTCTCTGCCTTTGAATAACTGATATTTAAATCGGATTCCATTGAATCAATTAAATCAATCTGTTCGTTTATTGATTTGGTTTGTACTTTAGAGAATGATACATCTATCTCTGATGTTTCTGCATTATCACAAATAGTTGTATCCATTATTGAAATATGACTTACATTACCATTTTCTTCTTCATCTTCTTTATCAATTTTAGATCTAGCTGTGAGAAATTCATCAATATCTTCATCATCACTTACTTCTGAATCTGGGATTGTAGAGTCTGGGTTTGCCAAATTAATGACTTTCGATATTATATCAAGTCTTGAAATATTACCTATATCACTATCATCATCTTCATTATTATTCGATTCTATATCTTCTCCATTACAATTAACATTAACATTAACATTATCATTTTCCATTACTTCTTCATCACTAGATAATGAAATTATATCAAATTCATCATCTGATGAATTAGGTATCACAAAATCACCCTCTTCATTACCTTCATCACAGCTATCATCAATTTCAATAATCTCATTCTCCTTAGTTTGTTCCTTGTTCTGTACGTCCTTTTCATCAATTTTATCAAATAATGCTTGTGATAATGTGATCATTTCATCACTACCACCTTTAATAAAATTAAATCCTTCATAGAGTACATTAAAATCTTCTGTTGATAAATCACTTGGATAAGTATAACTATTCCTTATAACGTGTCTTTCACCAGTAGTATTTCCTTTAGTATAATCATTTTCACAAACAACTGTATTGTTTAAATCAATACCATTTATTAATTTCTCCTTAATATCTGACCAATCCTTTGATCCGATTAATGTATTATTTATTTGGTTTTCTAAATTACCGTTTTTTGATTTGAGTATGGTTTGTTTGTTTATTGATCCAATAGATTTGCTTACTCTTTTAGTTTTGGTTTTCGGTTTAGATTTTTTTGGTGATAATAAAATTCTTGATTTAGTTGGTGTCTCTGTATCATACGTATATGAAGCAAACTGTCGTTTAAAAGACTCTCCCGTGTTCATCTCATGATTGTAATCATCGAGAGCACCTTGTACCTGCGTTCCTAAACTAAATGGCATTGCCTTTGGAAAAGAAAAGGAATGTGAACATGCTACGTGAACTTTTAGTTACGTAATTGTTTAAAGAAATAACGCGTCAGTTGATGAAGAGAAAGTTGATTTGGTGGGAGTTACGAAAAAGTTGGTTTTTCTTTCCATGGATTAGAGATCAACTTCTTTTTTTGGACTGATTTTGTTTTATTGTTTGTTTACTTCTTTTAAGAAATAATGAGCGTTGGTGTAATGGACAAGACCAGTTCTGTGGAAGTCATTAAACGGAGGAATGATGAAAAAGATGATGAAAAGACATTGAAAAAGATTAAACGTGAAGAAGAGAAGAAAAAACGTGATGAGGAGAAAGCAAGGAAAGAGGAGGAGAAAAGAATACGCAAAGAAAAGGAAGAGGAACGTAAAGCTTTGAAATTAAAGGAGGAACAAGAACGTAAAGCACGTAAACTGAAGGAAGATGAAGAACGACGTATAAGGAAAGAGAAGGAGGAAGAGGAGAAAAGATTACGAAGGGAAAAAATTGAGCAAGAAAGATTGTTAAAGAAGGAACAAAAGGAGAAAGAGAAATTGGAGAAACAACAGAAACGTGAAGAGGAAGCACGAAAGCGTGAAGAAAAGAAACGTTTGGAGGAAGAAGAGAAAAGGAAGAGAAGGGAAGCATTAGAGGCTAAAAGGATTGAACGTGAATTAGAGAAACAACAGGAAGAGGAAAGGAAATTGAAGGAGAAGGAGAGGGAAGTTAAAAAGAAGGAGAAACAAAGTATTGTTAATTTTTTCAAAGTCAGTGAATCAAAGAACGATAATGAACATAAAGATGGTGAAACTGATAATGGAGATGGTGATTATAGTGTGATATCAGAGAATAATTCAATTACTGAATTTGAGAAATACTTTTTCTGTAAAGCTCCAGTTACTGAAGAAATACACAGTAAATGGGATAACATAGATGATAAAGCAGAAACAAATAATGATTATAATGACCAAAATAAAGATAAAAGTAGTAAAATTACAGATAATAATATACCCCCTGCCACTATTCCTGCAAGTAGAATTATTGAAAGTTTAAATTGTGGATCAATCGATGAAGCTAATGAGTTATTCCGTAAAGTACCATTAAGATATTTGAAATTTTATGAGAATAGGAAAGCACAAATAACAACATTTTCACGTCCACTTATTAAAGATTCACAATTACATCCATGGAATAAATTTGAGGGTATTGATTACGATAATGATGATGATGATGATATTGATGACGATGGTGAGGAAGGGGAGGATATTAACAGTGATGAGGAAGACGAAGAGGATGATGAAGAAGATGATGAAGGTGACGGTGATGATGATGATGATACTGAATTCGTTGAAAAAGATGGTACTATTACAGGAACTAAACGTAGAGAGGGCCCATTAATTGCAGTAGTACGACACTGTCATTCTTCTACAACGGAAACAGATGAATTTTCCCAGTACTTCTCTACATTGCAATGGACACCACTGGAAACAACAAGACTGAAAGGTCTTAAATTCCCAATAGATCCATACAAGGACTACTGGTCATAGTAATAATACTAGTAATAATGATAGTAATCATAAGTGTAAAGTCTATAAAAATTCAATTAATTTACCCAAATAGGAAATAACGCGAATATCTCCCATTTTTTTCATTTTTTCCGTTTCTTTCGCCTGGAACATGTTTCATCAATTTGAAGAGAATTTAGTGTGTTAAATTGTGTATCTTTCTTTTCTTTAAAGTAGACAAACAATGTCATCTCAAGCTCCTTCCTCGCCAGTACCATCATCTCCTGCTGGTGCTGCACCATCTTCACCTGTGCTACCAGCATCAACCACTCCTACTCCATCATCACCATTATTTCTACCAAATTCATCATCTCCTCAACGTGATAGTAATAGTCAACGTATACCACAAATTCATTCACAATCACAATCACAGCGAAATTTTAATAACTTGTCAAGTCCAAGACCAAGATATACTGGACGTGGGGATCTTAATTCCTTTGATCATAATATTCATAACTCTCAACAAACTTCATCAAGATTAAATTCAACTTATCTATCATCAGATGGTCCAAGTGCAACTGTTTTACCTTCATTCTCATCTTCCTTTATTGGTTCAGATGCTGATACCATTAGAAATGGAAACAATATCAATACTTCTGATAGAATAAATCCAGGACAAAATAATAATAATAATATGACATCAGAAATTGATGATAATACTCCAATTAGAGTTATTTGGGGTACTAATGTTTCAATTGAATATGTTACTGATAAATTCAGAAATTTTTTAATGACTTTTAAAATGAATGATAGATATACTTATGATGGTACAGATAATGATATAATTGATCCAACTGCTGATCAACCTTATTATATTAATATGCTTAATATTTTGAAAAATACTGGTTCAACAAACCTTAATTTAGATGTTCAAAATTTATTATCATTATCATCAACTAGAAATTTAGCTAATTTGTTAGTTTTATATCCTCAAGAAGTTATTCCAATTATGGATCAAACTGTTAAAGATTGTTTAATTTCAATTGTTTTAGATGATCCACAATTTAGAGATACACCTGAAACTTCAAATTTAGTTAATAATATTGAATCTAAAATTTATAAAGTTAGACCATATAATATTTCAAATGAAAAAGGTATGAGAGAATTAAATCCAAATGATATTGATAAATTAGTTTCAATTAAAGGTTTAGTTATTAGATCAACACCAATTTTACCTGATATGAAAAATGCTTTCTTTAAATGTAATGTTTGTGATCATACAATTATTGTTGAAAATGATAGAGGTATAATTCAAGAACCAAGAAAATGTCCAAGACAACAATGTAATTCAGCAAATTCAATGCAATTAATTCATAATAGATCGATTTTTGCAAATAAACAAATTATTAAATTACAGGAAACTCCAGATATTGTGCCTGATGGACAAACTCCTCATTCTGTTTCAATTTGTATATATGATGAATTAGTTGATTCATGTAGACCTGGTGATAGAATTGAAGTTTGTGGTATTTTTAAATCATCTCCTGTTAGAGTTAATCCAAGATTAAGAGTTGTTAAATCATTATTTAAAACTTATTTAGATATTGTTCATATTCAAAAAATTGATAAAAATAGAATTGGTACAGATATTTCAACATTAGAGAATGAAGTTAGAGAAAATTTACAAATTGATGAAATTAGAGAATTATCGAATGAAGAAATTGATAAAATTAAAAATTTATCAAGTAGATCAGATATTTATACTCTATTAGCTAGAAGTTTAGCACCATCAATTTTTGAAATGGATGATGTTAAAAAAGGTTTATTATTACAATTATTTGGTGGTACTAATAATACTAATAATCCAAATACTAAAACTAGAGGTGATATAAATATTTTATTATGTGGTGATCCTTCAACATCAAAATCTCAAATTTTACAATATGTTCATAAAATTTCTCCAAGAGGTATTTATACCAGTGGTAAAGGTTCATCAGCTGTTGGTTTAACAGCGTATATTACAAGAGATATTGAAACAAAACAATTAGTTTTAGAGAGTGGTGCATTAGTTTTATCAGATGGTGGTATTTGTTGTATTGATGAATTTGATAAAATGAGTGATCAAACAAGAAGTGTTTTACATGAAGTTATGGAACAACAAACAATTTCAATTGCTAAAGCAGGTATTATTACAACATTAAATGCAAGAACATCAATTTTAGCATCTGCAAATCCAATTAATTCAAGATATGATCCAAATTTACCAGTTACTAAAAACATTGATTTACCACCACCATTATTATCAAGATTTGATTTAGTTTTCCTTATATTAGATAAAATTGATAAAAATTTAGATGAAAAATTAGCAAATCATATTTCTAATATGTATTTAGAGAATTCTATAAGTAATGCATCAACATTTGAAATTTTACCAATTGAATTTTTAACTGCATATATTCAATATGCTAAAGAAAATATTAATCCAAGGTTAACAAAGGAAGCAAGTGATGAATTAGTTTCATCATATGTTTCAATGAGAAAAATGGGTGAATCAAGTAATTCTAATGAAAGAAGAATTACAGCAACTACAAGACAATTAGAATCATTAATTAGATTAAGTGAAGCACATGCTAAATTACATTTAAGAGAGGAAGTTAAAGTTGAAGATGTAGTTGAAGCAGTTAGATTAATGAAATCTGCAATTAAAGATTATGCAACTGATCCAGTTACAGGTAAAATTGATATGGATTTAATTCAAACTGGTATAAGTACAGAGGAGAGAAAGAGAATTGATAATTTAGATAAGGAAATTATTAAAATTTTAGAAAATTCAACTGAAATTGTTTGGACTGATTTAATGGAACAATTAAGTCAAGAATTAGGATTTAATGTTGAAAATCATGAATTAGGTGAATCAATTAGAAGATTAGAAGGTGATGGTAAGATAATTGTATTTGGTAATGGACATAATAGACGTGTGGCCATTAATAGACATGTTGTATAATAGTTTTTGTAGCTTTTTATATTAATTTTATGTTATAATTTAAAGTTTAGTATATACTATAAGTTTCGAATAGATTTCCTATTTGGGTAATGCGTGGTTAAGTAGCAATGCCTATAAAAATATTAGTTTTAGCTGATATCATTACAGTTGAAAAGGGTATAGATGAATTGAATGTACTATTAAAATAAATTACAGTCTTACATAAATTTATAGTATGATAACTACTAATATACAACTATAATACCGTATATAAACCCTATAAAACGACCTACACAGCTATAATAACATTAACAGTGGAAATAATTTAATTGGATGAGCGAGTGATTATTTTCCAACATGAATTTTAATGCTTTACATTGGAGTTATTATATTGGTGTTAGACTGGTTTATATTATAACACATCCATCGGACAATGTTTGCTAGACAATCTTTAAGAACTGCATCTGCACTTAGAAACACCACTGCAAGAAGATCTGCTTCATCTCTTGCAGCTACTGTTCAATGTATGTATTAAGATATTCACAAAGGAATTTTTTTCATTTCGATTTCTCCACATTTTCTATCAGACCATGAATACTAACATTGGCAATAAACCACAAATTACTATTTATTACAGCTCTTTCAGAAAAATCTATTTACTATGGAAAGGTTGCAGTTGAACTTTCTAAAGCAGTTTATGTTAAGGAAGGTTTACAACCACCAACTGTTGCAGAATTCACTAAAGTTTATGAATGTGCAGTTGCAGAATCAAAGAAATTTGCAAAGGATCCAAATGCACTTTTAGCATTAGTTGCAAAGAATGCACAAGGTTTCTCAAAGGATGAAATTTTAAGATACATTTGTTACTTCATTCAAGTTGTTGGATTTTTCTCACTTGGTGAAATCATTGGTAGAAGAAATGTTGTTGGTTATGCAGAACACCATTAAATTTTAGACCTAATATACCTTATATTAGACTATTATCCCCATCATATATATTCATCTAATTTATTTATAGTTACCTAAAAAAAAGAATATCTTATTTTATCGTAGAAAGGTATGCATTTACTATACTATTAAAAAAGAATTTCTATATTGATCGAAAATATTATGTACAAATTTATAAAATTAAACTATTTATTGAAAGTTGGGATTAATTCAGTTGTGATAAATTCTTCAGCTATTGATTTACCATATTTACAAGTTATTGCACCAATGATTGAAGAAGTAATAGTTGAGTAAATTCCCTTTGGTTTATATAATTTATCAATTTTACCACCTGGTAAAGCTTTCTTACAGAAGAATACTGAATCAATACCTTTATCTTGAGCGAAATATGCAAGTAATTTATCTGACCATAAAAGACGATGACCAATAGAACCAATTGCAGTTAATTCATTATTTGATTGATTTAATACATATTTAGTTGCAATTAATTGTAAAGTTTGTTCACCAATAAATGATAATTGTGAATTATAAGGTTTTAAACCATGAGCAAATGATTTATGAGTTAAAATTTGTAATAATAAATCATTATCAAATTCTAATTTTTTCGATAAATTTAGTGATTCAAGATAATTTTTCAATACTAATATATTTGAATTATTTTCACCATAACCATAACTAATACCATCAGATGATAAAATTTCACTTGGATCTCTTATTAAACCCTGTACTCTTTGACCACGCACAAATACTACAGATCTTGTACTTGTAGTATTATAGATGGAAGATCCTACTCTGTTAAATATGGAGGGCGTTCTTAACATTCTACTAAAGGATTGCATGCTGTGTGAGTGTCTAAAATGGGTCCCTGTAAACTACCTACCAACACACTATACTAACTAAGTCAGACATTTAAAACGTCCAAAGAGTGAAAATTGAATTTTTTTCATCGCAGCTTTTTTTAATATGGAAATTTCATTTCACTCAGTGGAAAATTTCACTTTCCTTTTTGGTATTATGTAAGGTAAAAAATATTTTTTATTTTTATTTTTATTTTATATTTGGTATGAAAAATTTATTTATCTTCTTTTAAAAGGCATATAGTATTAGACACTAAGGACAATGGATATATTTAGAGTGTTAAGTAGAGGTGCCTCTTTGAAGAAATCTAAAGATTACAGAGCAGATTTTACAGTTCCTGAGAAAAAATCAGGTGAAAAATCTAAACAAGAAATTAAAAAGGATGAAATTTTAAATTTACAATTAGATAAAGAATTAGATTTTTTCAATAGTAAACAACATAAGATAATTAGAGATATTGAACAAGCAAAGGAGAATGGTGATAAGAGTGATGATGAAGAGTCTGAAGAACATTTTAAAAGGGAAGTTAAAATTACAACAAAGGAACAAGCTATAGAATTACGTAAACAATTTGGATCAAAGGTTACAGGTCATGATATACCATTACCAATTGGATCATTTGAAGATTTAATAAGTAGATTTAAATTAAGTAAAGTATTATTAGAGAATTTGATTAAAAATGGATTTAGTGAACCAACTCCAATTCAAAGTGAATCAATTCCATCATCATTATTTAAAAGAGATATAATTGCATGTGCACCAACAGGTTCAGGTAAAACATTAGCATTTTTAATTCCAATGATTCAAAATATTATTGATAGTCGTAATAATAATGAAGATGAGGTACAACTAAGAGGGTTAATTGTCACACCAACAAAGGAATTAGCACAACAAATTAATGGACAAATTAATAAATTAATTGAAAATTTAAATATTAAAAGTGGTTATCTTAATAAATCATTAGCATCAAAATTTAGAAATGATAATAATAAGATTAAAAATTCTAAATTTGATATAATTGTAACAACACCACTTAGATTGATTGATTTAATTCAAAATACTAAATCATTAGACTTAAGTAAAGTTGAAAATTTAATTTTCGATGAAGCTGATACATTATTTCAAACTGATTTCTTAAGTCAAACTGATGAAATTTTATCACATTTAACAAATCCAAAATTATTGAAAAATATTTATTCAGCAACAATTACATCACATGTTGAAGAATTAGCAAATAATATAATGAAAGATCCAATTCGTATAATTATTGGATTAAAGGAAGCAGCAAATGCCAATATTGAACAAAAAATTATTTATTGTGGTGATGAACATGGTAAATTAGTTGCAATTAGAAATATAATTAAAAATGGTGAATTTAAACCACCAGTTATAATTTTTTTACAAAGTATTGAACGTTCTAAAGCATTATATAATGAATTATTATATGATGGATTAAATATTGATGTAATTAATGCAGAGAAGACACAAAAGCAAAGAGAGGATATTATAAAAAATTTTAAAAATGGTAATTTATGGTGTTTAATTACAACTGATATTTTAGCTAGAGGTATTGATTTTAAAGGTATTAATTTAGTTATTAATTATGATGTACCAAATTCTTCACAATCATATGTTCATCGTATTGGTCGTACAGGACGTGCAGGTAAAAATGGTAAAGCAATTACATTTTATACAAAGGAGGATACTGATGTTATTAAAAATGTTATAAATGTTATGAGAGCAAGTGATCAATTAGATGGTATGCCTGAATGGATGAGAGATGAAACATCATTATCTAAATTAAGTAAGGATCGTAAAAGAGAATTAAAGAAACAACAGGTGAAGAGGAAACGTATAAGTACAGTTCCAAGACATATAAGTAAACACCAACATGCAATAAACCCAAAGAATGGTGGTAGTGGTAAGAAGAAGAAGGCTTAATATTTTATAAAAGACGCGTTTTGTAAGTAAAGTTTTTTTTTATTTTTATTTTTATTAATGGGGGAAAACATTGTCCAACATGAAATATTCGTATTTAGTTAATGCTCAGCACTTTTTCTCCTTTTTGATTTGCCTTTTGCTTTTCATTTAGTAGCTATCCACTCTCTTTACAATGACTCCACAGGAATTGGAGAACTATAGGGATGCACTTCAAAGTTTCCTGTCACTATGTGGTGGGAAATTAACACCTGAAACTTCTCAAAGAGTTATTAAGGCTAGAGATAAATTGAAAAAATTAACAACTGTACAATTTCATGATTTAAGTATTGATGTTCATGATGAAATGATGAGAAGAGAATATAATAGATTAAATGCTGATGATCCAAATAATGCAAAATATTTAGCTTCTGAATCAAATTATCATCCTAAAAGAAATCAAGCAAGACAAAAATTAGCTAGTTTACCTTCTACAAGATTTAATGATTTAGTTAATGATGTTGTATTTGAAATTAATAATAGACTCAATTATGTTAATAATAATAATACTACTTCAAAGGTTCATCATACTGATCCATCTGTTGCACTACCAGTTCCATCTGTTAAGGCAAGAAATCCTAATGGTTTGACTGTTAATGTAGATAAATCAAATAATTATGATAAATCATCTGATGATTTCTCAAATGTGATAACTCCAATAACTCCATCTCAAAGAGAAATCAAACCAATTACTTTAGTTCCTAAGAAATCAGAACTCACATGGTCAAGTGATGAAGAAGAAGATGAGAATGATGACAATGATAAGGATAATCATAATGAAGAATCCCGTAATAACAATATTATTGCTAATAAACAAATTCAACTTGATGATGATGCACTTCACAGATCTCCAAGTAAACGTTATACTATTGCAACTAATGAAGTTCTGAATGAACATGCACCTTCAGATCTGAGATTCCCAGTTGATACTGAAACTGATTATGAACATGAAAAAATTCAACATCCTAATGAATTTGATGAAAATGATGATGATGATGATAATCATATTGATATGACAATTAATCATGAAGAAGATCTCTATGATACTGATATGTTAAAAAATGAAGTTACTGCTTTAACTTCTAGAATACATGAATTAGAATTAGAAACTTCTAATCTTAAATCATATGAATCTAAATACAATCAATTATTATCAGAAAATGATGAATTAACTCAAAAAGCTCAAGACTATGAATTAATGAAAACTGAATTGGATGAATTAAAGGAAAAATATTCTCAACAAAGTGAAGAAATGATTGCATTAAAGGAAATAGCTGATAGTAATCAAGAAAAAGAATTAAGTGTTGAAGATTCAGCTGAATATAATAGTCTGAGAGCCTATATTGATAAAGTTTTAGAAAGTAATGAATTACTTAAACAAGAAATTGCTGATTTACAAAATAAAAAGAGTAATGAAGAAATTGATAATGATTTGTTAAATAAGAATAATATTCTAAATGAAAAGAATATTGAATTATCAAATTCTTATGATGAATTGAGTGATAACTATCAAGCTTTACAATCAAAATATGAAAAAATTTCAAAATCTTATAATGAGTTAGAGAAAAAATCTAAAACTACTGCAATTGTTACAGGTGTGGGAGCCGGTGTTGCTGGTTTAGCCGGTGCAACTGGTTTAGCAATTAATTCTGCAAAAGCAACAGGTTCATTAGCTAAAGATTCAACATCAAATATTGTTTCAAAAGCTGTAGATCCAATAGATAACACACCAATGGTTGATAATTCAAATCTTTCAATCGTTGATTGGCAAAATAAATTTCAACAATTACGTAGTAATCAATTTGAAATTGAATTAACTTCGCTTCCTAAATTACAAAATGATGAAAGTTTATTTGCAACTAATGGATTAATTTCAATTAAATCAATTTCCGATATTTATACATCTTTTGAGACTTTACTAATTTACTTAGATTCAATTAAAGATAGTAAAAATATTTTATTAGTTGATCCAAAGAAAATCGATGCGATCGTTTTATTTGAAATTGTGGCAAATACTGTAAGTAAGGTTAATTTATTATCTGAATCAATCAAATCAAATGACGAAAAAATTGACAAAGTTAAGAAAATTTTGAAAAATTCAATTGCAAATCTATTATCAACAACTAAATACTATGCATTATATTATAAAATATTACCTAAACTTGTACTCAATGCATCAATAAATGATGTTTATTTTGCATTTTGTTCATTAGTTTCATTAGTTAAAATTAAGGGTGATTCTCAGAATGATGAAATTTTAAGTCCAAAAATGGAAAATTCAACATTATTAAATGATAATGCAACTGTAACAGAAACTCCAATTGCATTCAAATCCATTGATACAGTGCCAAATGATGATGAATCTCCAATTAAAGTTCAGAAGGCCAGATCTGGCTCAATTGTTAACGTACCAACTACTAGACCATTAAGAATTACTCAAAGATTAGCATCAAATTCAATCTCTAATAATAATCTTGAAAATCCAAGTGACATTAATAAACCTCCATCAAATATTAACTCAAGAACTGGATCTCCAATGATTTTAAATAGTTCTATTTTACCAATGATTGTTACATCAACTGATAATTTAGTTAATAATGCACTTGGTAATATAAGTAATGGTAGCATTGAAATGAGAAATAATAATAGCAGTAACAACAACAATAACAATATTAATAATCCAACATCTAATTTAAGTAAGGCTTATAATAATAATTCAGTTGAAGATAAAAATGTTGATAATGATAATATTAAAAATATGAATTTTGATCCAAATGATAGTGCAATTTCAGTATCTAGTAATTTAGTATCACCAGAAAAAATTGATTTAACAAATAAAGTAACTGAATCTCCTGAAAAATTTTATTCACCTGAAAAAATTGAAACTCCAATAAAGGAATCGTTTAATGACTCTAATAAAGTTACATTATCATCACCAATTAAAAATATTAAACAAACTTCAATATCATCAATAAACGGACTCAATGAATTATCATCACCAGAGAGACAAAATTCTAAAAACAATTCAATCACACATGAAAGAAATAATTCTAAAGTTAGTTTAACATCACCTGTACGTGGTAAAAATATTTTAGATAAAATGAAAAAATTTGATACATCAATTGAAGATCTTTCAAATAATTCAATCGATTCTAAAAATTCCATTAACTCTAATAAAGTTAAAGTAAGTGGTGATGTTGCAAAAGCATTTGATAAATTTGGTGCAAAGAGACGTAGTGTTGATTTAACAAATGATAATAACAATAATAAACCAACTAATGATGAAAATCCATTTATTGAAAATAAATCCAATTTAGAAGATAACAAAAAATCCTCAATTTTCAATAACTCAGTTGAATCTTTCAATAGTAGTATTGAAGATTATTCAGGTAGAATTGTTGAAAATACTCCATTTGAGGATCCAATTTTAACCACTAACTCTAATCCTGAAGAAACATCACCTGTAACTCCAATATCTGATCAAAATGATGATACCGTTAATGCTAAAAAGATGGAAATCCAAAGTGTTAATCAAGATGAAGAAGAGGAAGATTTTAATAAATATGGAGAAAGTGCTAATACTTCTAATATTGAGCCTCAAATTGTAAGTAAAGAATCTAGTAGTGTTGAAGATCCATTAATTTCAGCTGGTAGTGCACTTGATATTGATGAAGCATTAGTTAGGAAAGTTAGTAGAAGAGCAAGTCGTGTAATAAATAAAAAGAAAGTTCAATCATTCCCATCTATACCAGGTGATTCTGATTCTGAAATACCAGCTCAAACACAAGCACAAAATCAAACTCAAGCACCAGCACCAACTCATAAGCAAACACCAGCTCAAGCACCATCTCCAACTCAAGCTGGAACTCAAACATATGATGAAGATACAGGTAGAGAAGGATGGAAATATGATGGAGAAGAGGATGAAAGTGAAGAAGATGAAGAATTTGATATTGATAAATTCAATACATTAAATCCAGATAACACATTACGTGAATTATTATTATATCTTGAACATCAGACAGTTGAAGTTATTAAAGCAATTCAACAAACATTAGAAAGTATTCGTGATCCAAAGGCAACTAAAGGATTATTAAGAAATGGTGCAAATGAGATTAATAATGTTGTTAAACAAATGAGTGAAGGTACAAGTACATTAATGAATCAAAGTAGATATATTGAAAGTATGGGTCATGCAAAATATGTTGTTGGAGTTTTAGAGGATTGTGTTCGTAGAATGGAAGTTTTATATGGTACTGATACTAGTAAGGATAATGAATTTGCTGGTAAAAATTTTAAACAACGTAGTGCAGGTATTGCATTTGATGTTGCACGTAGTACAAAGGAATTAGTTAAAACTGTTGAAGAGGCTAGTCTTAGAGATGAAATTGCTGTATTAGATTCAAGATTACGTAGAGAATGATGTAAAGTTAATGTGTATTATTGTAGATAAATAAATTGATTTTTAAGTAAAAATAAATCAAAGTAGAATGTTTTTTTGTTGTTATACAGAAGTAATTGAAAAATATTTTTATATAGCCAAGAGAAAAGAAGAAGAACAGCAGTAAAAAAAAATTGAATATTAAAGATTGTGTAAATTAGTATTAAAGTTTATGAATTTTACTCAGTTCAATAATGTCAGTTTCAGTTTCAAGAGTTGTCTGATTATCTATACTTTTAGTAAGGTATTTTGCCTTGATGAACTTGTAAAAAACAATAATAGGAGCTGAAAGTCCATAAACAATAACTGAAACTGTAACTAGAAATGAAACAACTGGAAAAACTGTATTAATTAAATGAGATAATGGAACATCATTAGAAACGATTACATCAGCAATAGGAGTTTCCTCTGTATCTAGTGCAAATTTTTCTAATTTGGAGATAGCTAAAATACATGCAAAGAGACCACTAACACCAATTGGACCAAAATGACTAACAAAAATTGCTTCCTTTAATGAATGGATATCCGGTGATAATTTAT
The DNA here is from genome assembly GCA_030062975.1 of Pichia kluyveri. Taxonomy (NCBI): domain Eukaryota; kingdom Fungi; phylum Ascomycota; class Pichiomycetes; order Pichiales; family Pichiaceae; genus Pichia; species Pichia kluyveri. Next base: position 263,892 of record CP125798.1, on the reverse strand, counting down.
AATAAGCTAAAACAGGAGGAAATCTTCTTAAAAATAAGAAAATAATTGCAATAACAATCAATCTCCAAACATCTATGTTTAATAAATGATTATTAAAATTTTCCCAAGGAACAGAGGCACCGAAATAAATAAAATAAGCCATATTTAAAAAACAATCAAGAGAATCAATAAAACTTTCTTGTTCTAATAATAATTCACCATTTTCAAACCAATCATCCCAAACAAAGCCACAACCTGCAAAGAAAGCAGCAAGTAATTCATCGACACCTAAAAGAGGAGTTATACCAGTAATGAATAAGCCAATCATTATAACAAATAAAACTTTAGATTCTTTATTAATCCAGTCTAATTTTTTGGAAAGTCTAAATGCCCAACTTAAAGCGTAACCAATAATAAAACCAATAATTGTACCAAATAAACATTGATATAATACGGTAACACAAATAAAGTTTTTAGCGATTCTATGACTATCACCAGCATCTATAATTAAATCAACAGCTAAAAAAACAAATGGAACAGCTAAACCATCATTACAAGCTGATTCAGCAGTTAATAAATGTCTAATATGAGTTGGGACAAATTCTTCGGCAAATTTCGATTTACCAATAACTTCTTGAGCTAAAACGGGATCAGTTGCGGTAACACAAGCAGATATTAATAACCCCCAAGTAAATGAATAATCAGGTAAAATTAAATATATAAAAGCTGCGAAAACTAACCAACCTATGATCATTGAAAAGAATAATTGTAAAAAAATTGCCCAAGCATTACGAAAGACATATTTTGGAGGTAATTCAATACCAACTGCAACTAATTCAATACAAAGTATAATTCTTGAAATTTCTAAAGTAATATAATTAAAATTCCCCCAATCATATGGATTTATCCAATTTAAAGCATGAGGACCAATAATTAAACCGAAAATTGCAGCTAAAGTTGCTTCACCGATATAAAATATTTCCTTTATAAGACGAGATAATAGGCAAAATAATATGCAAAAAAAACCTAAACAAGCAAATGATACATTTGAGTTATCTATCTCTAGTTGATTCCATGCCATATACTGGTGGAAAGGTGTATGATTTGATTAATTCAAGTATGCCACTAGAGTAGTGTACAGTAGGGAAGTGAAAAAAATAAAAAAAAATTCAAATTATTATGGGATGTAAATGATTACATAACCCACCACTGGTTTAAGAGAGGTATATGGGTTTCGATGAAGATATACAAGAGGGTATTAGCTCTCCTTTTATAGTTGTAGAAGGCAAAAGTGAAAGTGAAGGCTCATTCCATTCACTTTATTAAACTAGATTTACCCCCCCTCCCCCCTTTAGGGGAGGCTCATTTGTTGCTGGATTGGAGAACTTTACTTCTTTTCACTTCTTTTGCTTCTTTTGCTTATTTCACTTCTCAAATCCTTCTACAGTACATACTACACTCGTAGTAAGCCTTTAGTCTTCTAATTAAGATCTTTTAATTGAATTTCACATGATGAATTAATATAGTAAAGTATGACATAAGTAGGGTCCAAGCAGAGCCTGACTCCGACATGAATAGGATTTTGGTATAGTCTGACAAGGACTTGACTACGATTTGATTAGAATTTGATTATGGCTTGATTATGGCCTGAGTACAGTCCGACTACAATCTGATCACTGATTGAATAGGACCAGACTAGGATCAGACTAAAAATTTAAGTAGAGCCTGTTTGAGGCCTAATTTGAGTCTAACTCTAGTGTATGGCTACCACTTGATTAGAGTCTGTTATGTTTTAAATAAATAAATAAAGTTGCTATAAATAATAATTGTAATAAAATAAGTAGGGGTATATTCATTAATAGTAAGATTAATAATTTAATGATTTTGATTAAACATTAAATATATTATTTTTCAGAAATCATTTTAAATTCTTCATTTGGGTAACGTATTCTTTTAATGAATGAGTACCTTTAATAACTGTAATATCATCTCTATTAGAGTATAATTCACTATGAAGTTCATCATGAAATTTTGGTGATAATGAAGTGAAAATATTTAAAACTGTATCTCTATTAAATCCATAGGTTTCCATTAAATCAGCAACATTTTCAGCTGGTACATAATTCCATTTTAAATCAGGTTTATTGAAAACTTTTGCATATAATTTAGTTAATTCAGGAACTGTGATTCTATCACTTTCAACAAAAGTTGTCTTGAAAACTGTTTAATTATCCTTACCTCTCTTTGGTGGATTTTCAATAATTTTACTAATAACATCTGCAATATCATCTAATGAAGTATATGAATAAATTTTCGTTTTATCTAAGAATGAATTAATTTCACCCTTTTCAATCTCTGATAAATTAACTAATAAGCCAGAATAAAATTTTGATGGTTTAATAATTGAAATACTATTAACATTACCAATTAATTTATTTTTTAAAATTTGTTCATTATAATAATGAAATTCTAAACCACCAATACCTGGTTTATAAGTACCAATTGAACTTAAATAAATAATATTAGGAACTTTTGATTGTAAAATAATATCAGCGATATATATTTCATTTGTTTATTTGATTCTTGAACAATATTTGGAATTGTATAAGGTAATGAATGCACTTAAAACGAATAAAAAATCTGCACCTTTTAATGTTTTTAATAAAAATTCTTTATCATTAATATCACCAATAGCTGGAATTGCACCAAAGGATTTAATTTCATCTGCTTTATCTGATGAACGTGTAATAACAACAGTTTCAACACCATCCTTAGCTAATTTAATTGCAAGTGGTTTTACAACATTACCTGTTGATCTGAAAAGTACTGCTCACATTATTTGTTTGTTGATATAACTAAATGACACATTTCATTTCATTACCAACAATCTACTACTGGGAACTACCCTTATTTATATACACATTACTAAATAATTAGTTAATAGATCTATAATATGCAGTTTGTGTTAATTGATAATCCGTTTACTATGAGAACATTGGCATTGTTCACTTTTTTTTAGTTAATGAACTTAATATTATTTAATATACCATAATCTATTGTTTGCATATCGTATTTCCATCATTTCTATTATATCACTGAAATTTTTTTTTTTCCTTCTTTACCATTACTTTCTCTTTTTTGTCTCCTAAAATTAAACGAATCGTTTTAATACGGGACTCTTCCTGTTTTATTCTTGAGTTAATTTAATTAAAGCCCCAAATTTTATCTTCCTATTTATAAATTTAGTACTTTTCATCCCGATATTATTAAATACCTGCTTTTTTTTTCCTTCCTTTTCTCTTTTCTTCTCTTTCCGTCTTTCGTTCTTTCTATAATAACTTACTCCATTTATTAAAATTAAAATTAAATTTTCAATTTCAATCTCAATTAAAATTTAAATTTTGACTCGTTCACTATTATATTCAATTGCAATTGCTTCAAGTTACATTTACATTCACATTTACAATGGAATTACATAAATCATTCGATCAATTTAAAAATCTATCACATGATCAAGGCTATAATAATAATAATGATAATATCAATAATAATATTAATCATAATGGCTATCCAATTACTTTATCACAAAGTCAACATTCTGTTACTAATGAATCATTCTTTAATCCAATGACTAATATCTCTAATAATTATAATAATAATAATAATAATAATGATCATCAAAATCAAAATTTTGATATTAATTATAATGAATCAGATAATCAAATTCAATCAACATTTTTACAACATTCACAATCACATTCTCATATATTAGGTAGAAATAGAAATAATAATAATAATAATGATGATTATATTATTAATTCAAATCCAATGTTTATATCCCATTCAATGAGTTCAATTAATTATGATTTTAATAATCATAATACTGGTAATAATATTAACCATAATAATTTTAATAATAATATCAATAATCATTCAATACAAAATTCAACAAGTGTTAATTCTTTAATGAATACTAGTAAGATTGATAAAAGAAGTAATATTACTAATAATCTTAATAATGGTAATTATTATAGTTATAATACCAATAATAGCAACAATAATAATAATAATAATAGCAACAATAATAATATCCATAATAATGAACCAATGCATGAAAGTTTTGATAATTATCATCATCAACAACAACAAATGGAAGCACGGATGCAAATGCAAATACAAATGCAACAACAACAAAAGCAACAGCAACTACAACAACAACAATTACATCATCATTCACAACCTCCACCACCATTACCAACTCCACCACCTCCTCCACCATTACCATATGAGAATCCAATTTTATATGAAGATTTATTAGAATTATCCAATATCACATTAAATATTGATACAATGTTTAATACAATTAATATAAATGAAATACCAATTGATTCAATTTATAAAGGTTATGATATTTTAAAAAAATTAGATATATTATATAAAAGTTGGATTTCTACATTAAATATAACAAATAGTATGTCAAATATGAATCTTAATTATAATAATAATAATAATAATAATAATAATATACAATCAAATGAAGATAAATTAAATTCAATATCTGAAGGTAAAGAATTAAATATGAATAATATTAATCAAATTAAAAAGAATGAAAAGGATAATGATAATGATATTAATGATAGGGAAAAGGAAACTGAGAAATTTGCATGTTTACATTGTAAATCAATGGGTACACCTGAATGGAGGAGAGGACCAGAAGGTGAGAGAACATTATGTAATGCATGTGGATTATTTTATTCTAAATTAATTAAAAAATATGGTGAAGATAGTGCCAAAATTGTAATGAAGGATAGGAAAGATAATGGTAAATGTAATGATCGTAGAATTAGTCTAAATAATTTATAAACAAAAAAACTAGATAACTAGATAACTTATAATAAATCAATTTTATAAATTACGAAAGGTTCATAATTTGTATCAACAATATTTGAATAATCATTTAATTTACTATCATTTAATAAATTACCATTATTATCAATTGAGAAAGCATTACCAGCTAAATAACTAAATTTTTTAATACATTGATTATAGATTAAATCTAAATTTTTAATATTATCAATTTTAATTAAATAATAATTAAAATTTGGAGGTAAACCATATCTTAAAACAGATTCAACAAAACTTCTTAAAAATTTTATATGATAATAATCAATTGAAATTATTGAATAAGCTTCCCTTGATAAACGTAAAATATCATTTTTTAAATTATTTTCATCAATTAATAAATTATTAAATTCATCCTTTAATTTATTAATTGTTGAATCATTATAAGTGAAATCTCTTGGTATCCATTTATTTTCTCTTGATGCATGTAAAAATTCATTTTCAAATTTTTTAAAAATTATAACTGAATATAGAGAAAATTCATTATCTTTTGAAATTAAATTTGCTGAACGAGGTACAACAAATTTACTTATTGTTTCATAAGTATTTAAGAATTCATTTTCAATTGAATTTGGTATTGCTAATAAAATTGTTTTCAAATAATCTGAATTTTGAATAAAATCATCCTTTTTAACAATTTCATGTAATGATTTAATTGATAAATCACCATTTTGTTTACGTTTTAAATTAATTAAATTATTTTTAATATTAATATAATTTGAATAAGAATTACGTAAATCATTATCTAATTGAATTGAATTATTTGAAATTAAATTAATTAATTCATCAATTGATTTTTCAATTCTATAAATTGAATTTTTCCATTGAAATTTTTCTAAATATGATGATTTTAATTGATTATCAATTTTTAAATTAAGTTGTGTACTGGTACTATCACCTAATAATGAATTAAGTATTTCTAATGATTTAATAATTGATAAATTTAATTGATTATCTAATTTTGATAATTCTTCACTTTGTAAAATTAATGAATCAAGAGTACCAATTTTGAAAACTGGTAAATTAATTTTATTTATATTTTTTGAATTTAAATTTAAATTATTTTCGAAAAAATTTAAATTTGATTCATTATCACTATTTGATTCAGGTAATGATAATAATATATATGACATGGTGGATGTTTAGGGGGATTATAGAAAAAGAAGTGTGTATTTATAGTCTTACTATCGGATAACAAGTGGCTGCTTAAAATTATCCTAAGTTGAGAAGGTGAGAATTAATCTATATAGGGTTATTACGTAAGATGGGATTTAATATTATAATTATAACTGTGATAACTTATTAGAGAGTTCTGATTTAAGATTATGAACATCATTATTAATGAAAGATTTAATATTGATTAATTCTGATTTCCATTTATTATCCATTAATTGTAAATTATTGAGTTTATTTTGATAAATTTCATCATGTAATTGAATTAATTTAAATTTTTCATTTAATTCATTTTTAACTGAATTTTCTATAATTTCTGTATAATTATCAGGTATGTTGTGAAGATCTGTTAGATTTAAATCATCTCTATTATAAATTTCAGAGAATAATTTATCATTTGGATAATCTAATTGAAATGAAGGAGGTGATTTTAAATTTTGGAAATTTAAAATTGGTAAATTTAATAATAAATTATAAAGTAAATTATAAGATTGATTTAATTTAAATTTTTGAATTTCCAATAATAAAAGTTGTGAATTGTTTGTTATTATATCATTTTGTTTAATTATTGAAATATTTTCCAATAATAAATTATTAATTAATAATTTAAAATTATTTTTATTATTAATTAAATTAATTGAATCGAATATGATATTTTGTTGAATTTTATTTAATGATGAAATATTAAAATTATTTGATTGTAGGATAGATAATGAATCTAGTAGTAGATTATAAGATTCATCTATAGATGTGAGGTATTTGATTGATTCTTCCATTAAAGAAAGAGTGTATGAGAAGATAGATAATTATTATTATTACGTAAGTAAAGTTTATATAAAGATATTAAAATTACACAGTATTATAAATGATTAAACAATTGGTTCTGTTGATTCATTAAGTTCATCCTTTGATTCTTAAGTTCCTTTGATTCCTCTTTAGGTTCTTCATCTTTAGAATCATTTTTAGAGAATGGATTAAGATGAGGATAAGTTTTAAATAAGATTGTAGTTGCAGAGATAATTGCTAATGAAGTAATTACAGTAATTGATAATTGACGTTGTTTTTTATTTAATTGCATGGTGGGATGGTGGTATGATTATATGACTATATGATTGTATGATTATATGAACTTATGACTATATAATATAATAAAAAGAGAAGAAGAGTGTAGTATTTAAAATGAAGAAATAAAGATCATATACTCTTATCAATATATCAGTATATAAGAATAAGAATAAGAATAAGAATATTTCGCTAGAATTACCTAAAAGGGAAGGTCTATCCATTATAATATATTATAATATACTAAATTATTATTAGGCGGGTATTTTAATTTTAATTTAAAAAATTATTTAAAAAAATTATACAATAATAATATTAATAGAGGTATCTATACTTATAATAAAGCAGCTAAACCTGCAATTGCAGCTAAACCACCACCAATAACAGCTTTTGGAGCAGCATTTTCAAATTCAGAATGAGTAGTATTAGCAGGTGGAGAAACTGGGATTGAAGTAGTTGAAGTTTCAGTTGCAGGTGGTGCAGTTGTAGTTGGAGCAGTAGTAGTTTCAGTTGAAGTAGTTGGAACTTCTGGTTGATTTTCAGTTGTTGGAGCTTGAATTTGACCATCACCAATTTGAGTTAAAACTTGATCTGCAACAACGATTGAAGCTAATGAAAGGATAGTTAAGAATTGCATTGTATGTATGTATGTGTGATAAACGAGTGTAAGAGTTTGATAAAAGAGTAAGAGGAAAGAAAAGAAAGAAGTAGAGTAGTAGTAGTAATAAGTGGGAAGAAATGATCTTTTATAGCAGAGTGAAGAGTGGAAAATATAAAGAGAGAATAATTATAATTATTATATGTAAACGCGCGCTTTTAATTATTTGTTTACTTTTCGTTTGTTTACCTTTTACTGTGGTTTTTCTATTTTTCTATTTTTCTATTGTTTATTGGATGGTGGTGTGTTGGTTTATTATTATTATAGTAAGGTGATGGTAGTAGTAGTAGTAAGGAGATGCTATTTATTTTTATTTTTATTTTTATTTTTATTTGTTAATGAGTGGAAATTATTATTATAGTATCCGACATTTTTAATTCCAGGCTGTCACGTGAGTGTTACGTAATCTTTATTTATTTATTGTGGTGGCTCATCCTTTAGTAATTGCCCTCATAATATCTATTATCGAAACTGTTCCAAAATCTATACTTGCACATTCTTTGAAAATGCCATTTTTCTCTTTCTAGGCTCAGCTATTTTATCTCTTTTTCTTCCCATCATCTCTATTTCCTTATTATTTCACTAATTAACACTATAAATTACTTAAATAAACTTTTCTCTTTACATTGATACCCTAATACACATATATTATCATTGATTAACCTACTTTTTTATTCCATATTACATTATTTTATTATTATCTCACAACATTTTTTTTGTCGTGATAATGGACATGAATTTTTTTTTCTATTTCTTTCAATCTTCTATATAATTTTTTAATCTTATATATTATTAAATCTTTATACTCCTCCTCCATACAACCAAATGGATAATAAATTATTGAAAAAATTGAAAAAAAAATCATCCCTTCCATCATCTATCAACTTACCATTCACAGAATCTCATTTTAATCAACTTTTAAATGAATTTAATTTAATTCATTTAATTTATCATAGAAATAAAAATCAACATCATGTCTCAAATTGGTGGAAATTTCTTAATTTAATTCATAGAAATTTACGTAAATTCTTAATTATTATTATGGATATTAATGAATTAATTCATTTCAATAATATTTCTAAAATAAATTATTCAAAAATTTGTAAAAATTTTAAAGTTATTAAAATTAAAAAATCTAAAAAATTCAAAAAAATGGATAAAAATTCTACACTTTTATTATTAAATATTAAATTAAAATTATTTAATAAACAATTATCATATCTTAAAAAATCAATAAAATCATCTTATTGGAATTTTATGAATATAATTCAATTAGCTCAATTTGTTAATATAGGTTTTGCATTAATTGCAATTTTATCTAAAATTAATAATATTTTATTAAATATTGAAAATAATGATGGTAATATAGTAAATAATGATAATATTATAAAAAATAATATCATAGAAATACCTTCAAATGATAAAGATAATGAAGATATTGGTGAAATAATAATACAAAATGATGATATAGAAGAATTAGTGGAAGTACCAAAGGAAATACCAGAACCAATTGAACCAATAGAACCTTCACCAACAGAACCAAAGAAAAAGAAGAAATCATCAAAATCCAAGTCAAAATCAAAATCAAAATCAAAATCACATTCTGCAATTGATGATATATTCGGTTTCTAATCAATATTTATACATGTATAATACTTTACTAATTATTTAACATTTCATCTGCCCATGTAGGTAAAATAAAACTTGCTTCATGAATTTTACTATTATAATATTTAAATTCTCCCTTAACTTCTCTATTAGCCTTAGTAATATCAACTTCTTTATTCTTACCACATACCATTAATGATATTTGTCCTGATGTATATGATGGTATTGTACAATAACATGTTTTAACAATTGGGAAAATATTTTCACAAACATTTTTCAAATTTTTTAAATTATTTAAATTTAACCAAATATTTTCACTTGCCATTGAAATTACAATTCCATCCTTATTTAATGCATTATTTAATAAATTAAAATATCCTTGTTGAAAAAATGCTTCAGCTGGTCCTTCAGGATCTGATGAATCAGTTATAATTACATCAAATTTCATATCATCCTTATCATGGATTTCCTTTAAATATTTAAATCCATCATCAAGTACAACTTTAACTTTCTCATTTTCATATGATTTACTCATATTTGGTAAATATTTTTTACTTAATTGAATAACCATATCATCAATTTCAACTAAAATTGCTTCCTTAACATTATCATGTTTAATAATTTCCCTTAAAACTCCACCATCACCACCTCCAATAACTAAAACTCTTTCTGGATTTGGATGTGCAAATAATGGTATATGACTAATCATTTCTTGATATGCAAATTCATCTCTTTCAGTTACTTGAATTATACCATCTAAAACTAAAACATTACCAAAATTTGTTGATTTGAAAACTAAAATATCTTGAAATTTAGATTTTGAACAATAAAGAATTTTTTCAACTTTAAGCATAAATCCTTGTCCTGGGAAATATTCATCACTTATCTCTCTAAACCATCCATCAATGATTAATGGGTGTGTTAATTCACTCATTGTTTTGTCAATGTAAAAGAAATTGTATAGACTCTATATATCGATGATACTGATATTTTTTCCTCATTATGTAAAGATACCGCTATTACGTACAGTGCATGAAAAAAAAAATTTTTGAAAAATTATTCAGTTTATTGCTATCTTCTAAACTTTTCAACAACCAAGGAATAACAATGAAACATCCATTTCAACATATATTATTAGATAAAACTGGTGAATATTTCTTTGCTGCTGCTATAAATACTGTTTTTCTATTTAAAATTGTTAAAAATGATGAAAATGATAATGATACAAATTCAGATAATATAATTGAAAATGCTAAATTATTAGGTTCTTGGACTGATGAAGTTGATCCTTATTATACAATTAGAAAACATCATAGAGAATTATTAGAACAATATGAACAACAACAAAGAGAAAAGGAGGAAAAGGAAAAAGCTGAAAAAATTGGAAGTGAATTAAGTTCAAATTCAACAAATGAAAATAATAAAAGAGAAATAATTCCAGTTGAACAAATTCCAACCTCAACAAAGCAAATTATGAATAAGAGACCAAAATTACCATTACCTGGACCTGGTGCTCCTCCAACTTATACTTATATTAGAGATATGACATTATCTAATAATAATGAATATTTAATTATAACAACTGATAATGATAAAGCAGTTGTTGTTTTCAAAATTAATTATAATCCATCAAATGATAATGAAAAAGTTTTCAATTTAACTAAACGTCAACCAATGATGAAACGTCCAAGTGCTATTTGTACAACTATTGATGATTTAAATATTTTAATTGCTGATAAATTTGGTGATGTTTATTCATTACCTTTAAATGATGAAAAAATTTTAAATGATAATGAATTAAAACCAATTTTAGGTCATGTTTCAATGTTAACAGGTGTTTATAATACAATTGATGAAAATAATAATCAAGTTATATTTACAACTGATAGAGATGAACATATACGTATTTCTTATTATCCTAAAAGTTATGTAATTAAAAAAATTTTATTTGGTCATAAAGAATTTATTTCAACTTTTATTTTACCAAAATGGTGTAATAATAATATATTAGTTAGTGCAGGTGGTGATTCATTTATTTATACATGGTTATGGAAATCTGAAATTGAAGGTAATGAAATTAAATGTAAATTTAATGTTGATGATTTAATTAAGGATAAATTAAATGAAAAACATTTAGTACCTGAAAAATTTCAAAATGATTCAAAAAATTTAGTTGAATATTGTATTTCTAAAATTATTCCATTAAATAAGACAAATCAATTAGCAATTATATTTGAAAAAATTCCATTTTTATTTATATTTGATTTATCAATTGATGGTGAATTAAAATTTAATAGAGAAATTAATGTAATTAATGATATAATTACTGCAACTTGTACAAATGATTTATTAATTTTAAGTTTTAATAATATGGAAAAATGTTTAAATTTTTATCAAATTATTGATAATAATAATATTAAACCATTAGAAAATTCTTTAAAATTATTAGAAACTATTAATAATGCAAATGATTCAGTTATTGGTGATATTGATGAATTAATACCATTATTTAATACTAATTATCTTAGAAAAAGACGTGAACATTAGTATATCTTTGTATAACTTTATATAAATTCTCTCCTTTGATTATAATGTGATTTATCTAATACACCATCAAATTTTAAACAATTCATCCAAATTTTATTCCTACCTTGTACATTAATTGTCCATTGAGATTTTAATAATTTAACAATAATTATCTTATGTGGTGAATTATTATCATTATCATTAGTAAAAATATTAGAATTATCATTATTTTCTTCATTTTTATTTACAGATATCAGTGTATCAATCCAACCTTTATCCATATTTAAATTATTTAATAATCCAACACTTTCACCCATTTCAATTAAAATTGTTAATTTTTCTAATCCATTAACAATTTCAAAAATATAATCATCAGTTATTTTCATTAATATTTTTTTCATTATAATTGCAGATTTACCAGTTATTAATAAATTATAAAATGATAATGTTAAATTAATCATTAAATTAACATTCATTGAATTAATTTGAATAATTAAATCTCTAAATTTATTATTATCAATAAATGGTCTACTATATTTAATAATTGAAGTATTTTCATTATTACTTTCATTAAGTAAATTATTAACTTTAATATCTTTATAATTAATTAAAATTTCTTCATTATTTGTAAATGGATTTGATAATATTTGATGTTTAATTAATGATTGTTCAAGTTTTAAAAATTGATAATATTTACATTCTTTTATTAGATCATTTCTATGATTTTCATTTTGAATTATAATTTGATTACCACTCAGTCCATATAATATATCATTAAATAATTTTGATGATCTATTACATGAATAAGGAGTCATTGGTGGAGGTCTAATACATTTATTATTAATTACATTATAAGTATCTAATAAAGTACCTTCTAACATAGTTGTAAAATAATTTGGATAATTACCATTTTCAGTTAATAAATCTCTTGAAATTTTAAATAATTCACCACCAATTCTAATATGTAAAGGTTCAGTTAATAATCTTCTCATTAATTTATTTAATTTAAAATAATTTGAATCTGTTAATAAATAAATAAATTCAAAATCATCATTAATTTTAATACTATAACCTTGTAAATGTAAATAAATTTTATCAAATATGATTGATGATCTATCAATTATTAATTTATTTGTATTTGGATTATTTAAAAAATAATTTGTAAAATATGATGGTGAATCATATGATAATGATGCACCACTTAATTGATATTGTTTTGTACCAAATTGTAAAATATATAATTGTTCATGTGGTAATACTTGTGGTATTAAGGGAGGATGATTATTATTATTATTTTCATGATTTGTACCTAATGATATACTCGTATGTGAACTATTTTGCATTTTGGTTGGTGGTAAATACAAAAAAGGTTGTATTAGTTTGATGATAAAGATTACATAATCCAATATTCAGTTTTTAACCTAAATATACACTATACAAGTAGATTTATAATTAGATGATATTTTTTATTATATAAGATATGATATGATTATATAATTAGATATATAGTATATATTACAAAGTATTAGTAGTTGTTTGAAAGAATTGATTTTGATTCTATTATTATTATTATTATTATTAATCAACTAATTTTTATTAAAAAAAATGAAAGTAAAAAAAAAGTTTTTTCCAAATTTGTTATGTGTGTGTGATATAAGCGTATGATAATAGATGATAGAAATTTTTAGTTATTAAAATTTAAAATTTCATTGAATGTGGTTTATCACCAGATTTTAAAGAGAATGAAGAAGCTAAATATTGTTTTAATAAAGGAGTTTTCTTAATTTCAGTAATTAAAGCTTTATCAACAATTTTTTGATCTTCAATTCTTTCACTTCTAATTTCTTTCTTTGGAGAACCTTCACCAAAGAAATCAGATTCAGACTTTTTATTATTTGAAGATTTTTCTCTTGCAAAATATGATACATTAAATTTATTTAAATCTAAATTTTCTAATGAAATTTTAGTTGAAGTTGCAATAACATATCTTGCATTAACTCTTCTTAATGGAACACCATTAACTTTAAAAGGACCAGAAACTAATAAAGTATTATCTTCTAAATTCTTTAAATAGACAACTCTTTTACCTCTAAATCTACCTGCTAATAAAATTAAAACAGTACCTGGGACTAAAGATTCTCTTAATTTTTGAGGTCTTGCAGTCTTTCTGGTAAGTTTAGCAGTTTGTTGGGTTGGAACAGCAGACATTGGAATGTTTGTTTGTTTAGTAAATGAAATAGTAGAGATAAATATTATAAAAGAGACAAATATGAAAAGAAATGGTAATTTAATAATAGTGAATGTGATTATGCAATACCCTCCCAATGACTCACAGTGAAGAATTTGCCTTTTAACAGTCACAGCGTCTTTTCTTTGAGGGACGCACTGTGAAATTTTAAAATTTTAATATTAACTGTGAGGGTTATCCCTATTAAATATATCACGTGATACCGCCGAGGGTTATTCACTATTCTATATTCTATATTCTACAATTGCAATACTACCTTTATCAGTTCTAAGAACTGGTATAATCTCATAGCTGATACTTTCTAATTCAATATCATTCATATTGATATCTCTTGGATTACCGTATATCTCATACATTACACCCTTATTGAATGTAAATTCATTGATATTATTAACATATCGTATATTTACCTTTTCCTTATTATTATCATCACCTTCTTCTTCATCATCACTTGATTCATAATTTAAACTATCGTCTGTAATCTTATGATTCATACCAGCCCATTCAACTACTGATCCCTTAGGTAATTCACTTATTTGAACAACTAATAATTTATCATTTAAACTATCATTACAAATTTCCTTATATTTATTGAAAATATTTTCAATAATTGATAATTTCCCCATATCTTTAATATAACAAATAGTTATTAATCCTGATTTAAAATTAATTACTTCCTTAATACTATTATAATGTTGTAATGATAATATTGCATTAAGTTCAAAATCTAAATCTTCATTAATAGGTAATGTCATACTTTTAGGTATTAATGGAATTTGTCCACTAATTCTTGCAATTCCATCTTCTCTATTACCAATTGATTGTGAATATGGTCCAATATTACATGGAGCCCAATATGATATACCTTGAATATGTAATCCTATTTTTTTCTTCAAATCTTTTAATATAACAACTGATAATTGTAATTCAATATTATTTGGTAATTTAGTTTCAATACAAATTCTTGATGGTGGTAATGCCCTTTTAAAATATTTAACATATTGTGAATTAATCTTTGTAAAATTATTCATATCATTGATTAAAAGTTTGGCACTTGAAACATTTTCAAATTCAAGTTTATTATCATTTAATATTTTCTCAAGTTCTTGGAAAACTTTATTTATTTGCTCTTCACAATCACCATTTGGTGAACTTAAATTATTAACATACATATAATCACCATGTTTAAAAACATTGGATTCCCAATTTATTTCATAATCTTCAATTTCATCAGCAGTAACATTTTCTTTATTCTTCATTTCATTACACTTAATATCTTCATAAATTTCTTCAGATCTTTCAGTTAATAATGGTGGCTCAACAATAAATTGTTTCCAATCAATCACTTCATCATTAACTTCCTTTGGTTCAAATCCAACTTTCATCTTTAAATACCAAACATCATCATTTGTATGTTTAATAACTTCCCTTTCAATTATGTTTATTTTACCAAATTTGAAAAATGGTGCATCGAAAACACTTGTCTCAAATTCTCCACCTTCACCACAAATATGAACTCCAAACATTTGATTCAATTGAATTAATTTTGGTTGAATTTCATTTAATGTCATACCTAAATTTGATTCATTTAATCCAATTGCTGCAACTTTAATGATTTTAGCATCCATACCACTATTACACATTTCATTCATTAATTCACTTTGATCTCTTTGCCATAAATAAGCTAATGATGTTAAACCTAATCTTGAACAAACATCTTCAACTCTAGTACGTTGATAACTAGATAAAATTGCACCAACACTAACACCTTTAACATCTGGATGATTTTTCAAAACATTTGTTAATAAATTGAATAAATCTTCAGTTTCATCATTATCAGTTTTATTATATTCTAAATTTTGATTAGAGGCATTACCTATAATTGGTTGTCTATACATTGGAACTCCAATACATTTCTCATATAATGTTAAAACATCATGACCAACAGTTTGATACATAAATGAATCCATTTCATCATCATTATTTTTATTATCATCATTTGGTGGATATAAATTAGCTAAACAAACCAATTCATGTCCCTGTGCAAGACAATGCAAGATATTGAAACATGAATCTTTACCACCAGAAACTAAAGCAACAAACTTCATCTGGATAAAGAAAATCTGAATAGAGTTTTAAGAAATAAAAATATTTTTCATAATATTAATATTAAAGTGGAAAAAAAAAATATTTTTAATCTTCACTGCCTTAATGAGGTCTTTCATGTCGTATATCATTATTGTAGTTATAGGAGACGTGTTTTATATGGTATATTTCAGTGATATACTTCATTGAACAGTAGATTATATGTAGAATATAGTGATAGTTCATTATGATTATCTACTTTGTAATTGATATAATAGCTGTATAAAACAAAGCGTGCAAATAACATCAATTAATATTGCTACTATCGGTAGTGATAAAAAATTCTATGTTGTTTATGGTATAATAATCTAAACCTTAACCATTTTCTTCCTTCAATCAAACAAATGTCAACTGATTATATCCCACCAGACATACTTGCACGTTTACAGAGAAGACACATATCAGCAGAATTCTTCAATGTATTCGCAGAAAAGACACACACACTCTCAGAGACACTTAAAGAAGCTATAAGGAAAGATGAAGAGAATAATAAGGAGAGACAACAATTACTGGAATTAATTGAAAAGGAGAGACAAATCTATCATAAAAGAGAAGTTGATAAACAACACCTAAAGCTTGTACCAGATGTACTTACCCCAGAGGAGATAACAGCATATGATGATATTATACATGCAATGACACACGTTAAAATATTACTGAGAACTCAGGCACCTTCCAAATAGAATAAACAGGGCAACATTTAAAATGATGTTCATGTTTTTGCCCTTCATCTCTTTTCTATACAGTTGTATCATTACATTCTCTTCTTTATCCAGGGAATCTTCTTTGCTTTCATTGATACTCCCAACTTTAAAAAAAAATATTATTGTATTAAATTTAACTTTATCTTCAAGTTTAAGTTTAAATTTAATTAAAAAACAAAACATTATTATTAATCAATCAAATGGCTCAAAGTATGTGTATATACTTTTATTTTAACTTATTAAACTCTTACTAACATTATCTATATATAGCTACTGCTACACCTTCTCAAACTAGTGGAGATCTTTTCTCCGTAATTGCAACTGATGCTCCAAGTTCCCTTTATTCAAGAATGTCAAGTAAAACTACAGTCCCTTCAAATGTTTCTAAAACTTCTCCAATTCAAACAAATAATTTTTGGGGTAATATAACTTTAGGTGATCAATCATCTTATATTTATACTCATCCTTACGTTGTTTGGAAATCAAATATTAATAATTTTACAGGTTTAGCAATATCTCATCAAACTGATGCACAAAAAGTTTGGGGTCCAATTAATGATCATAATGCTCCAAATTATTTTTATAGTGCTGCTGGTATAATGTCAATGGTTTTAGGTTCAAGTGATTTTGATAATGGATTTTCAATGTCTTTAACAAATTTAAAAAAAATGTCAATTGATGTAACTTTGAAAAGTAATAATAGTAATGCAGGTTCAATGACTTCATCTATTTTACAAGGTATGGGTATGGTTACTGCTGTTTATAATAATTTAATACCACAAATTCATTCACAAGTTGGTTTCCAATCAGTTTCTGGTGATACTGCTCCAAAGGCAGGTATTGATAAATATAAAATTGTTTTAAACGATGGTTCAGTTTGGTTTATGTATATTACTTTTACAAATAATCAATCATGTCAATTTGCACTTAAAGATTCAAGTCATATAATTGCATCAAATTCAATTAATAATTGTTGGATTCAAATTTGTTGTGGTGATTTTAGTGATTATGATAAAGCTGCAGGTTGTTATCCAATTGCTTGTACTTTATCAGGTTCAACTTCAAATAATATTGGTACTTATTCCTTTAATTATACAACAGCAGGTTCCGGTACAACTCCATTAATTTATGCATTTCCTCATCATGTTCAATCATTTACTTCAAAAACTTCAAGTAAAAAATCAAATGCTTCAATTAATGATACAGTTCATGGTCAATTGATTGGTTATTTAACAAATGTTTTCGAA
Organism: Pichia kluyveri; assembly: GCA_030062975.1. Taxonomy (NCBI): domain Eukaryota; kingdom Fungi; phylum Ascomycota; class Pichiomycetes; order Pichiales; family Pichiaceae; genus Pichia; species Pichia kluyveri. The sequence continues at coordinate 245,640 of CP125798.1, read as the reverse complement.
ATGAGTGAAAATTTACCAACTTCTGCTAATATGGATCCTTGGTCAAGTATTAGTTCCTTTAAAAATGCTTCATATACTCAAGATGAATTGAATTCAATTAGAAATGTTGCAGTTAAAGATATTACAAATGATGTTGCAAATTTATCAAATGTTAATTCAATGTATTATTCAGGTAAAATTTTAGATAAATTTGCATATGTTTTATATGTACTTTATTATGTTTTAAAGGATGAAGATTTAACAAAACAATTTTTAGTTAAAATGAAAGATGCAATGAATAGATTTACAGGTAATAGACAAATTTTCCCATTATGTTATGAAACAAGTTGGGGTGGTATTTGTTCAACAGGCGGTATGTCAAATGGTGATACAGGTGTTGATTTTGGTAATTCTGCTTATAATGATCATCATTTCCATTATGGTTATCATATTCATGCAGCTGCAATTATTGCTAAAATTGATCAATTAGTTGGTGATGGTAGTTGGTTAAATAATAATAAAACATGGGTTAATAATTTAGTTAGGGATGTTGCAAATCCAAGTGAGAGTGATAATTATTTCCCAATATTTAGATCATATGATTTTTTTATTGGACATTCATTTGCTCATGGTATAACAGTTTATGCAGATGGTAAAGATGAAGAGAGTAGTAGTGAAGATTATAATTTCAATTATGCAATGAAAATTTGGGCACAAGTTATTGGTGATAAACAAATGGAAAATCGTGCAAATTTAATATTAGCAATTACAAGTAGATCAATGAATAATTATATGTTATATATGAGTAATAATTCATCAATTCCATCAAGATTTGTACCAAATCTTGTTAGTGGAATTAAATTTGAGAATAAGATTGAACATACAACATATTTTGGTACAAATGCAGAATATGTTCATGGAATTCATATGTTACCAATTACCCCAATTTCATCATTTATTAGAAAACCTGATTTTGTTAAAGAGGAATGGGAAAGTTATTTAATAAATAAGATTAATGGAGTTAATTCAGGTTGGAAAAGTATTTTAATGTTAAATGTTGCATTATATGATCCAAATACTGCATATAATTTTTTCAATACAAATAATTTTAATTATGGTTATTTAGATGATGGATTAACATTAACTTGGGCTTTAGCTTATAGTGCAGGTGTTAGAAATTGATTTTTGGTATTAAAAAAGAAGGGTTAATGATTAGAATGCTTAGTTAAGGTTGGGTTAGGATATTGATTTAGTAATGTTTTGTCATTTGTTTTATGTTTTTTGTTTTTTGTTATGTTTTATGTTATTTTCTTTGTTATGTTCTTTGTTTTAATTACACTCTAACTGTATAGTCTACACACTTTAAAATAAACTGTACAGTAAATGACTTCCGATATATTAGGAGAGAGATAAGGGAAGGAGATAGCGAAGAGAGAGAGGGGGCTCAGTAATTTTTTTTTCTGAAAAAATTTGACATTTTATTATATTTGGAAAGTGGGAAAAGATTAGCGAGGTTAATAGTGAGATGAAGGTCTCGGTAGGAGTTTCCACTGGGGAAATGTGTCAGGAGAGCCGTTTCTCGCTTAGATTATCCCATTTACTGATGGTTTATCGTTTTTGCAATCTGTGATATAAAAAGGATGATGATGTTCTTAGGAAACATTTAATGAGTGAAGTTACTATGAAGAGGTTTAGTTTGTGACCTCTTTTCTTTTTCTTTCTTGTATCCTTTCCCTTATTTAAGTATAGTTAACTAAGTTATCGCAACACATGTATAGAAACACAATACTAAGAAGATCCAATCTTCTTTTATCAAAGAATTTGATTTCAACAGCAAATAGATCGTCAATAATGATTAGATCAAGATTAATTTCAAGTACCAATGGCAAACAAAATGTTTCACCAACTATTTTAAATGATTCTATTCCTAATGTTAATACCAAGACAACTGCTAATACTGACAAGCATGATAATTATTTAGATACTTTAAATAATAATGAATTATTTGGTTATTTAGTTATTGGATTTGCAACAATTAATAAATCTATTTTAAATTTAGTTATTAAATTATTCCCTTATACACCATTATGGATTATTAAAGCATTAGTTTATCAAAATTATTGTGGTGGTGATAATTTACCACAAGTATTGAAAACTGGTGAAAGATTAGCTGAGAGAGGTATTCGTAATATGATGATTTCTTATACAGTTGAAGCATGTGATGGTAAACAAATGTCTGTTAGTATTGATACAATTATCGATGAAACAAAAAAAAGTATTAGTAATTGTTTAGCTCCACATACTGAAAAGATGATTAAAGAAAATTTAATTAATGCACAAAATGAAATTGAAAAAGTTAAATTAATTAATGAAGTTCCACCTGGTTATGTTGCATTAAAACCAACCGGTTTAATTGAAAATGCAGCTGAAATTTTATTAAATTACGAAAATCCAAAATTTCAAGATAAATTTAATCAATTAGTTAAAAGTTGTGAAAGTATTTGTGATATTGCAATTAATGAAAATAATTTATTAAAAGTTAAATATCCTCAACGTCAATCACCATTTGTTGTTATTGTTATTGATGCTGAACGTAATGATTTACAACAAGGTGTTTATAAGTTACAAAGAGATTTAATGGCTAAATATAATAAAGGTATAGCTTATATTGTTGGTACAGTTCAAATGTATTTAAAGGAATCTTCAAATATTTTAAAGATTGATAATGAACTTGCTCAAAAGGGTGGTTATGTTTTAGGTTGGAAATTAGTTCGCGGTGCATATATTCATACAGAACCAGATCGTAATGTTATTCATGATACAAAGGAAGATACTGATAAAAATTATGATTTAGGTATTTCAAATACAATTGAAAATATGAATAGTGAAAATCCAACTGTTGGTCATTTAGTTGTTGCAAGTCATAATGGTGAAACTCAATTAAAGGCAACTGAAATTTTGAAAACTTTAGGTGTTAATGAAAGAGCTGAAAAAGTTCGTTCAAATGTTGTTTTAGGTCAATTATTAGGTATGGCAGATAATATTACTTATGATTTAATTAAAAATCATAATTCAAAGAATATTATCAAATATGTTCCTTGGGGTCCACCATTAGAGACAAAGGATTACCTTTTAAGAAGATTAGAAGAAAATGGAGATGCAGTTCGTGCAGATTCTGGTTTCCCACTTGTTAAAGGTATTTTCTCTACTTTTATGAAGAAACTCTTTTAATCAATTAATCAATTCATCCATTCATTTTACCCCTTTTTGCTAATATTTAATGAAAGCTCTTAATAGTTTTCAAATTTTCACTTCTCCTCCTATATTTTATATTAATATTAATATTTATTTAATTTATTTTAAAACCAATTGTAACATTTTAACCTCTAGATATAGTCTGTAAATATAGATAATTACAGAATGTAATTATACCAATTAAGAAAAGAACTATACCAGGCATGATTAATCTTACCGCTCTCATCCTTAGCAAGCTTACCAAGATCCTCTTTACTCCAATCATTGATAACGTTTAAAGCCAATAATTCTACTGACCATCTAATAGTAGCTTCTCTAACTGCATAAAAACAATCTTCACCACTAATATAATGCCCTGAATGAATGTAACACCTTTTGTATAAATCAAACGCAGTTCCAGTTTCATGTACTATCACAGCTGTTAAAAGCATTACAGCACGAGTTTTAGTGTATAATCTATTTTTAATTAAATCAATTATGTTAGTTTTATTTTTAGTTGTTGTTGTTGATGTGTCAGTTGTTGCTGAAGCATAAATATCAGCTGAATCTTCACTATCACAACTTTCATCAACATCATCAACATCATCAACATCATCAACATTGTTTTTACACCAACCACGGATAACATCCATAGCATATAATTCGACACACCATCTAATAGTAGCTCCTTTAATTGCATAAAAACAATCTTCACCATTAACATACCTCCCTGAAAGACTGTAACATCTCTCGTACACATCCAACAAAGTACCCGATTCATATGCTACCCCAGCCGTTAAAAGCAATATAGCTTGAGGTTTAGTCATGCATGACTTTTGTTCAACTATGCCAATTTCGGTTTCAATTTCAACTTCAGTCTCAGATGTTGATGTATCAATCTCGGTTGTTGCTGAAACATCTGCAAATACCAAACTTAATAAACAAAATATGGTAACAAGGTAAAGCTTCAATGATAATTGCATTACTTAAATGAAAGAAGTAGATATAAAATACTGTATTAATCAAATATAAGTGGAATTGATGGTACTCTTGATGCTTCAATGAGATAAATAAGGTTTTCGAGATTACGATGTAAAATTCTATATGATAAAATATAAGAGATTATATTCAACAATGAATTTGTTATAAACAGTGATAAATACCACTCTTCTTAAACAATAAGTAAAAGAACAAATAGGTATAGTTATATGGTTATAAATTGTAGATCTATTGATGTTATCTATATGTAGTTAATGTAGGAAAATCACTAAACTATAACTTTTAAATTCGTAGTATTTTGATGTTGATCAAAAATCTACTTCATTTGATTTTCTCATTCTTATTACTGCTATTATTAACCAAATGATGAAGTCCACTTCAATAAATTTGTTCTTATTAGTATCAATTCTATTACAGGAACTCTCCTTCTAATCATATTATTTTATATCATGATCTAGATTCTTGTATTCTTCAATATAAGTTAAACTGGGGTTCAAATACTGTTTCTTGTTATTATGCTAGCGGTTCTAATACTCTTTCTTATCATTATTAATATTACTCTTATTATTATAGTAGATTGAGTTCATTATCAAAACATGCCATCTTATCTCCGTGTTCAGGTGCATACTTTACATTAGACCCACAGTAATTACTTGATGTATTTGTTCAAAAAATCTTGGTGGAAATCACTTTTCAATGTATCATTAGAAAATCTATCTTTCTCTGACACAACTTTCTCTCCGTATTCTTTCTTACTTCTACGCCATGATTTTCTAACAGGTTTTGTGACTTTATTATCTTCATTGTTTATTAATTTCTCTTTGTCCTTGAAATCTTCAAACTCTATTTGAAGTTGCTTTTCAGTTTCTTGTTCTTGTTCTTCACGATTTTTCTTTAAAAGTTCCATTTCACGTAAAATTTCATGTTCCTCCTCATCATCATCATCACTTTCATCGCCACCATCACCTTCATCACCACTAATATTATCACTACCACTTTCAATTTCTTTGCGTAATGCCACCACAGTAGTTGACTCAACCCCTTCTATCTTCCTTCCATCACCGGTATCTTCATCATTATCATCCTCTTCTACTTCCTCTTCTTCGAATTCTGCATTTTTATTAGACTTTTTCGATCTAAACTTTAATTTCGAATGTGATACAAGTGATCTTTTATGTGAAATAGAAGACACAACACTCTTCTCCTTCCCCTTGGCATGATCAAACGTTGGTCTAGCAGCTGTTGTCATTGCTACTCTATACCTTTCCTTTATAAAAGAAGCTGTAGCAGATTATAATATTTTTTTAGTTCGAGATTTTCATTAAATTTATTGCATCGATCGAGAAAAGGCTTTTATATAGGAGAAGTCTTTTGACTTAAAGAAAGGTTTATATATTATTCAGTAAAGTATATCAATGTCTATATTAGAAGAGAAAGTGACACAGGATATGACTGATATAGATGGAAATAAAAGTGATGGAGAAGGAATAGATAATACACAAGATAGTCAAGATACAGAGTTTATAATCAATATTAAGGATTATGGATATGAAATTTCAGATCCTAGACATTTTGGCATCTATGATGACGACAGTGAAGAAGAGGGTGAAGAAGTGGATGGAGTGGACGATGAAGAGGATGAATATTATTATGATGAAGAAGAGGAGGTTGATGGAAGTTATGGAAATATACAACATTCTGGAATGTTCACAACTAAACATGATGAAAATGAATTAGGACGATATACTGATAATATGGAACAATTATCACATTCAACGAGTAATGTAGTAACAGATGATACATATTTTGCACAAGGAGATGGTAATAATGAAATTTTACATGCAGTTGCATTATATCCATTTGTACCTGAAAATTCTAATGAATTATCATTAGTTCCTGATCAATTATTAATAATTAATTATGAATGTGGTGATGGTTGGTTAGTTGCACATGATCCTGAAACTGGTGAAACTGGTCTTGTTCCAACAGAATATATTAAAATGTTAGAAGGAGAATCATCTTTTGATCAATTAGATAACGCAACTTATAATGAATTTGCTGAGGATGCAAAGGATGCTCATAGATTTATGCCTGAATTGTTAGGTAATGATGATGATGAAATACCAACGGATAAATTGAATAATTTAAATATATAGTAGAGAATAGAGTACTAAAGGAAGGAAAGAAGGAAAATGTCCAAGAATACACAGTCAAATAGGACAATCCAGTGAAACATAAATATTATTAATACATGTGTGTTAAATTAGTGTCTCTAAATATGTGTAAAGTTAGATAATAATAATAATAATAATAACAATAATAATAATAGTAAAATTGAATATAAATATTATACATAAAAGCAACTTAGTTTTCAGGAATTTCATCTTCCCAATTATTTTCATCAATTCCTGAATCATCTTTCTCCTTAAGTAAAAATCCACCAACTTTTTCAAGTAATGATTTAATTGTTGATTGTAATTCTTCATCAATTTGAGCCGCAAGTTCTCTATCATGTAATGATTTAACTGCCGAACTTAATGCCAAACGTGATGCATTAATAAATTCAAAACTTTTATCATCTTCATTAATATTTTTATTTAATGTATAATTTTCAAATTCTCTACCAATATTTATAGAATTTTCCTCTGATATATTGTTTTGTATTCTTATTGCTTCTAAATAATTAGAGAAACCTTCAACATACATTGCCTCTACACCTTCTTCATTAATATCTCTTGCAGATGATGCAATATTTGATGCAATTTCAAACATACCACATTCAATAGCATATTTTGCCAATATAATTAATGGTTGATATAATTCAATATACATCATTTCAACTTCATCGGGATCAATATTATTATTTGATGGATTATTAGCAATATCCTCTAATGATTGCTTTTTCTTTTGAAATAAATCCCATGAAATATTAATTTCATTTATTGCATCTTGTAATTTTTGTTGAGATATACGAACACTTGCAATTATTGAATGTGTCTCAGGATTATCAAAACACATATCTGATAATGTTTTACTCCATTTTTCACATTCTTCCTCAGCTTGTGGTAACATACATAAATCAGTCATCCAAATTTCAATTATAGCTGAAATACCTTGTGTTAATTTACTAATGATATATTCACTTATCTTTTCTTCACTACCATATGCTTGTAATAATATTTTAACACCTTCATCTAAATTTTCATCATTATTAATTTCTCCAGTACTTAACGATTGTAATATTTGTGCTTGTTTAATTAATCTTGCAATACCAACTTCTAATAATTGAACACCATTCTCTCCACCTATAATTTGACCCAAATGGAAAAATTTCTCAATTCCTTTATCAGCAATTGGATCTAATTCACATGCTTTGGATAGAACTGTGAATGCAGATTCAACATCACTTGTTTCAAGATATGCTTCACCTAAAGTTGTTAAAAATAATGGATTTTCAGAATATGTCTGTTGATAACCCTTTAAATCTTCCAATGCTCTCTCTGGATCAGTTGGTAATAAAACTGACGCACGATGAATTATATTTAACAATGCACTATCAGACATCTTCCCCTGTATGTATGTCTATACCAATACAATTAAAAATCACTACTTAAAGGTTTTTATAATTTAAGTGAAAAATAAAAAAAATATTTTTTTTTCACTAAGTTAAGCAATGTTAACTATGGGAAACTCAAAAATTTCTTCCACAGCCAATTCTTCAACTTAGACATTGGACACTGGACACTTCTTTTGCACAATTCAACTATGGATAACTTAGAGGAACAACAACAGGAATTGGAAATCTTACAGTCCATTTATCCGGATGAATTGGAAGTGTTATCTTCTACCAGATTTCAAATCAATATACTTCTAGACACCGAATCTACAAGGAAACATGCAGTACTGCTAGATGTCACATATCCTGAAACATATCCTGAAACTGTTCCAATATTGAATGTTCTTGAAGGTTATATAGGTGGTGATAATGATGATGATGATGAAAGTAGTGAAGATGATGATAGTGAAGATGAAGATGAAGCTAATTATGATGATGATGATGGTCAAACTATGTCAAAAAAATTATTAAATTTAATTGAAACAATTAAATTAGATAGGGATGATTATGATATACTTTTACGAAAAATTAGAGAAGAAGCAGAGGATAATGTTGGTATGCCAAGTGTATTTTCATTAGCTTCTTCATTAAAGGATCATGCCGAGACTCAATTTATGAATAAATTTAAAGAAAGTGAAAAGATAATATTAGATGCTAGAGAAGCTCGTGAACGTGAAGAACAAAAGAAATTTACTGGTACTAAAGTTACAACTGAAAGTTTTGCTAAATGGAGAGATAGTTTTAGAAAAGAATTAGGTATAGATAAAAGACTTGATGAACGTTATGCAGGTGTTCATAAGGGTAGATTAACAGGTAAACAAATCTTTGAACAAGGTTTGGCTTCAGGTGAAGAATTAGAGGATACAACTGATGCAAAGGAATTTGATATGTCTGAATTAAAGAATAGAATATCAGGAATTTCTATTTAACTTATAAGTTAATTATATTTAATATTACAATTTGTTACTAGTATATACAAATCCTTACTTATACATACTTTTCTTTTAGTTTAAACTTAAATTCTGTACTATTTAATAATCATTATAAACATGCTTGAAATTTTCAACATCTTCATCATTAACAACAATATCTATACCTGTATCCAATATTCTATCAATATTGAAAACACTATCGTGTACATTCTTTTTGACATCATCATCTGCAAAGTAAGGTAATGGTCCACCTGATGATGATTTCCAACTATCATCATCAATTATTGGACCACCATATTTAAACTGTGAAATTACATCTGCATATATTTTATCATTGGTATAATTATCTTCACTCTTGGATGCTAATAATGATAAATATAGATTTTCATATTTGATACTTTTCTGGTAATCATTTTTATTAATTCTTTGTTCCTCATCGTCTATTAAAGCTTGTAAATACTCATGTCCCTTTGTAGTTAAATCTATATTTTTCCTATCTACTCTTTCATACTTTTCATTAATTTTCTCATCTGGAACTATGAAAGGTTCATCAAACCATATTCTTTCATGATATGTATTATATTCATTTAATTGATTTAATAAATCATTATTCTCGTCTTCACTATCTGATTCTAAATCATCAATATTTTCTGCATTTTCTATAATTTGAGTAAAGTATTCTAAATTCTCGTCATCGGCATCATCTTCATCATCTCCATCATCATCTTCTGAACTATATTCAGTTGTTTCATCATCATCGTCTTCTTCAACATTCTTAGGCACATCATTATTAACTGTTTCCAATTCCACAACCTCATCCTCTTGATACTCTTCATCATCCTCTTCATTATCCTCTTCATCATCCTCTTCATCATCCTCTTTTACATCATTAACCTCTTTGTCATCATAAATATCACCAAATGCTTTCACAAATAATCTTCTTTTATAAAGCTTCTTACCACTGAAAAAATCATATAACTTTTTGGAACCTTTATAATCTTTAGAAAATTCAGCTATTTCCTTTTCCATATCTTCTTCAGTTATGACTAAACCATATGGATTACAGGCATCAGGTACAGATACATGTCGTGGATGCATATAATCAAGCATTTTTTCTTCTTTCATAATTAAGACAGGTAAATAATTATAGTTATCATAATCATCATCATCATCATCCTCGTCATCTCCATAATCCTTATCTATGCGAACAATGTCTTCCTTTGTTTTTACATATTGAATGTCTAAATTATTGGAATCAAAAATATGTATCATACTATTGATATCCTTAACTAGTTTAAAATGTTTTTTCAAACCAAACCATGAAAGTTCCTGTGTATCTGTGAATCCATTGATTTTATTTATTAATAATTGTTGAATTAATTCACGAATGTAATCATAGACTAAATTGTACAAATCAATAGTTATTTGTTCATTCATTTTAGTAGAATCTATTCCATTGTAGGCTTTATTTGCTTTATTAATATCATTTAATATTGGTAACATATCCTGTATATGTTCCATATTGAAAAACTTCTTTATTTCCTTCTTAACAGTTTTATAATTATAACTTTTCTCAAATTCAGGAGTCATTGCAAATTGTTGATCATCTAATATTTCAATACTTTGAGCAAATTGATCCTCCATTTCAATATATTTCTCACTCATTTCATAAGCCATTGGCATGTCTTCCAAACTAATCAATTTATCTTTCAATTGATCATCTGATTTATATCGTTTCAATTCCTTTGATAATAAATTATATAAATTAACGACATCAATTGTTGATTTTTGAGGCAACAAAGCAGAGATATCATCAGCTCTTGAAATTCCATACCTTGCTAATGCTTCATAAAAAATATCTTTCTCCTGACTTGTCCATTTTAATGAAGATTTGAATTCCGATTCATCATTTGCAAATGAATCATTATTGACGTATATAGGTTCATGTTTAATATGTAAATCAAAGGTTTCACCAAATGCACTATCTAAATCGAAAAACTCATTGAATTCTTTAGTTAACAAATTGAAATATTGTAAACTAACATCTTGACTACTGGCAATTGAATATTTTTTAGCAAATGATACTAATCTTTCAGCTAATGCATTATCCATCTCTCTTTCACCCCTAACAGCTCCAAAATATATATGATTTAACAAGTCAATCAACATCTTCCTATACTGTATAGCAGTTTTAGAAACTTCAACAATATTCAATCCAGGTCCAATATTTGTCCAAACCTGTCGATCCATCGGTGTAAATCTATATTCATCTTTGAACATTTCCCATGTTTTAAACTTTATTCTATGGATATTCTTAGCAAATTGAGTTTTTGTCTTTTTCAAGAAATAATTCGTAATTGATACCAATTGTCCACTTAAATCGCAATAATAAAAGTATCCAACAAGTGGATCTTTTATCATATTCAAGCGTAATTGATAATCATCATCGTCATCAAATTCAATTGGTTTATATTCTATTTCATCTATATTAATTGTATCTGTAGATTTTTTTATCCTTCTCTTACGGTTAGGCAATGATTCTTCTTCTATTTCATCTCTTGGATGTATTCCCAGCACTGTAGAATCCCCAGCACTGTCATCCACCACCATTTATATACACTTTTTCTCAATCAAAAGAATTAGTCTTTTAGTACTGCAGACAGATCTCTTTTTAAAGATTTGAGAATTTTTTTTTCAGTTTCCGTTTCAACATGTTGAAAAAAAATTATTACCGGATTTCTTCACTAAGTGTAAAGTATAGGTATTGTTATATTAATCATACGGGTAATACGATGTTGAGTCGTTGTAGAGTATTGGGTAGACACAGAATACCTGTTACTAGGATTTCAGGAAGTTTATATGTGAAAAGATGGAATTCAACAAGTAATCCTATTCCACAGCCTATTGAGAAACAAAAAAATGATAATGTTGAAGGTGAAAATTCAGTTATTGAACCAATAGAGGATATTAAGGACTTTATTAAGGAAGAAAAAATAATTGAAAGTAAAAGTGAAATCAATGATGATGATGAAATACTGAAAGTGAATGAATTCAAACATCGTCAAGAAATTAAACCACAGTTAATGGATTTACCATGGGAAGTACCAACTAAGAAGAGTGAAGAAATTGAGGATGAAAGTACTAAAGGGGGATTACCATGGGATGTTAAGGAAGATAATGAGGAAAGTAGTAGTGGTGTTAATAATAATGAACATGTTGAAGAAGCTTTTGATCCATCAAAAAACGAATTGATTTTAGCTCCATTAAAGAAGAAATCATCAGTAATTCAAAAATTAAAACCACGTAAGAGTATTTATATTAAAGAGACACAAAAGAAGAATAATGAGAATTTAAGTTTAAATGCTGAACGTAATTATAAGAATTTAATGCAATTTAAATTCAATGCAAATCATGATGATTTTATTAAAATAATTGATGAATTAAAACCAGTAAATAATATTGTTACAATTAAACAATTAACCGATATTTCAACAAATTTAGATAAATCTTTTAGAGATAAACAAATTCGTGAATATTTGACAACTAAAGTACCTGGTATTATATTAAGGAAATCTCATACAAAGAAAAAAATGATTAATAAATTAATATCTGAATATTGGAAATTGAAAGTTACATTAGATACAACTGCAGATTTATTATGTGAGACAAGAATTGATTTATCTAATAAGAGAGATTTATTTCTATTATTAAGTAATAAAGGATTCCTACCTCAACATTGGTCATTAATTGGTGCACAATTATCATTAGGTAAAACAACAAATGAATTATACGTTAAAGGATCTAAAAATATTGTTAATTTTGTTTCTGCATCTTGGAATGATTTATTAAATAATATATCAACAGATCATATTGATTTAACAAAAATTAAAGAAATTTATAGTAAAGTTGGTAAAAAGCTAGATATTGAAACATTACAAAATAAATGTGGAGTTCATTTTGATAAAGTTACAATGAATGAAAATAATTATATATTATCAGCTATTAAAAATAATTCAATATCTGATGTTAAAATTGAACTATTAAAGGCAACTGAATATAGACATGGTAGTAATAATATAATTATTAATGAATTACTAGAAAGAGCTAAAATTGAAGATGAAAAATTACTATATAAGATGGAAATTAATGATGAAACACTACCATGGTATATTAAACCTGAGAATTATTTCAGATATGCAATGGCTAAACCAAGAATCAATCAAAGTTTATTGAATGATGCTAACGTATTTACAGATATATTAAGTAAGGAAGTTCAAGATTTAAAAGTTGAAGTTGAAGAAGCAAAGGAGAAATTTGAGTATAATTATATTCAAAATAGTAGTAATAATAAATTTAAGGAAGTTAATAAATACGATGACAAATTTTTCCGTATTGAAAGAGGGGATGATGTATTATCAAACAAAATCGATGAAGATTTAAAACTAGACAATAAAACAATTGAGAAAGAATTGAATAATATTAAAGTTACTAATAATCCTAAAAGATTAATGTTAGATAATGTTATCAATGTTAAATTTGGTAAATTATTACACAATAGAGATAATAATAATGATTATTATTTTAACGAAAATTTACCTGAATGTATTAGAAATTTAAGTAAACTAGAATTAATGGATAAAGAATCGAGATTATTTGGTGATACAGGTGGTATCATGAATAAATTTAATAAACAATTATATATTAAATTAATACCTAATGGATTTTGGAAAGATCAAATAGATAAATTTATTAAATATCCAACAGTTGAATTATTGATTGATTTAAAGGATGGTAAATTAGAAGTTAATAAATTTTCTGCATTTATAAGTGAATTCGAGAAGAATATTAGTATTAATTTACCAAAGTTAGATGTTGACTTAAAATTTCAAAATAGTTTGAATTCTATGCTTGTATATAATAAAGATCAATGGATATTGAATGGTAGAAAAGAGGAAGAATTTGAAGGAGATGAAGTTAATGAAACTAAGGATGATATAGAGAAGGAGAATAATGATAATAATATTATTAAGAATAAGAAGATTATTAATATGTTTATATCACAAGTTGGTAAGGGTAGATTTGATATTAAAAGGATTGATGGATTACGAGGGGTAATTAGACAATTTCAACATAAACCATATTTATTTTATTTTGATAAAGAGAAAGAAGGTATTAAATATTGTGCAATTGAAGTTGAATATTTAAAGAGTATTGAATTAGAATATAAGGGATATCCAGTTTCATTAATATTAAAAGATAATGGAGAAACTGAAAAATTTGAAATTTCAATGGTTAAGGAAGGTAATGAAGATATGAGTAAATTTATAGACACTAGTTTATCATTAGCTACAGTATTATCACAATAATAATGTATTATGTATATAGGATATTTAATCTTAGATAGAAAAGATTAAGAATAAAGATATGAGATAGGAGATATCATGTAAGTAGTAAATGAGTATCTTAGGAAGGCTCAGCATCATTTTTGCTTTTCTTCACTATCATCGTCATCAATCTTCTTCTTCTTTTGTTTCTTTTATTTCATTATTTATTAGCATGTTATATACTCGTTAAAGCATGACAGTGCCGGTACCACCTCGCAGAGAATATCACTCAATTAGGTATCCGTATGTATATTTCTACCAGCTTTTCAATTTTAACAAGATTTATTACTAACATAATACATATATATGCCTATAGAGAGTTTACTTCGTTTACTGTGAGTGAAAGATTATAATATTGATTTCTAATATAATTTCAAATATATTCTAAATATTATAAAAAAGAGGTAATGTCCTCAATATGTTCTTTAATTAACTTTTTGTAAATGTTTGTAAGGTGCCGAAAGCACTATTGATTTTAACACTATTAATTATAAAAACTCATTATCCAAGTTTATCTGATCTAACTACTCACATACCAGTTCCATCGACACTGATTCGCATAGTAGTACTCATTATAAATCATATAAGAATTATAACTCTTAATTGTATATTGAAAAAGATTCAACATTAATAATTGATCACATATAATATTTTACGTACACTATCTACAATATCCTCCTAATGCTTAGCAGTAAACAAACCTTGGAAAGATTTCAAACATGAATAATTTCCTGTTATTGATGGTGATCTTCATGCTTTTGATTTCCAAATTTTAAACCATAAACTAACTCCAGGTATGAATGTTAATCCTAAAAGTTTGAATTCCGTAATTCATCATGCTGAAAGTTCAACCATATATACTATTATAATAAATACAGGCCTAATTCCTACTTTAAGAATTGTAGTTTTATTCAGATAGTTAGTGAGGAGAGTATACACTCTCCCGATGAAAGGACTGAAAGAATAAAGAAGAGAACCCGTCCCATCGACGCTAAGAAAACAAAACAGACGCGTCTACATAACACTCTACATTACGTAATACATATATAATCCTTTATGTCATTTCAATTTTTCAAATGGAAGTTATTTTTATTTTTTAGTATTAAAATAAATTTTGGTAAACATCACCTTAAGGGCTTTTGCCACCCATTTCAATTTTATTTTATTCTTCTACTCCTTTCTCTTTTACTTCTTTTATCAAGCAATTGCCTCAATTACTTAATATTAAAACAATGTCTACTACTTTCTTTGATGTCGCAGCTAATGGTCAACCATTAGGTAGAATTACTTTCAAGCTTTATGCAGATGTTCCAAAAACTGCTGAAAATTTCAGAGCTTTATGTACTGGTGAAAAAGGTTTCGGTTATAAAGATTCTATCTTCCATAGAGTTATCCCAGATTTCATGTTACAAGGTGGTGATTTTACTAACTTTAATGGTACTGGTGGTAAATCTATCTATGGTGCAAAATTTGCTGATGAAAATTTCATTCATAGACATACTAAACCAGGTCTTTTATCAATGGCAAATGCAGGTCCAAATACTAATGGTTCTCAATTTTTCATTACAACTGTTCCATGTCCTTGGTTAGATGGTAAACATGTTGTCTTTGGTGAAGTTACTGAAGGTTTAGATGTTGTTAAGAAAATTGAATCTCTTGGTTCATCATCTGGTGCAACTAGAACTGAAATTAAGATCACTAATTCCGGTGAATTATAAATTATTTAATTAATTAATTATTTAACTGTTTAACACTTTATTTAATTTATTTTAATAATTAACACATGTGGTTAACTCTTGTCCATGGTGACGTATTTTTCAATTTTAATTTTCCATTTATTACGTAATACGCTTTAAGAAAAAGTTAAAATTGAAATTTTTCACCGTTTTCCAACATGCCATGATTGAATCATTACTAAGAGTCATATTAGAGCATACTCATCTTATTCTATTTTCTCATAGACAACCATGGATTTAGTAAATCATATGACTGATAGACTGTTATTTGCAGTCCCAAAGAAAGGTAGACTTTATGAAAAATGTTATAATATGCTTAAAGGTGCAGATATTCAATTTAATAGATCAAATAGATTAGATATTGCTCTTTGTATTAATTTACCAATTGCACTTATATTTTTACCAGCTGCTGATATACCAACTTTCGTTGGTGAAGGTAGATGTGATATTGGTATCACAGGTTATGATCAAGTTATGGAAAGTAATGTTGATGTTGAAATGGGTATGGATTTATCATTTGGTAAATGTAAATTACAAATTCAAGTTCCTCAAAATGGTCCTTATCAAAATCCAAATGATTTAATTGGTAAAACAATTGTTTCATCATTTACTAGTTTAACTAGAAAATATTTTGAAAAATTAGAAGGTGTCCCTGAGGGTGGTAATTTAAAGACTAAAATTAAATTTGTTGGTGGTTCAGTTGAAGCTTCATGTGCTTTAGGTGTTGGTGATGCAATTGTTGATTTAGTTGAATCTGGTGAAACAATGAAAGCTGCAGGTTTACATGCAATTGAAACAATTTTAGATACTTCAGCTCATTTAATTCTCTCTAAAAATCCTTCACATCCTGAATTATTAGAATTAATTCAATCAAGATTTGAAGGTTTATTAGCTGCAAATAAATATGTTCTTTGTAATTATAATGCTCCAAGGGATAAATTACCTGATTTATTAAAAGTTACTCCAGGTAGAAGAGCTGCAACTGTTTCTCCATTAGAGGATGATAATTGGGTTGCTGTTTCAAGTATGGTTGAAAGAAAAGATATTGCAATTAAAATGGATCAATTAAAGAAATTAGGTGCTTCTGATATACTTACTCTTGAAATTACTAATTGTAGAGTTTAATTTGTTATATAATTATTATATTATCTATATTACATTTATACTATATTATATTTACATTTAATATTACATTACTTTATAAAACATACAATAAATCAGTATCAATATATAAGTAGAGATTATAGTAAACTCTCTGAAACTAGGCGCAACATGTTTCTATTTTTTTTTGATGAAGGCAATAATCCTCTACATTACCCAATACTATTTTCTTTAAACAATTGATTGTAAGTAGACAATCACTAGGCTAATGTCTTCACCCTTTGACAATCCATCTTATTTAGCCTCTTCTTCTTCATCTAATTCTACAAATAATATAATTAATTTCCAAAATTCTTCAGGTAATATAAATCAAACAAGATCAAGAGAACAAAGTTTTAATCAATCAAATTTAGATAGAGATTTTGAAGATAATTTAGATTTTGCTTTAGGTAATATAGATCATTCGGAAAATCCATTTGTTTATAACAGTAATAATAATTCAATTGATAATATAGATTCTTATTCATTGAAAAGTTTACGACTATCGAATTCCCATTCAAATTCACAAAACAACATAATTGATCTAAATATGCAGTTAAAATCAAATAATAAAAATAATTACAACAACAACAACAATGGCTATACTGATCACCCCTATTTACAGACAAATTCATCAAATTCTTTATGGTCAAAAGGTGTTAAATCAGTTTATAATACAACAAAAAGATTAATTTTAAATAATAATAATAATAAAAAGAAAATTCATTTATTAGAAACTAATTCATCAAATGATGATCCAGAAATTCCAATTTCTTCATTAGAATCTCAATCAAGAACAATTATACCTCATATGGATTCAATATTTTCTTCAAATGCTGTTTCAAATGCAAAATATAATGCATTCTCATTCTTCCCAATTATATTATATGAACAATTTAAATTCTTCTTTAATTTATATTTCTTATTAGTTGCATTATCTCAAATAATACCTGCTTTAAGAATTGGTTATTTATCATCATATGTTGTACCATTAGCATTTGTTTTGTCAGTTACAATGTCTAAAGAGGCATTAGATGATATAATGCGTCGTCATAGAGATAGAGAACAAAATAATGAATTATATGAAGTTTTAGGTTCTTCAAAGCCAATAATGGCAAAAGATTTAAAATGTGGTGATTTAGTTAAATTACATAAAGATTCAAGAATTCCAGCTGATATGATTTTATTACAATCAAATGAAAGTACTGGTGAATCATTTATTAAAACTGATCAATTAGATGGTGAAACTGATTGGAAATTAAGAATTGCTTGTTCATTAACTCAAAATTTACCTGAATCAGAATTAGAAATGATTAAAATTCAAGCTCAATTCCCAACTAAAGATATTCATAAATTTTTAGGTAATATTAAATATGGTGATAATACAATTGGTTTAACTGTTGATCAAACTTTATGGGCAAATACAGTTTTAGCTTCAGGTACTTGTATTGGTTGTATTATTTATACTGGTAAGGATACTAAACAATCATTAAATACTTCTTTACCAACTGTTAAAACAGGTTTATTAGAATTAGAAATTAATCAAATTTCTAAACTTTTATGTATTTCTGTTTTCATATTGTCAATTGGTTTAGTTGCTTGTCAAGGTTTTAAAGATGATTGGTATATTGATATTATGAGATTTTTAATTTTATTTTCAACTATTATACCAGTTTCTTTAAGAGTTAATTTAGATTTAGGTAAATCAGTTTATGCATATCAAATTCAACATGATTTAAATATACCTGATACAATTGTTAGAACTTCAACAATACCCGAAGATTTAGGTAGAATTGAATATTTATTAACTGATAAAACTGGTACTTTAACACAAAATGAAATGGAAATGAAAAATTTGCATTTAGGTACAATTTCATATACTGGTGAATCAATGGATATCGTTAAAGATTATATAAATAAATTTGGTGAAATTTCATCAAAACCAACATCAAGAAGAGATTTAAGTTTAAGAGTACGTGATTTAATTTTAACTTTAGCAATTTGTCATAATGTTACACCAATAATCGAAGATAATATATTAGAATATCAAGCTGCATCACCTGATGAAGTTGCAATTGTTAAATTTACTCATAATATGGGATTATCATTAATTAAACGTGATAGAAATAATATTGTTTTATTACATGAAGCAACAGGTAAAACTTTTGAATATGAAATTTATCAAATTTTCCCATTTAATTCAGATACTAAAAGAATGGGTATAATTGCATATGATAAATTTAAGGATGAAATTTGGTTTCATGAAAAGGGTGCAGATACTGTTATGGCGAAAATTGTCTCACAAAATGATTGGTTAGAAGAGGAGACTAGTAATATGGCACGTGAAGGTTTAAGAACTTTAGTTATTGGTAGAAAAAAATTAACAATTAATACATATAATGAATTTAAAAATGCTTATGAAAATGCAAGTTTATCAATGTCAAATAGAGATGTTTTAATGCAAAAAGTTATAACACAATATTTAGAATATGATTTAGAATTATTAGGTTTAACAGGTGTTGAAGATAAATTACAAAATGACGTTAAATCATCAATTGAAAATTTAAGAAATGCAGGTATTAAAATTTGGATGCTTACAGGTGATAAAGTTGAAACTGCTCGTTGTATTGGTATTAGTACAAAATTAATTTCAAGAGGTCAATATGTTCATACAATTGAAAAATTGAAAAATTATGATATTGCATTACAACAAATTGAAATTTTAAGATCAAATATAAATTCATGTTTATTAATTGATGGTGAATCATTATCAATTTATCTAAATTATTTTCCAAATGAATTTTTTGAAATTTCTAAAAAATTACCTGCAGTTATTGCATGTAGATGTACACCACAACAAAAGGCAGATGTTGCAATTTTAATTAAACAATTAACAGGTAAAAGAGTTTGTTGTATTGGTGATGGTGGTAATGATGTTAGTATGATTCAATGTGCAGATGTCGGTGTTGGTATTGTTGGTAAAGAAGGTAAACAAGCATCAATTGCAGCAGATTTTTCAATTACACAATTTTGTCATTTAACAAAACTTTTACTTTGGCATGGTAGAAATTCTTATAAGAGAAGTGCAAAACTTTCACAATTTGTTATTCATCGTGGTTTGATTATATCAGTTTGTCAAGTAGTTTATTCAATTTCTTCAAGTTTCGAACCATTAGCATTATATCAAGGTTGGTTAATGGTTGGTTATGCAACTTGTTATACTATGGCACCAGTTTTCTCACTGGTTTTAGACTATGATGTTAGTGAAAATTTAGTTACATTATACCCGGAATTATATAAAGAGTTAACTGAAGGTAAATCATTATCAATGAGAACATTTTTTGTTTGGCTGTTCATTTCAATTTTCCAAGGTTGTGTTATTCAAGGTATTTCACAAAGTTTTATAGGTTTGGAAGTTACGGCATTTACATCATTAGTTGTTTTATCATTTACATCATTAATATTAAATGAGTTAGTTATGGTTGCATTAGAAATTAATTCATGGAATAAATCAATGCTTTATTCTGAATTAATTACATTGGCAATTTATATTGGTAGTATACCATTCTTATCAGAATATTTTAATCTGGAATATGCATCAAGTTTCTCATTTTATTGGCAATGTGCATTAATTTTATCAGTTAGTTTGTTACCAATCTGGGCAGTTAAAGCAATTAATCGTAAATTACGTCCACCAACATATGCTAAAGTTCAACAAGTTTAGTAAAAAAATCTGTATAATAATATCATATCATTTAATTAGTTATATATTCTATTCTATAAAAATAATTAACGACTTCTATTTAAATTGACCTAGTTTCACTCATATCATAATTTACCTCCAAATCATCATCATCATCATCAATAATTCTATCAGTATTATCGTTCACTAAATTGAGTTCCTCTCTTAAATCGTAATTATCATCAATATCAGATCCTGTAATATTACCATTATTATTAATGTTTTTATTTTGATCACGTTGTTGGAACTCTTTTGCATGTGCACGAGAAATAATATGTGAAAGTTGTTGCCAGCCTGATGTTCTGATAGCTGAAGTTCTTTGAGTTGCTGCACTATAAATACTCATTGCATCATCTTGAATATCATAATTACCTGATGTGCAAATTGATTCTAAATCGATATTTGAGTTATTGTTATTATTGATTATATTTGATGGTGTTAATAATGCAATTGTTTCCTCTAACTCCATTATATTAATAGTTGGTATTGTAACTTTATTGCTTAAAATTTGTTGAATTGTTGTATTTAATTTCCTTTCGATATATTCATTAATATCCTTTGAATTGATTATTTTTTGAATATTGGAAATATAAGGTAATGGACAAACACGTGAAACACGAAATAAATTAACATTTGATGCATGTTCATTCTCCATTCTGAAAAACATCCAAATAAATCTACGTAATAATTCAGCAATTGCAACAAAGAATGCAGTTAATGGACTATGTGAAATATAATATGGTGTGAAAACATAAACAATCCATTGAAATCTTAATACTATATCAATAAACATAGCAAAATAATAAACTGGCTTATGTTTATAAATCAAGACATCTCTTAATAAATAATTATCTGACGATAATTGCATTAATGACCAATCCATGCAAATATCCCAAAATGAACTATAAGTTGAATTAATAATTGAAATTAATATGAAAATAACTGTTATCGTAATATTGGAAGATTTATAATTATATCCATTTATTTGTCTTAATGCTTCATCTTTAAATGTTGAAATACGATAAAGTGATAAAAGGAAAAAATATGATGTCGTTATTAGATATTTAGCTAAGTTTGCAAAATGTGGGAACCATTCACCTGTATCTAAAAAACGACGTAAACATTGCATTGATCTCCAAATTGGTGGAATGCAGGCACAGATACCTAAAATATGTGATTTCATTGGTCCACAAGTACCACAATTTGTCCAATCTACACTTTTTAGACAAAACATCATATAAATATTGGCAATTGAATAAGTTAATGAGCATGTTACAACTCCCATAAAGAAATCTCTAAATTCAACAGGATAAAATCCACTAAGAAATAGCCTGAATATTGAAACAATAAACCATATTCTTGCTTTCAAGTAAAAGACATTTAATGGGCAGAAAAGTATTACCAATAAGGAATAGAAATAAATGTATGGATAATAAATAATATCACCAAATACATCACTCATACTCCAATATGCCATGATACTCCCAATAAATAATAAACTAGATGGTATAATGAGGAATTGTTTATAATCTAATGCATCATGAGGATTTAATTCGAAAACTAATTTGTAATTGATTTTGTATTTATCCCAAACAACACAATTTATAGCAAATAGCAAACCTGCTAAAACAAACAAAAACCAAGACCCCCATAATTGTAGAACAAATTTCATATTAGGATATTCGTTATTCCCATTTTTTGATATTATCTCAAGAATGAAAAATAATAAGAATGGACATGAAATACCAATTAAGTAGCCAGATATAAAATTTGATCTATAATGAGTTTTCTGGAGTTCAAATGACCTTAGTTTTGTGATTGCGGTTTTACGATGTCCATCCTCAAATTTTTCAGTAAATAGATCTTCAATGGATTCAACTAGTTTGGACAAAATATCAGATTTATTAAAGTACATTGATTCAACTTTGTTAGTATATGATGATAGTTTTGAATCATGGCATTTTTTATCATATTTCTTAATAAGTTTCCTAAAAGCAGTTTTATTGACTATTTTATATGATCCTAATAACTCTATAGAATGATATAACTCACAAATTGCCTTTTTAATCATAATTTTGGAAATAAAAGGTGGTGGAGGAATGTAACTTTTGTCTTTTGTTGATATTGAATCATTTTGACTTTCAGTATCAGATTCAGAATCTTGAATTTGCTTATGATTATTCCAAAAATAATTAGGCATCGATGGCATGTCAAAGTGGTTAAATATAAATTGAATACGTGCAAGAATGGATACTGTTGATAATGGGTTATTAAACTTGATTTTTTGAAAAAAGCTTTTTTTGTTACTTTTTTTATGTTGATGACAGTTTTGTTGATTGTTTATTGGTTCATCCAATCCTATGCTATTTGATTTGGAGAGTTTGTCTTGCTCATTTTCCAATTCTTCCAGTTGATCCAACAAACTAATGAATCTTTTAGTATAATCAAGTTCTTTATTTCTGTAAAATGTATCTACTTTCAGAAGTTCCACATCAACCCAGCTTATAAATTGTTGTTTAGCAAGTTTAGTAATATCCTTATTCTCTTCTGATAATTCAGGTTGGGGCCCTCTCATATATAATACACTAGTTGAATAAGATCTATGATGTTGTCCTACATTATCATTCCCTTTTCTATTAACGGAGTGTCTCCTTAATAGTGGAACATTTTCATTTTCATTATTTTTAGGTTTTATCTTAAAGTCAACTTGGTCAACTAATGAAACAACTTTATAATCATTATTTTCATCATCATTATACTCCAAACCTTCATCACTATCTAAATCAGATTGAGCGTCATCATTATAGTTATCTTTATCTAATGGATCAGTAGATCCATAATCATTCCAGATCTGCCTAAAATTATTTCTCTCCTCTATAATGGACTCTCTATTACCCAACTGATAATCTGACTTACCATCACCACCTTCTCGTACAAATACACTATGTGAATCATTTTCTGCTAATTCAGAAGCATCTAGAAGTAAAGGGGAACCTCTTAAAGCAGTTTTAGGTGATTTCCCATCATGACATTGGCACTCAGACGATGTTTCTAAAAACACAGTAAGTTTATTTAATTTATTTTTACCCTTATTATAGTCCAAATACTGTGATCTCCATTCTGAAACAAGTTGATGTTCCAGAAAGTCTCCAAATTTCATCCTATACCTCTATAACCCGTCTTTGATGGGTATATAAATTAATATTTGACATTGAAAAGAACTATTAGTAGCATAAGATAAGAAAAATAGCGGGTTTATTTAAGCAACCAAAAAATTTTCATCTTGTGTGACCCAATAGTTGTTTAACAAAACAGTCAGAATACTACAATACTTATGCACTACCTGTTATTTAACAACAATATATACCTTTGAAACATTATCAAACACAGTCTACACCAAACACAGACTTCTACGGAGCAATAAATACACCAACTCCGAGAGATGGGCCCCTATTTACATACTAAATGGAAACAAAAGAAGACGTTGACGTCCCCCACATGATGTCACCGCACAGCCCGAAGCGTCACTTTTTTTATTTCTATTTCTATTTCTATTTTCTTATCTTATCTTATAGGGTATATTTATACAGTATTTGAGTTTATACAAAGTTAATTATCACGGTTGTTATCATCAGCTTCCTCTTCTCCATCGCCTTCTTCTTCAACTTGCTTTTGATTCTTTGTGACTTTCCTTCTTTGAAAATCTTTGATATGCGCAGTTCTCATACTTTGTGATAACTTCTTAGCAAATCTTGTCAGTGATAAAACTACACCACTAGTGTATGCCATATCACCATCATGTTTATCTCCACTACCACCACCACCGCCACTCTCTATATCATCTGTAATATTTTGACCTTCATTATTGACTAAAACAGTTGGTATGTAACTTGCAGGTACTTGTGATGTTTCAATATTTCTATATTGTACATTTTGATGTTCTGCATGTTTAGATAATGCAGGATTTGTAATATTAATACCATTTCTTCTTCTAATATTTTGATCTGTAATATCTTGACTTATATCATTATCACCACTTTCTTGATGTTGTATGGTATTTTTACGTTTTTTAGTTGGATATGGTAATGGTGATTCTCTTGATGCTCTAAATAAATGAACATTAGTTGCATGTTCATTCTCCATACGGAAAAATATCCAGACAAATCTTCTTAAAACTTCTGAAATTGCAATACAAAATGATGTAATTGCACTTTGTTGAATTTGCTTTGGAAATAAAACATAGAATACCCATTGAAATCTAAGAATAATATCAATAATTATTGCCCAATAGTAAATTTCAGGTTTTTTAAATGTAATTTCATCTCTTAATAAAAAATGTTTCGAATCAAATTGAAATAATGACCAATCCATTACAATATCCCAAATAGTTGAGTAAATTGAATTAAATGATGCCCAAAATATTAAAAGAATTTTATATTTACTGATTGTTTCAATTCTGTACAATGATAATGACATATAATATAATGTTGAAACACTATATTTACCCATATTTGCTAAATGTGGAAACCAATCCCCTGTATCAGCATAACGTCTAAAACATTGTAAAAATCTCCAAATAGATGGAACACATTGTAAAAATCCCAGTAGTCTAGATTCAGATGATCCACATTTAACACAATTATTCCAATGGTTACCGTATATACAGAAAAACATTGAAACATTTGAAATAGAATATGTTAAAGAACAGAAAATATCACCCAAAAAAAAGTCTTTAAATTCAACAGGATAAAATCCACTTAATAACAATCTTGTAAATGTTGATAAAAGCCATAATCTAGCATTTAAGAAAAACATATCGAATGGACACAGCAAAATTGCCATACTGACTGCTAAGAATAACCATGGAAAATCATATCCACTGAAAGTGTTAGGCCAGAAATCATGAAAGCTCAACCATGCAATTATCCCTCCAAAAAAGAAAAGTAAACTTGGCAATACCATATATTGTTTGAAATCTAATGTATCATGTTGATTAAATTCAAATATAAATTTATAGTTGACTTTATACTTAGTCCACACTAAACAATTAATTGAAAAAAGCCATGCCATTAACAACATTACAAAAAAACCACCCCAAATCTGTAATAAGTATTTCCCATTGATGAAATAACCGGTCTGTGTTCTATGAATACCCACAACAAATGCTAATATGACAAAAGGAATAGCAATACCTAAGAATAAACCCGAGAAATAATCAGAAACATAGTAAGTCTTTTCAACTGCACTTGTTCTTAATTTTGCAATAGAAACTTTTCTATTACCGTTTTCAAAATATCTTGTATACAGTTCTTCAACATTTGTCATTAAATTATCCAATGTCTCAGATTTACTGAAATAAGAGTCATCAATTTTTTTCATATAGGTATTTAACAAGGAATCTTTTGTAGTTTTATCATATTTTTTGATCAATTTTCTGAATGCAATTCTATTCATTAATTTATAGGATTTTAAAAGTTCCATTGATCTGTATAACTCATAAACTGCCTTTTTAATCATTCTGCGAGCAACAAAATATGGAACAACGGAAGGTTTCTCTTCCTTTTTTCTTTGGAAATCTCTAACATGCGCATTAGATGATGTGGTACGTCCATGTGGATGTCCATGATTATTATCACCATCCTCATTATCTTCATCATTTGAAAAATAACCTTCTTCATAATATTGTTTTTCTATTTTACCACCGTTTTTCAGCCATTCAAAAGCTGGGAGTGATGGCATGTCAAATTTATTAACGATTCTTAATTTCCTTCTTGTCCAAAATGAAAGTAATTGGAAATTACGCTGTGCTGAATTTATAACACCATTATTAAATGTAGCCATGTTTGAATTTAAATAATCCTCATAGATATTATCATCGTCATCTTCATCATCTTCATCATCTTCGTCGTCGTCTTCATCCTCCTCATCATCTATATCATAATCATCAACAGAATTCCTATCACCATTTAAACTCATATGGGGTGAAAGATTTGCGTTTGTGCTTTGTAAACGCCTTTTCCGTTGTTGCCATTTCTTTTTGGACAATGCCTTTTGATTTTCTAATTGAAACACTTGATCTTGTAAAACTAAATATCTTTCAACACAAGATTTTTCACGTTCTTCATAAAAACTTTCAATTTTGTTCAATTCACTATCCACCCATTCAATAAATTTCTGTCTTGCATAGTTTGATAAATCTTCCAGTTCTGTATCATTATCACTTTCATAAGAAAATGATCGATTTCTTCTAAATGAATCAAACAATCCAATTACCGATGATCGACGCTGCGATGCCGACAAGTTTGAATTATTGCTATGCGGTGTAGATAATCTTGACTTTGAACCTAGAGTTCTGGTTTTTGTATCATTAACTCCTAATAATGGAGTCATATCGTGCGAAGGGATATTAGCAAGGGAATGATGTGTCGAAATTTTAGGTGACTCCAAAGAGTTAGACCCATATGATTGTCCATTAAAATCTAAAGCTGCCCCAGGTAATGCAAATGAGGTATTGCTATCTAGCGTAAGTTGATCTTCAATTGCATTCGTTTTCACTATTGACAACGATTTACCATTATTATTCTCATCTTCATCATCATCCTCAGCAACAACATTTAAAGAGGTTCCAATTATTGGAGTTTTCCCAAGTTTAGGAGTAGTGTTACTAGTTCTATCTAACGGGCTTGCATTGCTACTTTTCCTTGATCTTGCCTTCGAACTTGCCTGTGATTTTAAGGTCGGAGTTGACTTCAAACTATTCAATACACTAGGTTTCTGTCCTAACTTTTTTAACTTTTTTTTCCCAGCTTTGTAATCAAGATATTGAGCTTTCCATTCGGGAACCATATGGGCCTCTAAAGATTGACCAAACTTCATTGTTAATTGCTATAGTTGTTAAGAATTGGCAATGGAATGGTAAAGAAAAATTAAAAATGTTTAAGTTTGATGATCTCAATTAACACTGGAGAAAAATTAATCCCCCCATGCACATAAAAGTTAATTGATTAGAATGTATTCTTCTTTATTGCAATTGAAGATTACTCTTTAACAGGATCAAAGATGTCATCATTTAGGTTATTTATTTGAATAATATATGGAGTAGAGTGATATGTTATAATAAAAATACAATGATTAAATGCCGTACGGTATACTATATAGCTTATAGAGATTAAAAAGTTGGACATAGTATATTAACATTTCATTCGGATATAATCGGTTATAAAGAAAGTATTCAAATATTTTTTTTTGTTTTTTTGTTAAATTAAATACAGATAAATAGATATTAAAAAAGAGATAAAAAAGGAAATTAAAAAAGTAAATCAAAAAGGAAAATAAAAAAAGTAAATCAGAAAGGTAAATTAAATAAAATTGTTAATAAATCATTAAATTGGAAAGTCAAGTTGTAGAAAGCATCAAATGGTTGGTTAGTTGGTTGGTAGATTGAGTAACTAGCTGAACTAAAACTCAGCTTGTTTATAATAATAACCAATTTGTTGTTTTGGTTTTGGTGGATTTTCTTTTAAACGTTGTTGAAGTTTATTATAATCATCAAATTCAGTTCTTGTTAAATGTGCTTGGAAAGGTTTATAATGGGTATATAATTCATCAATTTTTTCCAATGTAAGATTTTCAGTTTCTGGAACCATTAATAAAACAAAAATCATTGCTGCAAATGTTGCACCAAAGAAAATATAACCATAACTAAATCTTAAACGTGAAACAATTGCTGGTGTAAAGAATGCAATTAAAAAACCCCAAATCCAATTTGCTGCAGTTGCTAATGCCATACCCTTAGATCTGACTCTTAATGGATAAGTTTCTGAAACAACAACAAAAACACCAGGTGCCCATGTAATTGCGAAAACCATAATAAACATACATGTACACCAAACCATTGCACCACCAACTTGTTGATCAACTGCTTGATCATAACCCTTTGGATAAAGAACAGTTGAACCAATTGAAGCAAAAACTAAAAGACATAATGCCATTGCAGCTGCACCAAAGATTAAATTATCTCTTCTACCAATTTTACCAACACTGTATAATGCAATAAATGTTGATAAAAAGTTAACCATACCTAAAATGATTGATGTAACAAATGAATCTTCTAATCCAATAGATTTGAAAATAGATGTACCATAATAAAAGAAATAATTATTACCTGTTAATTGTTGGAATGATTGTAATGCAACACCAATAATGACTCTGGTAAGAATTTGAGATTCACCATCATTAGAGAATAATTCTTTCCATGATGCTTCACCAGCTTTTCTTTGTTCAATAATTGAAGTTTCAATTTCTTTAAAATCATTAACAACAATATCATCTTCAACATCACAATTATTGATTCTTGCAAGTGAAACTTTAGCTTCTGGAATTCTGTTATGTTCAACTAAAAATCTTGCTGATTCAGGTAAAAATAACATACCAACAATCATGAAAATTGCCCATGCAAAACATAAACCTAATGGAATTCTCCATTGTCTAGTATCAGTGAAACTATGGACAGTACCAAAAGTTGTAACATAACCAAGTAAGATACCTAAAGTAATCATTAATTGATAACATGAAACTAAAACACCTCTAATTTCAGATGGAGAAGTTTCAGCAATAAACATTGGTGATAAAACTGAGACTGCACCAACTGCTAAACCAGAAACAATTCTACCAACCATATATTGAATCCAATGAAATGAAGAAATTTGTAAAACAATACCAACAATATAAACAACCATAACAGACATTAAACCAATTTTTCTACCATAAGTATCACCAAGTTTTGCTAAAGTGACACCACCAATTGCACAACCAATATTGAAAATTGAAATAATTAAACCAACTCTAGTATTAGAGAATTCATATTCATTAGTTAATAAATTTAATTCACCAAATCTTTCTTTAAAATTAGACATTTGAACAAATCCAGAAATGGTACCAGTATCCCAACCGAAAACAAAACCACCAAAGGCAACTAATAAACATAAAAGTGAAACAAGAGAGTGTTTCTTTAAAAGACCAAATAATTTATTTTTACCATTTTCCTCAACAGATTCATTTTCTGTTGAAATTGTAACTTGATCATTATTTTCTTCCTGATCATGTGCTCTATGTTTTTTATGATGTTTTTTATGTTTTTGTTTAGTGCCTTGTTCAGCAATTTCAGGATGATCTGAAAGTTCAGTTGAACTTGGAACAATTGATGAAACTGAAGATTCAGAAGTTGAAGATTTTGATGATGATACTTCATGGTAAGTTGAAATAACGTTAAGAGTGGTATCATTAACTGAAATATTTTTTTCTGAAACAGAAGAAGCTAAGGAAGCTGATTCAGCAGTAGACATTGTTTGAAAAAATTAAATTAAAGAAAATAAACTTGTTGCTTGAGTTTAAGTTTTGATTGAAGGCAAGAGTAGAGTTGACTTAGTCTTGCGAAATGGAAAGCGTTTGCTATAATAAAGGAAAAGAAACTAATAAGTATGAAAGGAACAAGAAGAACAGGAAGAAGAACGTGAAGAGAAGAAGAAAACTTAATTTTCTAAAAGTTGGAAAGTTGATCTCCTTTTATAGACTTTTGAATTTACAGGACAGATCCATATGACTGTGATCTTCTCATATATTGATCCACTACTTGATTACCTTTGATCACTCATTAACCATAAAATTATAGTACAGAACACCAAAGTAGAAGGTCATACTTACCTAATCGGGAAATAATTCTGTATTTTTTTTATGTTGAGAGACTGCGCCACGCGCATTTGCCTATATAAAATGGGAACCGCACCGCCGCTGTACTGTGATTTAAGTCATTTCAGTCATTTAAGTAGTCATCAAAGTAAAACAGATCAAAGCAAATAGTAAGAACAAGAGGTAAAATCAATCGGATGCTTTATAATTACCTTTATACAGTCTATAATAAGTATGTAAAATATATAAATTTAACGTTCAATGATGTTTTGTTGAAGCAAATCTTCAAATTGTCTAATTTCTTCTGCACGCATAGTATTTTGCATGATACCATTTGAAATTTGATTATCATCAATGTAGTTGTAGATAGTGGTACCAATAGAAGGAGGTAAGACATCGAATTCATAAACTGAGTTATCAGACCAAAAGGATTCGGGTATTTTAGCCATAACTGTAGATTCACCAGACAAAACTGCATGTCTTAAAATATTTTCTGGTATTTCTTCAAGATTGTTCCAGTAATATGAACCTAAGTTAGGTTTACCAACTTTTGTAATAATTGAACTTAATTCAGTAACTAAGAAATTTCTAACTTCTTGATCTTCACATAGTGAATCAAGTCTTGTTAAGTAAATTGCCGTAATTAATTTAACAGTATCATTAACATCCTCTAATAACCATGGATGATCAAAATTACCTAGCTTTTCCAAAATACTATGACCTGTATATGAGTGTCTATTATATGCACTTAGTAAAGCATCTTTGGCTTTCTGTCTTTTACCCAATTTCAAATAACACAATGCAGCAGTATATTGTAAAGGTGCAGTTAACCAAGCTTCATAACATCGACATAATGGTGATTCAACAAGGTCAATCAGATATTGGTATTCTTCAGCTAAAAATGCATAATAATCAATGAAAAATCTTACACCATATGGATCATCAGCAGGATCAAATGAAAATAATAATTTACAGTAAGTTAAAGCTGTATAGTAGATAGATTTTTGTGTAAGGACAGAAATATATCTAAATATCGTCAAATATATTTGTCTATTGAGGAAGTATTCAAATGGTAATCTTGATTTACCATTTCCTAATTCAAATGTATTAGGTAAACTCCAATCAAATACAAACAATGCTCTTTCTATTAACCCATTAGTGTTAGAGTTATCACCTTGTCTTTGTAAAATACACGCTACCTGTAAAATAGTTTCAATACTATATGGAGATTTTTGAAGTAAACGGATCAAAGATTCATGATCTGGTTGAACAACAACTGACATAAAAAATTCAGTGGTTGCAGCAAGTGAAAATGTAGGACCTGGTGTGATATTATAGTATCTTAAACCATACTTATATTCTTTCTTTATATCTTCTAAAATAATCTCTTTCCAATCATCTTTGAATTTTGTTGAATTTAAACCAGCAAGATCATTTTTAGACATTTCTTCCATGGATAATGGTTTTTTAGGTATTGGTAACCAATCATCTTTGATTTTAGTTAATTTCAATTTTCTGGTAGTTCCAGGAATTGAACGATGATCTCTACCAGACCAGCCACGTATACGTTTTGCAAGTTTTTTAATTTGTGATAACATTTCAGGACTGATTGAACTTGAAGAAGTTGAATCAGCAGCATCAATTGCAGCAGCTGATAATTTACCGAATAAATTTTCATATTCTCTATCAGGGTTTAAATCTCTTGAATCAAAGGATAATAAATGTGAGGATCTATGAAATTTCTTTGGTGTTAATAATTTACCACCATGTGTGTATATTGGCCAAGGAGGTAATTGTTCTTCATTACTATCATCATCATCAATATCAGAACCATCATCATTATCAGAAAAATCACTTAAATTATTGATATCATTTTCTTTACTTGATTTCAATTCTAATTCTCTCATTTTATCTTCAAGTTTTGCATCAGCAAGAATTTTATCCAATTCATTATCATCAATATCATCAACAGTTTTAGAATTTTGAGTTTTATTAAATTTAACTTGTTTCTTTGAATTAGATTTAGTGTTATTAACAGGTGGAGTTACAGATTTTTCTTCATCATCTTCTGAACTTTCAAAATCTTCACCAGAATCTTCTGAATCATCATCGTCGTCTTTGTTTAAGAATGCAAATGCATTAGTTGGTCTAGATTGAACTATTTCTTCCTCAGATTCTTCATCTGATGAGTCTGAATTAGTTTGAACAACAGACTTTTTTTGGTACTTTGCTAATTCATTCTCTAAAGTGCTCTTCCCAAGTTTCCTCAAAGCTCTAGAACTCATCTCTTATGTCTAATGAATAGTTACGAAAGTAAACTACTTACAATCTCTTCTTATTCCTTTGACTCAACAGAGACTGTCGCTGAGTGTAAACCTCTTTTTATAGAAGATTACGTAATATCTTGTGATAATAAAAAGTATTAAAGGTTAATACATGATCTTTTAGTTTAGGATAGAATATATTGTATGGTATAAGTTTTATAAAGCAATAGAAGATTAAATTGAAATTGAAGCAAAGAATAATAAATTTTGAAAAAATAGTTTAAAAAAGAAAGAGTCTTAGACTCTATAATTGTCTACCAATACTGTCATGAGACAATGTTTTAAAATGATAAGCTTCAGTTGAGGTACAATCAGTATTCGGATTTGAAACTTCACCATTTGGACCGTATATCCAACAAGCATTTTCTGTTATACATTTACCACCAGTGCAACCACATTCTGAACGTTTACCGACAATCTCTTCTTTATCATTAAGTATGAGAGATGGATGACGTGCTGGAATTGCCGGTCTCTTTGGAATTGGTTCACTTGGAATGTAAATGTTTTGTTTAATGTATGCAATTCTTTCACTTTCCATGGTTGACTATTTGATAGTTATTCTTGTAGAGAAAGAAAGATGATAATATAGATGAAGAAACTAATCAAAGAAGTGTATAACAGAGCCTTTATTTATATATTGAGAAATAGGTTTGACTCCTTGAAGTATTGATCTATTTCAAAATAATTAAATATATGATATTTCAAGAAATGTAATGCCCTTAAATAAATAAACGAGATCAAATGGTATATCTGACTCATTTCAAACATTAAAGTCTAGTATTGTCTGCCATAAGCGCCTTAACTAAGGAAAGATAATACCTAGATAAGGAATTCCCGCCAAAAATTCCGTGTGTTACAGCCGTGCAATGTACTAATAAATAAATCAGATGAGCCTTTTTCTCATTTCCACCATTCTATCTCTCTGTACATGGCACCGACAGACACCGGATATTGCAATTGCTGCATCACAGTATACGTCTCCCCCTGAAAAGCTAGAGCCGTCAACACTATTATAATTATTATTATTGGATAATTTACGACGCTTACTTGATGGTTCCTCATTAATCACGTCATTCATATCATAGCCACTATCATCTGCACTTAGCATACTCATATTATTCACCTCATCTGGACGTTCCTGTGCAAAATTTTCAATACCTTTATTCCATAGAACGCCAGCTAGCCATTCAAGTTCCGAATCTTTTACTTGGTTATCTTCATTATGATCAACCATTTTTCTTGTATCTTCGATTTTCTTTTGAAATGTTAGAATGTAATCAATTACCTTTTGTTGGAAATATTTCTCTTCAAGTAATGAATAATTCACCAGTAAATAAATCCATTTAAATATCATTCTTTCACTGACTTGAAATTCTTCTTTAAACCCCCTTTCAAACATAATTGTGTCAGATAACATTGCTATTTGATCATAGTCTACTGATGTAAAATTACGTTGGGATTTATTGTATACCATTTCCATCAAATTATCAAGTTGTCCATTATTCATTTCAATATCTACAAAATCTTCCTCTACTGAAACTGTCAATTGTTTCACTCGTTTAATCACATCTTTCCATAATTTTCTCCGTATAAGACTTTCATTAATTATTAAATGATGTTGAAATATTATTTCTCTATCAATATCTTCATATTCACTTAAAACGGCAATTTGTTGAATATTATCATCATAAATTTTTTTCCACTTCTGGTTTATGTCATGCATACTAGTGTCAGATTTATCATATCCTTCAATTATCTCTCTCTCACATATTCCACTGAATATAATAGCTTTACTTTGCCATTTATAATAGTTTTCTTGATTTTCCTTTTTTAACAATTTTATCAACCTAATGACACTTGAGAATAGTTTAACCCCATTAATATCAAATATTTCGTTTTCAACTAATAAAACACCATAATTATAACATATACTTGCAAACCATTCACAATCATTTTGCATTTCACTATAATCAATTTTTGATTCATTTTCTTTAGCATACTTTATGAACTGGTTAATTGACTTAATCATCATATCAACACTTTCGTCACAATTTTTAATATCATTATCAATTGTTTTACTATAAATATAAACACTTGACCTTAAAGCTACCAAAAATAATGGGTTATCAGTAGTAGTACCCATAGCATCACATTTAATTAACATTTTTTCAATTGCACAATTTAATGGTTTATTTACTTCTTTGTTATGTCCATTTGTATTATCTTTACTTTCAATGACACATAGAGCCAATAAATTTATTGATTTTGGATCTTCACTATCACATAATTCTGTTAAAATTTTTATTGCCTCTCCATTGCTATCATCCTTTTGGTTTTCCATTTTCAAAGTTTGAACAAATTTATAATATAGAGTGATTGCATTTTTTTTATTAAATTTTGATAACCTGTTAAAGATATTATTGAACTTATCAAGTTCTTCAACTTTTAAACAACATTGTAGCATACTACGTTCAATTTTTCCAAAAATTTCATCATTTTGTTCACTTTGATCATTATTAACTTTCAAAATTCTACTAAAGCAACATTCAAACCATTCCAAAGCTTCATTATAATCGTCTTCTTTCATTTTTTTCTTGCCCATACTCCAAAGCAATATAACTAAGCAGTTTTTGGTCTCCTTAGTTAATTCAAAAACTATTTTCTTGTCACCAATTTCTAAAATATTTTCGACAATATTCAACTTCTCTTTAGTACTTTCAATCTTAAGTTGTGACGTTACCATCCAAATTGAAGAAATCAAATAATTTTCAATAACTTCATTATATTCAGTATCTGAGAATTTAAGTTTATTAGTGAAAACATATAATAAACAATTCTTAGCAATTGTGGGCTGTTTAGATGAATAAGCATTCAAAAGCATTCTAATTTTCTGTAAGATTTTCATGTTTGATGGTAAGGATATTATAAATTTCATCATAATCTCTTCTATTTCACTCACATTCAAAGATTGATATTCTAGTAAGTCAAGTTGTAGTTTGAAGGATTCAACTTTTTCAGTTTCTTGCATCTGTAAGAATTTGATTAATTTATTAGCCTTTTCAATAGACTCCTTCGTATCCAATTTAATGCAACACTTTGTTAAAATTGTTAATGTAGAAACTTTTATTTTATATTCAGGTCCACTTTCTTTGATTTCATCAACCATTTTTTCTATAACTAAATAACATCGTTCAAGAAAATAATATGAATCATGATACTTTCCCTGTTGATATAATTGTAACCCATCATTGAATAAAATTCTACAGATGTTGAAAACATTTTCTACTTTCATCTTTATACAATTATCAACCACATTTGCCTTGTTTTCATAAAATTTGGCCATTGAGATATTGTTCAAAAGGAAGGCACTTTGCATATCCAAAATAAGAAACTCCATTTTTAAACCATTCAATATCTTTTCATCTTCATCATTCAAGTTACAGGTCTCAATAAATGGAATAATCTTTTCCACATACTCTTTAACTTGCTTTCCAACATTGAGATCCTTTAAATCAATACACTCATAGTAAGTTCTAAACAAACATTTTATTGTTCCAATTTTACCTAAATTACCGACATTCATCATAGTATAGATTGAGAGTAATAAACAAACAAAATATTTCAATTTCATTACTATTGTGTAAAATCCATCTTTCCATGAATAACTTTCTTTTTCACATTCTTTCATTTTCAAATCAACTACATTCCATACAGATAATGATGATTTTTCCAATAAATGTAACTTTTTGGAAATACTTGAATGAACAGTTTCATCCTTTAATTTAATTACTGGCACATAGTCAATCCTTACGCATTTTTCCGTGGATTCAAGAACTGGTGTTAATGTATCCAATCTTGTACCAATACACGATAATTCAAAAGTTGCATCGTTGTTTACCGTTATATTTTCAAGTATTTGAAATGTGGTATCACAAAATCCTGTATTTTAGAGTTAGTTAATGAGTTCCAATTGAAAATAAAATTAGAAAAAAAATTTCTGGGTCAGTACAAACCAATCATCTCTGTGATTGTAGAAACAATCTCCACGTATATATCCATGTCTTTGGTCTTTGAAGAAGAAGATGAAGTAAATCAACATTAATGATGGCAAAAGGAAAAATAATGAGCCGCATTTTTTCTTGCACGTAATAGTGGCGAGCAATTAAATATTGGGCACCTACAGATCTTTCTTTTAATAATTTACGATTTTTGTTTTCTAAGATAGTTATAAAACATAGATGATTATACAATTAAAGATAAAGTATACCGTTAAGACTGAATCATTTCTTCTTCAATGCTTCCTTCATACCAATTAAACGTGTAACACCAGGCATCCATTCTCCACATTCATTAGTAAATTCTGCTTTAAATTCTTCACCTAAACTTTTAGCCTTAGCACCATTTTCATCGACTAAAGCAGTAACAATTTCATTTAATTTAGCAATACCTGATTGTGATAACAGATCACCTGCTTGTAAATGTTTAATAAGAATATTAACTCTCTTTTCAGTATCAATAACTTGTTTTTCAAATTTTTGTGGGATCTTTGGTTTAACTTTTTCAATTTCACTTAATAATGTAGAACCAATAGATTGAACAAATGCTAAATCAACTGAATCAGCTTGTGGGGTTGCTAATACAGCAGCTGATGTAAGAGTCTGATCTGGGAAAACACCTTGAGCGTTAGTTGGAGTTGTTATTGGTAATTCCTCTTGTGGTTTGTTAAATGCTGGTGGTGCTTGAGAACTTCTTCTTGGCGGTGGTGGAGCAGATGAGAATGATCCTTGTGGTTTACCATAATTTGGTGGAGGTGGTGCAACATTGGCATTAAATGAATTGGCTGATGGTGGGAACTGGAATTGTTGTGGTTGTTGTTGTAATGCTTGTGGTTGTGGTTGTGGTTGGTATTGGGAAGTTTCTGGTAAATAGTTATTGTTAGCTTTTGGAGCATATGGATTTTTAATTACTGGTTTTGGTGGAACTGATTTATTCATAGAACCTGGGAGCGGTGATGCTATTCTACTCATTGGAGATTGAGGACGTGGAATAGTTGGAGGATGGAATGCTTCTGGTTTTGGTGCATATGGATTCTTATTAGTTGCTGCAATTCTTGGTGTGGTTGGTAAAGATGATTGTGATGAACTTGAGTTTTGATCATAGACATTCTTACTTGGAGGTGTTGGCATAGCTGGTGCTTGTGATATAACTCTTGTACCTGATTGACTACGATTATGTGCTAGTGGAAATTCATTTGATGCATTTAAAGCTTTGATTTGTTTATCTTGGAATTGTTGAATATTAGCAGCTGGTGTTGGCTTAACTACAGGAGCTAAATGAGTTGGTAAATCATTCCATCCACCCGTATCTTTTCTTAATGAAGGTGGTAAAATATTTTCCTTCTTTGTTTGAAAACTATTTGATGGTGAAAAAGCTGGTTGCTTTAATGAATCTAGTGCTGTTTTTGGTGCATATGGATTAGCAGATGCTGCCAGGTTAGTGTTGGATGTATTTGGTGAAATAATATTAGTTGGTTGGTATGGATTAGCTGGAGCTTGGAATGAGTTAATTTGTGGTTGGTATGGGTTATAAGATGGAGTAGCAGCACTAACAGGTGTTTGATATGATTGTTGTTGTTGAATATTAGTGGTAGATGGTGATGCTGCAATTGAGTTTGTTCTATTAGATGGTGGTGGTGGTGGGACAATTGAATTTGATCTAGCAGGTGGAGCTTGTGCTAATGGAGCTGAATTCAAAGATGGAGAAGTTGCTGGTAAAACATATGGATTCCTTTTTGCTGCATATTTGTTAGATGCTTTAGATGTCGAAACGACAGATGGTTGATCTTGTTGCTGTTGCACAGGTTGAGAAACTTGTTGAGAAGCAAAATCTGGAGCTGCAGTTTGAGGAAGGACATATTTGGAAACAGATGGTTTTTTAACATTTGAAATATTAGAAATATTGGTAGTAACATTATTTGAAACATTTTGAATGAAGGCTTTTGAAATTCTATTTTTTTCAATTTTAATTTCTGGAATTGAATCAGAAACCATGTTTAATAATTTATAAGCTAATTCATAATGACCGTAGTTGACTAAGGAGTCGGCATATTCAACAAAAATCTTACCTAATTCAGATGAATCACTTGATAATTCAAATTTAGAAGTTGATTGGAAAATGACAATCTTTTCAATAACTTCACCTAATGCTTTAAATCTTGCTTCAAATGCAGTATTTTTAGAACCATTATCATTATTAGTTGATAAATAATATGATTCATATTTAGATAATTCAGATAACCAAATTTGTGAGACTTTATCTAATGAATCAGATGCAATAAAACAAGATAATGCAAAATCTCTCTTATTCTCTAATTCAGAGTTTAATAACCTATCACCAAGTAATCTCATTTCTGAATTGAAAGATGCTTTACCAGTTGAGAATGTAATAATTGAATTTGCAATATTCTTCCATGATTCAATATTAGCATTCTTAACAATGTCATTAATTGATTTATTACTTGCACTGTATAACAATCTAGAAAATGAATTTTTATCTGCAAATTTTTGGAAAAATGCATTCTTAACCTTATTTTTTAATGCATCAGATGAATCTAAGGAAATGATTAAAGCTTCCATAATACGATCTTTTTGTATACATAAGTCAATTAAACTTTCAGTTTTGTTAGTCAATAATAAATCAATAGCAGATTTTTCAAAATCATCATCTTTATCTTTAACATCAATTTCAAATTCACCTTCTGGAATATATTCCTTAACATCAGCAGTTGTGAGAGTTGATTTATTACCATTGCTTATTTGATTGAAGAAATCATCATCATCAATAATTTCAGAATCTGCAGCAGGTGAAATTGGAGAATCGGATGGAGTTGTTTCCTCTTTTTCTAAATCTAATAATGAGTCAACTGTACCATTTGATAATAATTTTTTTAACAAAGTCCAATCTTTAGAATCATTTGCCTTGGAAAAGGTTGATAATTTTAATTCGCATAAAGGTTTGAAATCTTTAGTTGCAATAGCTGAAACTAATTCCTTAGCTGATGTATCAATTGATTTATCGTTATTTGCAATTTTAACAACTTTAATATCATTTTTATTTGCAATTGCTAATTTACCACCATAACCAAACTGAGCTGAAATTGGTCTCTTTAACCAAATTGGAGCTTGATTAACTTTGAAAACAGGTTTTTGAGTTTCTGTTGTTGAAATTTGATTCCAGAAATCATTTTCATTTTCAGTTTTAACATCAATTGATATTGGTCCAGCTGTATCCTGTAATGATTGAATAACTAATTTTTTAGATAATGAAGCAGAAGCAAAGATTTCAGGAATCTTTGGAGCAAATTTAGTTTGATGAATCCAGTTTGGTAATGAAGGATAAGAAGCTAATTGAATACCTTCAATTGGATTCCAAAGTAAAGTTGAATCATCCTTACCAGAAGATAATAATAAATTAGGATCATCGAGACACCAATCGATGGATAAAATACCCTTTTTATGACCTTTAAGGATTTTTTCAGGAGCACTTGAATTTCTTAAATCCCAAGTTAAAATGACAGGTTCACTATCATTATCTGAAGCAGTAACTAATTTAGTACTTTGAGTTGGATGCCATTGAATAGTAGAAAGGTTAATATTTGAATAATTCAATTGTAAGACTTCTCTTTTAACTTTTAAATCCCAAATGGAACCATAACCATTATCACCAGCTGTACCAAAGATATGTGCCATATTATTATTCCAAGCGAGTGAAGAAACTTTACCCATTGGAGAAATTGCTTGACCTGGAGTAATAGCTGTATG
Source organism: Pichia kluyveri (assembly GCA_030062975.1). Classification (NCBI taxonomy): domain Eukaryota; kingdom Fungi; phylum Ascomycota; class Pichiomycetes; order Pichiales; family Pichiaceae; genus Pichia; species Pichia kluyveri. Next base: position 205,047 of record CP125798.1, on the reverse strand, counting down.
TTTAACAGTATCCCAAATGAAGATTTCACCCTTTGAAGCAGATGAGGCTAAGATATGAGATTGTAAAGGATTAAATTTAACTTGTAAAACTGGAGTTGTATGTTTTGTATATTCTTCAATTCTAGCATTTATTAAATCTTGTGGCTTTTCATTTAATATTTTATTAGTATCGTATAATTGAATAGTTGAATTTTCCAAACCACAAGCTAAGATAGAAGTATCTTTACCATTATTCCAATCAATTGAGGAGAATTTACCACTTGTTGATGCAGTATAGATTGGTTCATTACTTTTGTCATCACCACTTAAAGGAGAATAGATCGATAAATGTGAATCTGATGAGAACGTATCATCCATAACACCAGAGAGTGTACCAGTGGCTAGCATTGGAACAGAGTCATGAGACCATGCAAACAAAGCAGTCTCATTAATTTCATTAAGCTTGACCATGATCAATTGCTGTTTAAGGTAGTGAATTAAAGGAGATAATAGTAAATATACAAATAAAAGACCCTACAAAGAGACCACTTGTGTTATTCTTAGATTCCCAAAATGAAAGAATTCGACAACACATCACTCAAATTCATTAATTATGATGCGCGAAAGTTGTGATTTTTTTGAGACTATCCTCAGTTTCTCAGTTTTCCTGTTTAATGATGATCTTGTTCAATGTCTTTTGTAATGATTTCTTCCATGGAGTGACCCAATCGTGCCTACAACATCTTAATACCAGTGTAGTCTGTTTATCTGTGGAAATTATATTGATATTGAAAGTATCACCAGGTTGATCAAACCACATGGCTTTAATCTTGGATTCTTTAACTTGTCCTAGATTAGATATCTCTATGGATGCATTTTCCATTTTAGAAAACCTTTCATCGGTATATTGTTTCATATCTATACCTTCTAAAGATGAAATGTAATATTCGGATATTGGTGCATGTGTATGAATATATGTATTAATGTATTCAACACATGGCCAATTAATTTCCTTTAAATTTATTAATGAATCATTTTTATTAATATTAGGTAACTTCACTCCAATTAAACTTACAAAGAGACCGAATTTGAAACTGATGGTTTCTGGATGATTTTCATTTTGGATCTTTCCACGAATATCAACTGGGATTGCTGTTTCAATATCCTTTGTTGGTAAAAATTCCTTTACACTCAAATTAGAAAGAAGAACTAATAGTGATGTCAATTTGACATTATGATCTCTGCATAATTTCAATAATGTAGCCATTTCATCATTATCGACTGTAACAATTTCACAATCACTTACCTTCGTAATACCATTTTGACATTCTATAGTTGTCAAATTTCCATTCTCCATTAGATCTTTATATGGAGATTCGATTTCTGGTATAACAAAACCTTCTGGTGCTTTGTAATTAATAAATTCATCAGGTGCAGGAAATACAATTGAGTTTGATGATCTCTTGAACAACATTCGATCATACTCACCTTCATTATCTAATAATTTTGATAACTCAACTTGAAAGTTTTTAGTAGAGACCCCATCAAAAAATAAATGATCACAAAGTAATAAAATATATTTGCTATTAATAACTTTCAATTCCCAAGTAACGCTATTTTCATCGTAGGTGAAATACTTTTTATGATATGAGTTAAGTATCGATTCAACTGATTCTTCTTCAACCGTCACAAATTCAACAACATTATCAAATAATATTTCATTAACGATTGTAGCTTTGGGACTTTTTCCGTCCACAGACATCACTAACATTGGATATTTTTCAATCAATAAACGTAAAGCCACACATAATTGTGTTTTATTAACAGGTTTTTCATACTCTGCTAAAATACGTACGTTACTGTAATATCTATTGATAGTCTTATAGTAGAAAAACTGTTCAAACTGAGAAAGATCTCTCATTGATTTCTCTCTAAGAACGTAAAACTTCCTAAATTACTAATAAGATGCAAAATTGACAATCAAAAATTATGTCACATCAAAAACTGAAAAATTCGTAATCAATATTATACACTGATTAGCTCTTTATCATGTATATATCTTTCTTATTAACTAATCAAACACCAAATTTACCCCTATATACTATCAATGAAACCGGAAGATAATAAACCAGCGATTCAAGAAGATGATTCAGATGCGCCAGATCCATGGGATAAACGAATATCAGATACTGGGTGTTTTGAAGAGAATCAAGCATTACAAATTTGTCATTATGATACAGGTGATTGGCGTCAATGTTTGAAAGAAATGCAAGCATTTCGTGATTGTTGGAAGAAGTTCAATAATGATACCCGTGTACATACTGTTGATAATTAGAGAAAATTTACACTTAATTAAGTATTCTTCTAATTTTTAATTATATTTTACTGTATATAGTTTAAGGATATTCTTAGTCCATAGTGGCTTATTCTGAAATACTTTGCATGATTGATAATCGTTGCTCTACTAGGCCTGTATACATCTGAAACACTATAAGAGTTCTTAGATGATTTAAATCAGAATAAAATCATTACGTAATTGTATAAAATTTCCTAATTAGGTACCAGTACAAACCAGCTTCACCAATTGTCAACATTAAAGCTCTTCACTCAGCTTCTTTCCTTCACTTGCTTATACAAGATGGATCTTCTGGCACGTAGAGAGGAGGCATTACAACGTGCCCGAACTGTATGGAAAGATCTTATTGAAAAATATGAACATGCAGGACCCAGTGATGTTGTTGATTTACGTACTGGAGAAGTTGTAATTGATAGAGGTCATTTACGTTCATTGAAAAATGAAGGACATACATTAGTTCAAAGTATGATAGACAATGAGAAAAAGCCAGCTGAAAAACAACAACCAACTAAGAAAGTAATACCTGTAATAACGATAGATTCACCTACGAAACCTAATAATGTATCAGGACGACCTCTAACAAGATCGAGTGTTGCAGGTCATGATAATTTAGTTTTGAGTCCACCATTATTCAAAAATCATAAACAAAACAAACAATCACATATAACTTCAAGTCCTCGACCCGTTGATGATCATGAAGATTCACTGAATATATTATCTAAGAATGTACGATTGAACAATCCATCAAAGGTTCGTAGATATAAGAAAGCTATTTCACGAATATCGCCAAGGAGAAGTCGAATTCACTCACTTTTGAGAAAATCTAAACATGTTCCAAATTAACGTGTTTTCTTTAATTTTATTTTATTTCTTAATTTTGTTTATATTATGTATTCTTTGCTTTGATTTAATTTAATTAGTTGTATAACAGTTTGTATATTACAATAATGAGTAACAAAAAAGATACTCTAGAAAATCTAATTGCTGAAAGAGATCAATTGATTGAGAAAAGAAATAAATTGGAGAAAGTTTCACAGTTTTTACGTGTTCCAGTACATCCAGATTCTGCATCTTTATTATCTAAATATTCCAAATTACCTTCATTAGATATAGAGAAACGTATACAATATAGCAAGTTAACATGTCCTGGAATGGAGATAGTCTCATGTAAGAAGGAAAGAACTGATACAAAACTTGACATGGATATATGTTTAAAATTTTTAAATTCTGGAACTTACAATATACATCTTTCGATTAATGCAATTACCCATTGGGTTAAAAGTTTACAAATATCTCCTTGTGCTGAAATAGTACCATATTCATATACAATAACAAAACTTATTGAAGAATCAGTTATAACTAGAAATGTTTCACTATTCGTATCTACAATGAATTCAATACTACGAATGAAACATAAAATTATCCATACATTCAATGAAATTTTCCAAAATCTACCATCTGGTGTAGAAGTTGATAATTCTAATGGATTTTTTGAACCAATATTGTTCAAATTACCATCATCAATTACATTATCAATACATTGGCTATTGATTATTGAAAATAAAGAAATTTTTTGTAAATCTGATTTCAAGGTATTAACAATCAAAGAATCTAAAATTTCTGATATTTCAACAGTTTTCAAAGATTTATTATCAGTAAATGATGTTAAAGTTGCAACATTACAATTATTAGAAATTTTATAGAAAAGCTAGAAAAAACAAACACATTAACAAACACGAATTATCTATATTGCATTTCAACACCAGCTCTTGAAAATCCACATTTTTCATAAAACCCAACATTTTTTTCATCACAATCTAAAATAACTTTATAACAACCATTCTTTATTGCCAGATCAGTCAGATATTTTAACATTGATAATCCGATTTTAGAACCTCTCATTGATTTATCAACTGCAACATCTTCAACATGACCAACTTTTGAAAATCCATGAATTAATTTAGATTCAATAAGTAATGTACTAATACCAACAATTTCACCATTTGGATCTTTGATAGTTATAGTAATATGTTTATCACTCTGTTCACTAACATATGTTTCAAATGATTCTTTACTAACTTCTCCGACAACTGTTAATTGTTCAAGTACACGTAATGCACCTTTATCATAATCTTCATTTGTTATTCTTTGTAAAGTAAAACCTTCGGGCAGTGGCGGTATACTCTGTTCAACGAGCATAATTTGTGTATAAGTATGTGTCTAGTTTTGTTTATAGATATTAAGAAAACTAAAAAGAAAAGTATAAGTATAGAAAGAAAGTTACGTTTCATGAAGGATTATAATAATTATTAAAAGGCATTTTTCTCGATGTTTGCAATTAACCCAATCAGGCAATTTTCAAATGGATCTGACATAAAGTTTATAATCTTGAACTTATTTTCGTGTAATATCCTATTCTTATCTTAATATTTTCTTATTATTATGCTTTATTTTGTTCTATATAAAATACAAAAAGGTTTTTATGTACATTGTAATGTAATCTTAAGGTTTCGATTGAATTAATTAGGTTCAACATTATATTTCATTGAAATACCCATTGCACTTAATTCACTATCTAAATATTTCAAAACAAATGGAATTGCAATAGTTGTTGTATTACCACCTCCAATAAATCTTTTACCTGTACCATCTTCCCAAACATCAACATTTTCAATCATATTTGATTTATGACCAATATTTTTATTATCAATTCTAGTTGAACAACGTCTACAACGAATACTTTCACCACCTCCAATTCTAGGAACACTTACTTGTGTACTTAATAATGATCCACAATCTCTACAAACACTTGTATGTGTATAATCTGAACAATTTAATAATCTATCTTGTAATAAAAATGATGTACCGTGACCAATTAATGCATCCCTCTCCATTTCACCAACTCTAATACCACCATGTCTCTTACGTCCCTTAACAGGTTGCATTGTTAATGAATTAACAGGACCTGTACTTCTAACTTGAAATTTATCATTAACCATATGTCTTAATCTTTGATAATAAACAACACCAATATAAATATCTGCTCTTAATTCTTCACCTGTTGCACCTGAATATAATGGTTCATTACCATGATAATTATAACCTGCAGATTTTAATTGTTCACCAAAGAAATCTGCTGGCATATCATCTTCGCTGAATTTCCATGGAGTTGCATCTTGTGATATACCATGTAATGCACCTGCTTTACCTGCTAAAGATTCAACAAACATACCAATTGTCATTCTTGATGGGAAAGCATGTGGATTAATTATAACATCAGGTTGAATACCAGTTTCTGAGAATGGCATATCAATTTGTGGCCATTTTCTTGAACAAACACCCTTTTGACCATGACGTGAAGAAAATTTATCACCAATTAATGGTTGTCTTGTAATTCTATATTTAATTGATAAAGTTTGACATTCTGTATTACCATTATCATCACTTAATAATTTAACTTCTTCAATATATGCAGGTTCATTTGAATGATAAGTTTTAATTTTAGTTTTACCTAAAACTTCATCATAATAACAACAAATTGGATCACCTTCTTCAACATGTACACCAATATATGGTAATCCATCTTCATCTAATTTTTCTCTCCATTCAATTGGAGTTTCATCAGGTCCAAAACCAAAATGTTGAGTAATTGGATCATTTCTACGTCTTTGTTGACTTAAATCAATCTTTTCAACTTTATAAACAACACCATATGCGAAACCTCTTTCATCAGTTGATTTATTAATAATCATGGCATCATCCATATCATAACCAGTATATGAAATAACTGCAACAACTGCATTTGTACCATTAGGGAAATTATCCATTCCATAATCATCATATAAATTAGCTTTAACAATTGGAGTTTGACCTGCTTGTAATTTATATAATTTATTATCAGATCTATGAACCAATGCAACACCTGGAGTACCCATTGTTTGTTTACCCATTTGACATTGATACATATTTCTTGGAGATTGATTGAAATCTGAGAATGGTGTTAAATTAGCTAAAATTGATAAAATATTAGTTGGAGAAAATTCACAATGTGAATGAACATTATTTTCAATTTCATCAGGTATAACTGCAATATTCATGAAAACTTGTTCAAATGGACCAACAATATCTAATTTATTTAATGGTAAATAATTAACAGGTCTAATTAATCTTGAACGTCCACCAAATAAATATAAACCAGGATATTGACCATGATTTGAAGGTGGTACATAACCAATTTCTAATGATAATGGTATACCATATTTTTCAGAATCTTCAATTTTCCAATATCTTAAAGTATCAGCAATTATTTTACCTTGTTTATGAGAACAATAACCAATAATTTTACCATCTAATTGAACACAACAAACATTTTGACCTGCAATTGAAACTGATGAAGAGTTTGGTTTAACACCTAATTTAAATAATTGCATTGGAATTTTACTTGTATCAATATTTTCAGTTGTAATTTCACATTTATGAGCTAAATGGTTTAATAAACCACAAGGTGAACCATCAGGTGTATGAACAGGACATAAGAACCCCCAAGATTCAGGTAATAATTTACGAACAGTTGTTGTTTTCAATTCAGCGAAGAAAGAACCTCTATGAACCATTCTAAAATGTGATATAAATCTATGGAAATTAATTTTTTCTGCAACAACTGTATAACCACTAACTTGTTGTAAATCTAAACCAGATTGTGAAACTAAATTACCAGTTGATAAGAAATATTGTAATTTTTGACCAATATTTTCATTAATTCTTGAGAAAACTCTAGTCATATATTTTCTATCATTAAAATTAACTGCAATACCTCTATTAATATCGGATTGAATTTGTAATTTTAAATTTGATAAATATTCATCAATTTTTTCCTTTAAGATCATACCATAGAGGAACCCACCTAATAAAATTTCTTGATGTTGAGTTGAATCTGGATTATCAGGTGAACATTCACCAGCGACTAATGAATATAATTTTCTAATCATGAAACATAACATTTTAAATTTATCATTATTATCATTTAAATGAACTAAAACAATTCTATTTAAAACTTCATTACCAACATCAATATCAGTCATATCAGGTGAAGCATTGAAAACAATTCTAAATTTTTTACCTAAATAAGCAACTGATTCTTTATTTGAGTTTAATTTATAATTTTTAAAAGTTCTTAATAATAATTCCAATCTATCAGTTAAGAAAGAATTATCAACATCAGAACCGACAATATTATCAAAAATTTCTTTATCAGAAGTTTCAATTAATGCTTTAAGGATAAGAGTAACAGGTACTAAATATTCATTTTTTTTCCAAGAGAATCTAAAGGTAACATTACCATCATTAAGATAATGTAAGACATTAGTTTGAGAAGTTTGATCTGGTCTAACTGATCTTAATTGAACACCAAATGCAGAATAAGAAGCACCTCTATTACCGAAAGAAGGTCTAATAATTGCCATTGGATGATTTCTTCTTTGAACAATAAGCATACGAATTAATTTTTCGATACCATTAACGATGAAATAACCACCTAATTCATCACTTTCTTCTCTTAAGTTAACTAATTGATTTGGGGATAAATTATTTAAATGACAACGATTTGATTGGACCATAATTGGTAATTGACCAACATCTCTAATTTCAGTAATTTCTTCATCATTATCATTAATTGACCAAGCTAATTTTAATAATAATCTACCTTTATAAGTTGAATGTCTTTCTCTACATTCACTTGGATAAATATTTCTATTGATTGATAATTTATCAGTTAAAGGTACGGAAGGTTTAGCAATTTGAACTGAATCAACTCTAATTTTTAATTTATTTGGACCAATTTTTTCAGGATCTTTTGAATCAAAAATTGTTTTATAACCAATATCTTTAACAGCTAAATTAAGTATATCATCAGTTAAAGCATTAAATGAACCAATATGAGGTTTAACTGCATTTTCTAATAATGGGAAATTTGATTTATCCTCTGGAGGATTTATAAATCTATTTTCCCTCTCTAAAGTTCTAAATTGAGCTTTTGTCATTATTTGAATAAATGAAGGGGGGGTTGATGATTAGATGTGGTGTATGCTGTGGTGTAATACAAAAAGATACAATCAAATCAAAAAATTAAGTTAAAATGAAAAAAAAATTTAAATAAAATTATTAAAATAATTTTTCATCATCAAACAGTGTCTTCTAATTAGTAAAGAAATTATTATTATTATTATGCTTACCGTAATCTGATAGGAAAAAAAAATTTTTTCTATTAACGTCGATGCGTCTGTGTTTCATTTTTTTAAATTGTTGGGTCGATGCGTCTGTGATCAAAAGAAATGGTAGTTACGTAATTACTGTAGTTTTTTTGATGAGCCTTCATCTTATACGATCACTATACGATTAGAAGGCTCATCCTTATGTCTATAGGTTTTATTAATTTAGTATTTAGTATTTAGTACAGCATCTGCCCTTGTATTTTCTTTTACAGTTTTATTAACCACATCTTCTTTGTCTTTTTCTTTTTATTTATCATGTTTTTAAAATTATCATCTACCTAATTATGGTATTATATTAATACTAAGTATATTATCAAAAATATCATTACGTAATAACCTATTAACTATCTATACATACTAAATTCAATTTGGTAATAATAAATTTTTCACATTCTAAATTTTTTTTTCATAATTTTTCATTTCTTCGGCAGGAATGATTCACCAGCTTTGACTTTTCTTTTCAAATCACTACAATACTGATATTTTTCTACATCTTTTCAGACTTCTTATATATACCTTCTTAGTTTTTTTCTTTTAACTAACCAAAATCATATACAATGAAAGTATCTGATAAATTATTAGCAGCTCATAGAGATCCATCATCTCCAGCTACTTTTTCATTTGAATTTTTCACTCCAAAGACAACTCAAGGTGTTCAAAATTTATATGATAGAATGGATAGAATGTATAATTTAAATCCTTTATTTATTGATATAACTTGGAATGCTGGTGGTAATTTATCTAATTTAACTTCAGAAATGGTTAATATAACTTCAACTGTTTTAGGTTTAGAAACTTGTATGCATTTAACTTGTACAAATATGCCATTAAAATTAATTGATGATGCTTTACAAAATGCTTATAATTCAGGCTGTCAAAATATTTTAGCCTTAAGAGGTGATCCTCCATTAGATGGTTCTGAATCAACAGGTGATTTTAAATATGCAAAAGATTTAATTAATCATATCAGATCAAAATTTGGTGATTATTTTTGTATTGGTATAGCTGCTTACCCTGAAGGTCATCCTGAAGAACCTGATAATTTGAAAACTTTAGAATATTTAAAACAAAAACAAGATGCAGGTGCTGATTTCATAGTTACTCAATTATTTTATGATGTTGATAATTTTATTAATTGGGCAAAACAATGTAAAGATTATGGTATTAATATTCCAATTATACCTGGTATTATGCCAATTTCAAATTATAATGCTTTTATTAGAAGAGCTAAATGGAATGGTGTTAAAATTCCTCAAAATTTCATTGATAGATTAGATCCAATTAAAGATGATGATTCAAAAGTTAGAGATGAAGGTTGTTTATTAATGGCTGAATTATGTCAAAAATTAATTGATTCAAAATTAATTAATCATTTACATTTTTATACAATGAATTTAGAAAAATCTACAACAATGTTATTAGATAAACTTAATTTAGTTTCATTAAATTCTAAAATGAATTATGAATTAGAGAATTCAAAACCTTGGAGAAAATCTTTAAATCCTTCAAGAGAGAGTGAAAATGTTAGACCAATTTTTTGGAAAAATAGAAAATTTTCTTATATTCAAAGAACTAATAATTGGGATGAATTTCCAAATGGTAGATGGGGTGATTCAAAATCTCCTGCATTTGGTAGTTTAGATATGTTTGAACATGAAATTATTAGACATTCTCCAACAAAAATTTTACAATTATGGGATAAACCTTTAAATATTAATGATTTAGGTAAATTAATTATCAATTATATTAATAATAAAATTAATTGTTTACCATGGTCAGATACTCAAGTCACAACTGAAATTAATTCAATTAAAGCTAATTTAATTAAATTAAATGAAAATGGTATTTTAACTATTAATTCACAACCAAAAATCAATGGTGTTAAATCAAATGATCCAATCTTCGGTTGGGGTCCATCAAATGGTTATGTTTATCAAAAACAATATTTAGAATTTTTAATTCCAAAATCTAAAATTGATAATTTAATTAATAACATCAATGAAATTAATGAATTAAATAATTATGATATTCTTAACTATATTATTACTGATTCAAAGACAACAACCATTTTAAAATCAAATATTACTGATCAATCTGACGTTAATGCAGTTACTTGGGGTTGCTTCCCTGGTAAAGAAGTTGCACAACCAACAATTGTTGAAAAAGTTTCATTCCTTGCTTGGAAGGATGAACTTTATTTAATTTTGAAAAAATGGTCAAATGTTTTGTTAAATTCTTCGAATGATTTAACCAATCAACCTGATGAATCGGATAGAATAAATGATTTAAAATCTTCTAAATTTATTAAATCATTAATTGATGATTATGTTTTAGTTAATTTAGTTGATAATGATTATGTTAATCAAGACGATAGAATCTTTACATTATTTGATAACATTTAATACTGTTCCAACAACAAAAACAACAACATCAACTGTTCATATTCATATTCATATTCATATTCATATTCCATAATATAATGATATAATGATATTATCATACATTCTCTTTAATTTCAACACGGCTTTTAGTACACAAAGGCAGGTCCATATTCAACACAAAAACCGCCGATCAATTTTTGTTTCTTAATTATATTTCATTTTCATTTTTCTTTTACCTCTCTTTTAATGGTTTCAACATCGTATTTAATACATATTTCAACATGCCCTAACACACACATAACTTACTTGTATAATATATCCCTCTTATATAGATTATATAGTCCTTTTCTAAGTCCTCAACGGATAATGGTTTTTCAACATGAAAATTTAATTTTTTTTTTTCAAACGCTAGTACATGATGATGTAAGTTTTTTTTAAGATAATAACAAAGAAGTATCATTGATTCATTTCTTTCAGAAAGACAATGTATATTTGTTCTATAACTAACACTGTCACAGATACACCTGTTTTATCACTGAAATCAAATAGGATATTTGATAAATTAACATTAACCAATTACATAGATAAATTCGGTAAAGATCCAATAAATAATGAATTAATGAATATTGATGATATAATTGAAATTTCAATACCTGAAATAAATCAAAATAATCAAAATGAAATAACTAATGTTTCATCAGTTCCATCATTATTAAAATCATTTCAAAGTATTTGGGATAATTTAAGTATCGAACTATTTCAATTAAGGAAAGAATTAGATATAACCAAGAAAGAATTATCATTATCATTATATAGGCAAGATGCTGCTGTTAATGTTGCAGTTAATGCATGTAAGGAACGTGATGATGCAATTCATGCTTTAGAACAATTTATGAAAGATAGTGGTAACTCACAAAATGATGTAGTAAATAATGCTGTAAAAGAAACTGAAAAGGAAACTGAAATCGAAATTGATAATGATAATGAGGTTGACAATGTTGATGAAGATTGGTTACCAATTTCTGAAAAATTAAATGAAGAACAAATTAAGCTTGTTGAAGAACATAAAACTACTAATAAATCACTTAGAGGTAAATCTCCAATATATTCACTCGTTCAAGAAAATGAAAACAATGATGAAAGTCATAATTTATCTACATCTACAGATTTCATTGATACACTCAAAGTTGGAGAGAAAGGTTCACTAACTACAATTAAACAAAATCAAAAGGGTGATTCCGCTGTATTGGTCTACTCAGAAAATTATTTTCAATTAATAAGTTTATCAAATACTTCATTAGAACCCTTATCTGAAATTCATACATCAGCAAAGGGTAAATCCAAGAAAACTGTCTTTTGGATGAATGAAACACCATATGTTTTGAATTTCCCAGCACAACGTAAAAATGCCAAAGCTGATAGTAATAATGTCCAATTAATTAATATTCAATCAAAGGAGAAAACAGGTTTCAGATTGAATAGTGAGAATTTAAAAGATATCACTTCAGTTATTGGACATCCATCAATAAATTTATTCATTGTTGCATTTAAAGATCATTTAGAATTTGTTTATGATTTGAAAAGCGTTTTTATTCAACAATTATCATCTAATATAAATTCAATTCATTTACATCCTGATGGAATGTTATTAGGTATTTCATATATTGATGGTAAAGAAATTGATATCTATGATTTATCTGAACGTCAATTCAAATTAAAGATTGATTGGGGGGTTGAAAATTTGATTGATTTTGAATTTGCAATTAATGGTTATTTAATGATTATAGTTGTTGAAGGTAAGGCGATGGTATTTGATTTACGAAAAAATACAGTAACTTTAGAATCTAATGTTGATACAAGTCGGTTTAATGGAATTTTCATTGATGAAGGTGTTTCATTAATTGTATGCAGTAGTCATTATGTCATTCTTGATCCAAAGGGTAAATCAATTGTAAGCTCTGGTGCAATTAACACATCATCTCAAGTACTATCACTTCACACAGATTTTGAAAATGGTAAAATTCAAACGATAATGGCAACAGACGGTGATTCTGGGGATGTTGTTCTAACAAACTTTATCTAAACTTAGGATGTCAATCATTATCTATCTAATATGTAACATTATATAAAAAGAAATAACAATAAAATAGAATTAGAAAAAAATTACACTTTAATTTCAGGGAATGTAATTGTTTGATTAAGATCAATTGTACCAAATGTAAGTGGACCTAAATGAGGTTGAATATTATAACCTAGTTTGAAAGTACCCGTACGACCATGTAATTCAGGTGAATAATCCCATAATGAGTATTTAGATTTAATATTTTTTTGATTAAAATACATTTTACTCTTATCATCAAATATTTTATCCCAAATAACAATTTTATCAGCATTTTCATTATCATTATTATTACTATCATCATTATCAATTTCAACATAAACATATGCGAAAACTTGTTTAGTATTCCAATCAACTAAATCATTAAAATCTGCAACCATATCAAACTTAAATTTAGCATTTTCCTTAGGTTTTTGCTTAGTTGCACCATAATTCCTCGTATTTTTCAATGAAACTATAGGTTTTGCAGATTTAAATCTAATTTGATTATTTAAAATAGGTGGATTTGCAATTGTTAATATTGATACAAGAATCATAACAATGAACACACCTGTTGTTATGATTGAAGATAATGTGTTTGCCCTCTGTGCTAATGAATGCATGGTTGTTCCTACAAATTAATATCTAATATCAGGAAGTACGTGTAACGTGTTGTCAAGTGTCCTTTCTCTGATCTTCAATAATCATGACATGAAAATAATTATAAGAATCGCTTACGTAATAATACACAGTGCTATATACAGGTTCTATTATCTTATAGTGTTCATCTCTAGGTATCCTTGTAAAGAATCTCTTGTCTATCGTTATACTCCTTTTGTGCCTTGGCCTTGGCTTCACGGACTTGTTTACGTGTTTCTCTATGAACGGCTCTAATACGTCCACGTACCTCTCTTTGTTGTTGTTCAATTTCTTTTCTAACATCAAAATCCAATTTCTTATCTTGAATACGATCTGTTAAATATTTCAGTTCATCAAGTAATTCTTTACACCTTTGACGACCCTTTATGACAACTTCTAATTTATTTAACATTGACTTACGTTTAGCACGTTGTCTCGATATCTTCGTTTGACGTCTTTGTTCACGATAGAATATTCTACGCATACTCTTAGTTTGTAAATAACTTGATCTAATATGACGTCTTTCCTTTAATAAATGTTCTAAATTATGAAGAATATACTTGTTTGATGATCTTCTCAATGTCTTCATTAAATCGAGTCTTTGACCATATGACAATCTCTCACTTAATGCAATCGAAAGGTTCTTAATAACATCATAATAAACATCAGCTCTAAATTCATATTCAGGTTTACGTTTCATAAATGGTATAAGATCAGTTGTATATTTTAATTTAACTCTCTTAAATTGCTGATTTCTGATATGGATTGGTAAAAGGTATTTATCAATAAATGTTGCTGCTTCCTCTAAACATACAATTCTTTCACTTAGAAATAATGCAGTCTCATTTAAGTTTTTATTACTCATTACTATACCCTTTTGAATTAATTCACCAACTATATTAGTAACTTCATTCAATTTGTCAGCAGTTTCTAATTGTCTCAATCTATAAATCCAAATATCATAGTGAGACTTTTTAATCCAATTAGGTATTTTAACTCTTGCATCAGGCTTCTTCTTAACCTTATTATCATCATAATAACTTCTTAAATTAATATCTTGTTGTGAATCTAATCTACTAAATTCGTTTCTATCTTCAATTTTATCTAATCTAGCTTGTGAATCTTTAAATCTGGAATTTTCATTCAACTTAGTTATCATTTCCAAATAAGTTTCATATTTTTCGTCAAATTCAATCCATCTTTCCTCTTCACCCAATAACATTAATTCAATATTTAAAATGTGTATATTATTAGTTAATGTATTTCTGCTTGTTTCAAGATATGCTTCAAATAATTTTCTTGCTTCAAAAATATCCTTATATTTAATCACAGCTTTAATAACTAATTTGAATGACATTGGATTTAAATCTGCATTTAATAACCCAAACTTATCATTCTTTCTATTTGTCAACACATCATCTAATATAGTAATAGTTTCATCAATACTATTTCTTGCAATCCATGGCATTGAAACATTACTTTGTAAAACTAATGAATACATCTTAGGTGTCGGCGAAACATTATTTATTAATGCATAATTAACAAATTTCTTTGTCAACCATGGTCTATTTGTTCTTAAAGCTGAAAAAATCATTTGATTAAAAATCATTGATGGAAGTTTATCAATTTTGAGGGTTTCTTTAATTTCCTTCAATTTATAATCAACTCCAAATGAGCCATTTTTTCTAACCCAATAAGCCATATATGAAACATATGCTTTATCATCTATATCACCTCTATTTATTGCAATAGTTGATGCTTTCTTCCAAATATGTTCATAAAGTTTTATATCTTTACATTTAATTGCACTATCTAATGCTAAAACACTATCTTGATAAAAAATTTCATTTTCCTTCATTTTCATATAATTATCAATTATTATATCAAATCTATTTGCATGGAAATGTGATTTCATAATAAATCTACTATCAATCCTTTCAATATTAAGATTGAATTTTGGATAATAGAATTTTAAAATATATTCAATACTTTTATAATCTCCCATTTCAGCAAATTTGGTGAAAATTGGTATAAATATAGCTTTCGGTAATCGAACTTCCTTTTTAACTAATTCATCTAAAACCATATAGACTGACTGTATTTCATTCATATATGCTAATGATTGCATCATTAGTCCATAAGATTTAGGTGTTAAATTAACTTTATAATGAGAATACGCTGTAAACCATTGTAATGCATCCTCATATGATTTAGTATTAACGTATGATTGAATAATTGATGATAGGATTTGATCATTTGGTTCAAAACCTCTTTTAAGATAATTCTCCCATAATGACATCATAACTTTATGAGTGCCTGGACGAATTGATAATGCTGTGAATAATGTGATATATTGATCTTTTGTTATCACTTCATTATTTTCATATCTGGTTGTATAAATTTTTTCTAATTCATCCCAGTCTTTAGTTCTTGCTAAAATGATTAAGATAGGGTGTAAGGTTTCATCAGATTCAAAATCTGGATCTTCTTTTATAAATTTTTTCAATTTAGTTTTAGCTTTTGCAAATTGTTTATCTGTCGTTAATGCTTTTAAATAACCAATCTTATCAGGTTTTGTAATTGTGAGCTTTAGTTTTATCTTCAAATGATAGAAAATTTGCCCCACATATGTATTATTTTCATATTTACTGTGTGTATAAATCAAGACTGAGAAAACATTACTCAATTGATTGTTATCATATTTTAAATCTTTTTCAAAATTCTTTGGTAAGAAATGGAGTTTATTATTTCTGAGATAAATTATAGGTTGGATTTCTCTATTATATCGTAGTTTTTCATTATCGTAACAATATTCATACCAAAACTTAAATCTTAAAGTTGTTATTTCTAGTTTAGATAATGCAGAAATCAATTTATACTGAAACGAACTCTCATTAATATTAGTATTATCGTAATGCACATCAAAGTACTTTTTCAAAAATTCATATTGTTGGTCAAATTTTGGGTTATTAATTTCATTGAAAGTAACAAATAACTGATTGATCATATTTGGAGGAAAATAAATATTCATCTTAGAATCCAAGTTTGTCAAGTAATCATATAAATTTAGTTGTGATATTTTATCAAAGTTTGAATACAGAGTAGAGACAATTCTTAATGTGAAATATTTCAATCCATCAAATTCATTCTCTAATAATAGACGGTTCAATATCGGTTTAGTATCGTCAAATATAATCATATCTGTTAAATTCATTAAATCTTTTATGTATGGATCATTACTTAAATTTTCAGTGGATTTCCAAATAATTGGAATTTTATCATATTTGAAAACTTCAAAGAATGTGTATAAATCATTAGGTGTTCCAATTTTATCAAAAATTTCAATAATTTTACTGCATTGACCAAAATTGAAAAACAAATTATAATTAGGTAAAACTGATTTAACTAACTGATATGCTAAATCATATTGTTTATTGGTATATAACCAATCAAAGAGTTTAGATACTTGTAAAATTGAATTGGGGGTAATTGATTCAGGTAATTTCATATCAAAATACTTTAGTTCATTATTAACTGCATCTAATTTATGTATTGCTATTTCTCTTATACTACCATCTCCATTGGTAATAATTGTATCATTTCGTAATATCCTATTTGTTGAGAAGCGTCGAATAGACATCGTTATATTTACATGTTCCTTATTTCGTATTGTATGTCGAAAGTGGTTGTACTCTAATGTATTATATTGTCGTTGATTGCTATTGGTTGATGGCGAAAATCTAGGATTCGGTATTTGATCAAGTGATTTCTTCTGATCAAATGAACGCTTCACTATTAGAGTTTCCCTTCCATGGAAAAATGTTTTTCTGAATTGGCTCATTATATATATGATGAATAATTGATTGATTGATCCCCCTGATAAGTTCTATAAAATGTTGTTAATATGTACAGATTTGGTGTTCTTTTTTATTAGTAGGGTTTTGTTGGGATCAGAGTCTCTTTTTCTGCAATACTGTCACTATACAAATTTGACAAGCTCGATTGTATTGCTGATATTGATGATAAGTGAGAGAGAATGGATTCAAATATGGTCAAATAGAGAATATGTTCGAAGATGGAGATGTAAATCCTTCCCAATTGTCATGCCAGAATAGTAAGTTCCAATTTTCCAGGAAATTTAATTTTTCACCTTCACTCACTGTGTGGGAGGATTAGCAAAAAAATATTTTTTTTCACTTTAAAATTTATTTTCTTTACAGGTTAGGAGTATTTCTTAGTGATTAATACATAAAGTATAGGTAAGCATAATGGCATTAACTGGTAATAGAAATATACGAGGAAATAAAGGTCCTAGAAAGGATACTAGAAAATATCTCAATGGTAAACAGGGAAAAACAGATGAGATTAGAAAAGCTTTGACACATAGAGCTAGACTTAGGAAAAACTATTTCAAATTATTAGAAAGAGAGGGATTAGATGTGCCGAGTAAGGAAGGAAGTGATATAGTTGAAGAACATTACAGGGAAGAAAGGGCTGCAGATGATAATGATAATGATTCAGAAAATGAAACCGAAGAGAATGAAGGACCTAAATCAGAAATTGATATAATTAAAGAAAAAGTTAAAGAACATAAACCATTAACATTTCAAGAAAGAATGGCATTGAAAAAAAGTAGAAAAGAATTAGATAAACAAAGAAAAATGGAATCTACCAAGAAGAAGATACAAAAAATGAAAGAGGAAAACTACCAACGTCAGAGACAAACTGAACGTATAAGAAACACTAAAACTAGAAAAGGTCAACCTCTTATGGGTCCAAGAATCAACAGTTTACTTGAAAAGATTCAGCAAGATAAAACCAATAATAAATAATTAGTTCGTTCCTTAGATATCCACTAAATTGTATAATAACTCTCTTTGTAATGATTCAACATTTGCATCAGTTTCATGATATTTGCTAGTGATACCTCTTGTTTCACTAACAAAGGAATTTTTGTAATCACTTAATTCTACGATCCTTCTCTTTTTAGTATTTTTTATAGCTTCCGTATTGGTATCACTGGTGTATAATCTAACTTCACCATTTAACCCCACTGCAACAAATCTATAGCTATTTTTGAGTGATCTATTTTTAGTTGGTATCCATGGAGGATAAGCTTTAATGAGTGAAAGTCTTGGTGTATAACCCACATTTATTTCTGAATATTTGACTAATTGTTGATTGCATAATGATAATGTTCCCTTTTGATAATCTGCAACTATAAAATCTGTATGGTTATTACAGATTATATCAGAACAACGGTATTCAGGAATTATCTTATCATTTGTAGTATCATTTAAGGTATGCATGTAACGAAGTTTCATCACTGTATTATTTCTTAATGTAACTAACAAATCTGTGTAAAATGGAACTTTTTCTTGTTTGGAATTTTGTTGCACAATTTCAAACTTTTTAATAGGTTCAGTTCCATGATAGTTGAATACATCTTGGTCAATTAAAAACTTTTCACCTGATTCGATTGAAAATGATAATATATCACAATTTGATGAAAGAAACAAACGCAATCTGTCCTCCAAAATGCATTTAAGATCAGTTATAGGTGATTCTGTTTTAATTACCGGTGTAAGTGGTTTGACTTCAACATCTTTGGTAGTTTTGTTTTTTAAAATCTGAAATATTTTCAGGCATCCCTCTGTTTTCTTTTTTATACATCCAACAGCAACATAGTAATACTTTTGTTCAAATTTATCAATTGCAATTTCACACCCACATAGTGGAATTGCATCTTCTTCAAAAAGCTTGTTTATACTCTCTCCATTCTTTAAAAGTTTCATTCTTTTATAATCAAAAAATTGAATTGGATCTGCTTGTTTGACAACTCCAGGAATAGGTATTAACATAATTAAACCATTTGATAAAGGAACCATTCTCATTGATTTTGAATTTAGTTTTTTACTTTTAACTAATGTTCCAGTAGTGTTTGATACAGCAACTATTGATAGATCATTATAGCGCAAAAGCGCAATTTCATTAGCTGCGCCATTACTCCCATTGAACTTACAACAACTAATAATACCGGAGTCAAAATCATCACAAAACAAAACTCTTTTAGGATAGTATGATGACTTTATATCAAGTTTCCAAAGGTAATCGGATTTTAACAATATATCATTATTATTTGTTTTGATTATATCAATTTGATTTTTGTCGGATAACTTAAATGTACCTAAAACAGACCAATCTGTTATATCATTTAGTTGACCACCTTTGATTTTCAAAAATGAGTAATCACCTTCCTTTGATGTTAATATGTATAGATCATGGCTATTCAAACAAGTAATATCATGAGGTTTGAAAATATTAGTTTTCAATTTTAACACACCATCATTCATATCCTGCTTTAACTTATCTGTCGTGAAAAGCTTTACCATTTCATCCTTGTTTCCATTCTGTTTGAAAATATTTATGAATCCTTCAATAAATCCAATAAACAAATACTTGACGTTATTTATTAACACAAATTTCAACATTGACAGATTTTTGAAATTATTTTGATCATCTCTAAAGCTTATGTTATTAAATGTCACTTGTGTATCACTCTTTTCAGCTATTTCAAATATGACAATTCCATATGTATCCGTTATTTTGGAATATTTAAGTATAGAGACCGTGTTACCAGCAACAACGGCAGTTATACACTTATCAGGAAATTCAAATTTCTTTACTATATTCAAAACAGCATCAAAAAGTATCATATGCCTTGTAGAAATCAAACATAATTTGTCGCCTATGTACTCTAATACTATCACTTTGCCTTCAATTGGCACATCTACTTCCAAAACTAGAGTGTTTTCGACGGAGTTATATTTATAGATTTTATTACTTTTACCATCGGAAACCCATATCAAATCGCCTTTAAGTGGGTACAACTTACTCTGTGGTTTTGCATCTGCACTTTTTATTGTACTAATGATTTTACCAGTATATCCATTTTTGATTTTGAAAATTGAATTATTTGATTCCTGGCCACCCAATGCCCAGAACTCAGATTCGTTCGCTTCAATCGGTAATGTATCATTTGAAGCATCAATAATCTTATAGTCAATCATTGGATAAGGGTACAGTGACGACCATTTGTCAGCTGTAACGGGTCTTAAAATTGGTATGTCATTTTCAACAACTATTTTAACAATTTTCGATTCAGTTACTCCCATTTCATTGGCGAATATGAAACTAAAGTTGGATGTATTTTCAATTGTTTCAAATTTAAAAAAGGAAACCGTGTGCTTATATTTGAATAATCTTGTCATTTTTGTAAGGTATGTGTGTTTCTGTGTATCATAAAAAATATCCAGTAAAAACACCGTTCTATTATGAGACGTTGAAATTAGGACCTGATCATGTAAATAAACATCAATTGATAGTTTATCACTACCTTTGACAGAAATTTTCTTTTTAGGGATATAATATGAATTTAAAACAAATTTGGTAGTTGTATCAGGATATTTAGCTTTATGATTTTCAGTATCTTCACCACCAGTGAAAAAGTTCATATGTTTGATTGTATAACCTGATTCTTGCAGGAATAGTACTGAACGAGATGCATTTAAAGGAATAATATTTAATGGAACTTCGAATGTATTTTTCATTGAAAACTTATTCCTCAATAATTTGTTTACATCTTCAAGGTTTTGAATCCCATTAATGGACAATGTGTTATTCTTCTCGTGTGATGAGTAAACTAACATTTCTTCAGTTGATGAAATTTTCAGTAATGTTGCATTAATTACATTTTCAGGTATATTATAGTGCTTAAGCAAGAACGGTATTCTTTTGTTATTGTAATGTATCTTAAAAGATTCAACAACATTTTCATGAATGAAAAACACTGTATCAGTTTTATCACTTACTAAAATATTTGAAAGATGGCCGGCATTTGTAGAATATTCAAATACAACATATGGTTTAAAAGACTGTATATTTCTCTCATATGAAAAACGAATTAACAATATTTTAGAAGAACTTAAACTCAAAAGTAATGTATCATCATCATCATCCGTCGTCCCTTTAATAACAGCGGAGGCTTCAACTGTACAAGGTAAAGAATAGAAAAATTCATCATCAATAGAAAATGATGATAAATAAACAAATACTGTAACTTCTCTTTTCTTCCCAGTAACTAAATTTTTGAAATTATCATTGTAACTATCAAAATCACTGAAATCGTCAAATATTTCATTTTGCATAATATAATCACCATTTTCATCATATTTATCATTCTCCTTTGCCTTCAAATCATTCAATTCCTTTGAAACTGTCTTGTAATTTTCTGTTTGTGCAATTACAGAATTTGAATTACCAAATATGGATGACCATTGATCTTTACTCAATAAACCATGTGTTGATCCAACATCCATTTCCATATTTTCAATGTTTTTTACACTGTGACTAATTGAAAAGTCAAAAAATGCATTGTTTGGTAATCTAGAATAAATCAATGTCTCTGCGCATAATTTTGGTTTATTTGATGGGTATATATCCATCGTATGTTCAGTTGCTTGTGTATAAACTATCTGTTTTCTTAAAGAGCCTTTGACTAAACTTATATACATGTGATTCCAATTTTTTTCAACATGAATTGTTGATCTAAGAATTACCCGATTAGGAAATATATTGTCTAAAAAAATTTTTAACTATACAATTTTACACACTAGCTTCAGCTTTAACATCTTCATTATCTAATTTCTCCTCTTTCTCCTTCGCTGGTAATCTATACTTAACATAATTTGAATGTTTTGTATAATAACTAAAATTTTTATCTATTTTATTATTCTCATCAACAACACCATTAACAAATGAGCTTAAAAATTTCCTTCTATTATTAGGTATAGTTTTATTAACATAAGACTCGTGTTTGTAAAGATTATTGAAAATATTGTAGTTTTTCAATCTTGTATCCTCTTTCTTCTTATATGACGACAATTGTGTAAAATATTTCTTTTCCTGTATTTCCCTTTCCTTAGCAACTCTCATATTCTCATACTCTATATCTGAAATATTAGAACCGCCATCAGAAACATCCACATTATTAACCAACCTCTCACTTTTTACCGTACCATTATCTCTCTTCTTTTTCATCTTATTAATGATATGTGAGTAATCATGTTTAACATATTGATCCATTATAAAACGTACTCTAAAATCAATTAATTCTTTCTTAACAACATCTATGATATCAAATGAAACATCAGACAAATCTTTAGGTTTAACAACGTATGTGTTTCTCAATCGTTTACATCTTTCGATATAATCATCTTCATCTATAACATCATCTCTTTTAATAGTCACATCACTGATTTTCTTCAATTTTTCGAAATGATCATTCAAATCATCAATTATTTTATCAACAAGAGATATTTCAACTTCAAATAATTCATTTATCTTATCCATTACGTTCTCTCTATATGAAATATCAGTGAAAACTTCAATTTTCTTCTCATTGTTCATTATATCCATTTTGTTGATAACGTATTGGAATAAATATAACATCATAGCATCTGTAAAATATATGAAAATTATTTGATTCTTCACAGCATGTGGCTTCCCTGTAAAATATGACCAACAAAATTCGGGTGATATAGGTATACTTTCATTATTTTCAAGTAATTTACATTTCGGTATCACATTGATGATTTCTTTAATAATATGTTCTATAAAATTTTCAATTAATGCATTAAATGTTAGTATACTCTTTGGTAAATATAACATCGTTGTAACTAATTTCGGATATAATTTTGCTTTTGTTTGCAGTTCATTAATATTGATGAATCTATGTACTTGATCACATGGATTGACAATTGGTTCTTCATCTGCTTCTTCGTTATCTTTTCCTCTGTTATCACTATTTGTTGAATTTTTGGATAATATATTGTTGAAAAAACTGCTAATTTCTATATTATTGTCTCTGAGAAACTCGTAGAGGTTCCCTGTATCATAAAATTGCAGACTTTTCACAGTTGGTGATGAATTGTGAATATTCGTTAACGCTTCTTTTATTTTGTTATTATTGTCTTTTTCAGTCTCTGTTTTCCCAAGTTCAAAACTATGCATACTGGGCCTGTAATAATTACACTTGAAAGTCATTGGTTTGTTGATTATACTGTTGTGTTTACCAAATGAAATTGCATAACTCTTGT
This sequence comes from Pichia kluyveri, assembly GCA_030062975.1. Classification (NCBI taxonomy): domain Eukaryota; kingdom Fungi; phylum Ascomycota; class Pichiomycetes; order Pichiales; family Pichiaceae; genus Pichia; species Pichia kluyveri. Next base: position 181,168 of record CP125798.1, on the reverse strand, counting down.
TGATGATATTCTACAGTAAAATTAATGATGCATAAAAACCTATATACAAACTTTTACGGCTGGTGCGTAGTGGCTGGTGAAAGAATAAACGGCCCGTTAAAAATCAGAATAATCTCACTACACTTAAAGCCTAAGTACGGCTGAATTTTTCACTTACACTACCAACACTTGCTATGCACTTATTCCTTACATACCAGTGGTTAGACATGCATTTTCATGACATTGACTATTATGAGCTCCAGTAAAACCTTAATTATAAAAATTATAAATGCCTGAACTAAGAGATAAAACACAAAAAACGAAAAACAATTAAAAAAGAAACACTTATAGCAATGGAAGAAAAACCTAAAGATCAACTAAAGGTTATAGAAATTAAAAAAATAGACAAAACAATTGATGAAAAAAATGTGTATAAACTGAAACGATTTGAATTTATAGAAAAACACACAATGGAATAAACTGAAAGTTGTGAACTGAACTGAAAGGGAATGATATAGTGTAGAATAAATCAACGAAATTCAACAAGTGTCTACTCTTGTTGAACATGGGTATTATTTGGTGCAACTGGATTATTTGGTACATCACCTGGATGTTCCATTCCTGGATGATTATAATAATAATACATTGGGTATATTTGACCATTACCATTGCTTTGAGGTGGCATATAGTTAGGATATTGATAATAATAACCTCCATTTGTTGGTGGTGGTGGTGGCATATTACCATTGTTCATATGATCAATTGGAATCATTGGTGGTATTTGGGGATTCATATATTGCATATCCTTAGTTGGATAATAATAATAACATGGATATTGATAAGATGGATTCATGACTGGTCCCATATGCATATTTGGAATTTCAACTTCTCCATTATCGATTGAACTATAGGTATAACCAGTTTTAGGACCAGCACTTGAAAATGTTGCATTACTTCTCATTGTTGATATATCATTTTCAACATCATGTTTAATATTGTCCTTATTAGGTTGAATTTTTTCACCATTATTCAAATCGTCATTACCAATAATTTCAATACTCATACTTTCATCATTTTCATCTAATTTAGAATCATTCATAGAATCATCAACAAAACTTTGATTAGTACTTGTTTCATCATCTTTCTTTGATTCATTGTCCATTTTGGCTTTATCCATATTATTGTTTTCAAATGCAGGAGTTTTAGTAGGAATGAAAGGATTGTTAAATTGATTATCTTGATAATTCAACTCACCATTATTTCTTCTAATTGTGAAATCATTTTGATTTCTATTTTTATTATAAAAATTGAATCTATCTCTTTGAATATATTGATTTTTCATCTTAAAAGCTTGAGAATAAGTTTCAACACCTGAATTATTGACGGTACTGCTGAAATCTTCAAAATATGAGTTATTTCTAGTACGGTAATTGGAATTATAATTATTGTTGAATTTGAAACTATTCATGTAAGTATTATTGTTATGATTACTATTATGATTGTTGTTGCCATAATTACGTTTTTTGAAATTAACAGGTGGAGGTGCTAAATTTAATTTTAATCCACTATCATTTGAGAATTTTCTTCTATAATTATTATACATTTCACGATATTGAACATGAATAGTTTTATATTTGAACATTGAATGATTTTCTCTTTCAACTGCAGCAGCTGCTGCTTCCTTTGTTTTAAATTTAATAAAAGCAAAATTACTTAATGGTCTATTAACTAAAATTGCTTCCTTTATTTTACCATGTTGTTCAAATCTTTCAACCATTTCATCTTTACTAATTCTTGGATCTAAATGACCAACAAAAATTGAATATTTATCAATTGTAACTTCAGGTACATTACTATATTCATCTTCAATATTTTGAGACCATTCAACATTCCAATTTCTTTTAGTTTTCAAATTGGCAAAAGCACTAATAGCATCTTGACGATATTTAAATTTACAATACCAAGTATTATAATGAGTTTTCGGATTAACATCATCAACAACTTTTGCATTATTATCTAAGGTAACCAATTTCTCAATTTCACCAAATCTAGTTAATAACTTATTCATTATTTTTTCAGTTATTCCATCATTTGTTAAATTAAGATAAAGTGTACGATTAACTCTTGCCTTTTCACATCTAACAGTTCTACCATTTAAAATTGAATGTTGACCTTCACTAATTGCTTTATCGGCATCTTCATCTTTAGCATATTGAACAAAAGCATAAGGACGATTAGCAGGATCTCTTAAAACTTTAACTAAAGTCATTTCACCCCATTGTTTGAAATGTTCAGTAACAGATTTACAAAGAATATCATCATCTAAGTTAGAAGATAAACTAGCAACAAAAACACAAGCTGAAGGACGACCTCTAACATCTTTTGATTCTTTATCATATGAATTAAAATTATTATTTTTTTTATATTTTTGAGTTATAGTATTAATAGCATCATCACTTTTATTAATTGATAAGATTTCATCGATATATTTTTCATCTTCATCTTTTTCAATACCATTATCTAAATCAATATCGAGATCATTATCTTCATCATCATCATCACTATCTCTAATTTCAGAATCATCAACATTAACAGATACTGAATTAATATCGGTATCATTATCAATATCCATATCATTTTCAATATGATGATGATGATTACTATTTTTATTATTAAAATCATTTGAATCAGAGATAGCAGTATTAGTATCAGTTTGAGCAATTGAGACAGCAGAATTTAAGTAAGAAACAATTGAATTATTTTCATCTTCTTCATCTTCATCATCATCATCTTGATCTTTACAATTTTTTTCATTTTCAATTTTAATTTCATTCTCAAATTCTTGTTTAATATTTGAATTAATTAATTTATTATTAACTGAAGCATTTAAATCCATATTTTCGAATTTTGGTTTAATTTCATCATTATCAGATAATTTAATTTTAATATTATTATCAAAGCTAGTCATTTTTAGATTGGAATTAAAATTAATTGAGAGTTTATTATTATTTTAGGTATTATGATAGCAGTAGATAAAAAGGGTATATAAGATAGCACAATATTTTTAGCACAAAAACAAATAAACCACAGTAATTTAAATTTTAAAAATTTATCTCAAAAAGTTGCAAAAATAATTCAAAAGGTATAGTAATAAAAGGGGAGGGAGAATGAAAAAGCTGTGAGTTATATCTGTTTTAGTAGTTAATTGCAGATGATTAAAGGAAGGGAAGAGAGAAGAGAGAAGAAGAAAAGCAAGAGAAAAGCAAGAAGAAGGAACAAGATGCAAAGCAGATAATTAAATCAACAAACACCAGAGCCATCTTTATAACAGTGGAAATAGGGCAATTTTGATCAGTTAGTAATGATACATTCTAATTAACTTCCCTTATTGGTTCAATTGTTGCCCCCTTTTCAAATATAATGAAGGCTCATCAATATAATGTACAAAATGTATATAAAATGTATAAATGTAGTTAGTAAATTACCTAATTGGGTAATTACCTTAATTATTATTTGCAACATTAAACATTGTCATAATTATGTCCCCTTTTCGCTTTTTTCCTTCAAAAATTTTTTTTTCTCTCTAAGCAAAAAAGAAATTTAAGAAAGTGAAAATTGAGAAATAAATTCTGAGATCTTAATATGCATAATGCATCATACTAGTTTAAAGTTTGTTTAGTCTATACATTTAGGTTAAATTAGTTAATTAGTTGATTGATTGAATTAATTAAATGTTCCCTTGATCTTGTTTATTTTATATTCAATTAAAGAATATTTACGAAGAAAAAAAACGTATAGATACATAATAATAATTTAATGCTTGATTATCGTGCAAAATTCGTACTTGCACCAATGGTTAGAATTGGTGAATTACCAACTAGATTACTTGCTTTAAAATATGGTGCAGATTTAGTTTGGGGTCCTGAAATTATTGATAAAAAATTATTAACTTGTGAAAGAATTTATAATGAAAATTTGAAAACTATTGATTTCCGTTCAAAGACTGGTAATAAAAAAATACCTGGTATGACAGATGTTGTTTTCAGAACTTATCCTGAATTAGAAAATGATAAAGTTGTATTTCAAATGGGTACATCGAATGCTAAATTAGCTGTTGAAGCTGCTAAAATTGTAATTAATGATGTTGGTGCAATTGATATAAATGCAGGTTGTCCAAAACATTTCTCAATTCATTCAGGTATGGGTGCTGCTTTATTAAGTACACCAGATTTATTATGTGAAATTTTAACAAATTTAGTTAATGAAGTTGGTAAACCAAATAATAAACCAATTAGTGTTAAAATACGTTTATTACCAAATAAGGGTGATACTTTATCACTTGTTAATAGATTAGTTAGAACGGGTATTACAAATTTAACTTTACATTGTCGTACGAGAGAAATGAGAAATAGAGAGAAACCAATTAGAGATTATATTGATGAAATTAAAAAAATTTGTAATGAAAATAATGTTAGCTTTATTATAAATGGTTATATTAAAGATTATAAAGAATTTAAAGAATTACAAAATCAATATGGTAATGATGTTGGTGTAATGATTGCATCAGCGGCTGAAATTAATCCAACTTGTTTTAATAAAGATGGTACATTACCTTGGTATATTGCTGCAAAGGAGTACATAAAATTTGCTGATAAATTTCAAAATCATCCGGCAAATTCAAAATATTGTATTAGTAGAATAATACCAAATGTACGTAATGAAAATGTAATCTATAAATTAATTACTAAGGCAAGAACTGCAGAAGAATTTAGTGATATTTTATTAAACAAAATGGATGATAATGGTAAGTTTATAGATAAGGAAGATGATAAGAAAGAAGAAATTACTGATAAGACGACATCGGTAAAACATAAAATTGTTGATACCGAAAGCAACATTGAAAAAAAAATTAAAGTTTGATAATAAAAATTTTAATTTATTTAATTTAGATAATTTATTTTTACATTACATTCTATTTACATGACTATATAACACTTTACTTCTTTAATTCATTTTCACTTGTAGTAAAACCTGATGGTCTGATATCTTTATATCTTGAATCATAATATCCAAGAACTTTATAAATTTTACCCATATCTCCTAATCCTTTACCAGTTAATCTCTTATATGATGATGATAATTTCTTTTTCATTTCTTCATTATCAACAAATTTTGACATTAATTGATCAATTCTATAACCTAATCCCATTGAATTAAGGAAATCTCCCTGTTCTGTAACATATGTCTCAAATTTTAAATCTTTTAAAATTTCACTTAAACTACTGAAATCAACATCAATTGATAAATCAACTTCTCCAACTTCACTTAATGGATTAACAAATTTATGATCTTTAATACCTCTTAATGAATTAATTGGTATTGTAGTTGTACCATAATCAATTACTAAACCTGCACCAATTTCATTCGATTGAACAATTTTCGCCATTTCATAAATATAACTATGAGATTCTGGTGAAATTTCAATATCTGAACCAATTGGTAAATTATCATATCTTGGTGTTGTCTTAGGTATTGCACAACTTGGAGTTGCATATGGTGCCTTAACAACAACAAACTCACTATCAAATTTTTTCGATTTTTCATTATTTTTTATAGTTGTTACATTTGGTAAAAGACTATCCTTTTTAGCATCAGGTCTAATATCAACTAAATATTCTCTCCATCCATTTTCAGTTTTAGTAAATCTATTCATTGGTAACGCATCATAAAATTCATGTGCCATAACAAAATTCATATATTTATCATTATTAGCAGTATTTAATAATTCAGGTTTATCATCCTTTAACCAAGTTATTTCATTACCCCATCTAGATATGGATTTATATGTAAATTGATCAATTTTTTCTAATTTACTAGTTTCGATATCACATAATTTCTTATATTGTTCATTTATTAAAACATCAGATTTTTCAATGAAAACAATTTCAATTGGATTACTATTTTTAATAAATTTATTTAATGTTCTAATCATATCATTCATTAAAGTACCCTTACCTGGACCAAATTCAATAATTCTGAAAATTTTTTCCTTTATTTTAAAATTTTCTCTATTGAAAGTTGCTTGATATCTTAATTGATTTAAGAAAGTACTGAAAAACCATAATCCACAAATTTCTCCAAATGTTGAACTAATTTCAGGTGATGTAATAAAATCACCAGTTTTAGTATCTAATGGATTTCTAGTTGTATAATAACCATATTCTGGATTAACTAAACATTGTTTCATAAAATTTGCAATTGAAATTGGTCCAACTGTCTTTATCATATTTTTCAAAATAATCGTTAAATTTTCAGAATTTGTTAATTTTTCATTTAATTTTTCAGTTTTCTCTCTATCTGCTAATGTAAAAGGTTGTGGTGGTACAATAGGTTTACCATCTAAACCTATAAGTTGAGGATTCTTAACATTTTCATCAGTCTTACTCTCATTACTAACTGGTTTACCATCAGCACCTAAAATAATAGATCTAGTGAAAACAGTATTTTTAATCAAACTTTTACCCAAATACCCTCTATAAACAGAAGTTCCTTTACTGGTACTTCTCAACATTTCCTATATGACGGTCTACCTGTACTTACTTACCCACCTATAGAGATAACTTCACTATACACTCCAATGAAGAAGCAGTATATAATGAAATGCAGTAAAACATGCAAAGACGCATCGACCCCACAGCCAACGCGGTCTTCCTTTTTTGCTTTTCTTTTTCTTCTAGATTTACTATGGTGATATCGGGGCTGTATATTAGTACAGGGAGACATGATGTTTTAGTTATAATGGATTGATTGTTCATGTTTGTTTCTTATTTCTTGTTTTTCTTTCTATTAAGACATCTACTGTATTAACTCTACAATACCCCACAATTTATAACTTGTTATTATCATACCACAAAGCACGTTGCCTTATATCTAATTTTCACATAATTATCATCTTTCATTATCATTTTTTTTAACTTTAACTATAGACGTCAATCATAATTATTTCCACCTCATCACATGATAATAGATAATAGAAACATGGATATGAATATGAATAATAATAGTATCAATAACGACATCAATCAAAGGAATTCTTCTGCTAGTTTAAATAGTCTCAATCTGGAAGATTTAACTTTCTATAATATGCTTAATAGAACTCGTGCTAAATGGAACTCATATAGTCCATTACGTTTAAATACCACATCAACAACAACAACACCAAATTCAGATGTATTATTACGAAATAATTCAAGTAGGACTAAAATACTACATATTTTTTCAGTTTTATCAAAATTTATTAAATATATTGGACCTGGTTTAATGGTTAGTGTTGCTTATATGGATCCAGGTAATTTTAGTAGTAGTATTGCATCAGCTCAATTTCAATATAAATTACTTTTCTCATTAGTCATTTCAAATATAATGGCAGGTTTCCTTCAAATTTTAGCAAGTAAATTAGGTATTTGTACAGGTCAAGATTTAGCTACAAATTGTAGGAAACATTTACATCCACAATTAAATAAAATTATTAATATATTTGCAGAAGTTTCAGTTGTTGCAACTGATGTTGCTGAAATTATTGGTACTGCTATTGCCTTTAACATTATTTTCAATATACCTTTATTATATGGTGTCTTATTATCAATCATTGATATGTTATTTGTTGTTATGGCTTATAGACCTAATGGACCAATGTTATTGTTAAGAATATTTGAAGGTTTTGTTAGTTTATTAGTTTTTGGTACAGTTATTTGTTTTGCAGTTGAATTAGCAAAAGTCTCTCCAACAACTGATTGGAAGGATGTAGCATTAGGGTTTTTACCTTCAAAGGCTGTATTTACTGATATAAAGGGATTATATTTATCAGCTGCTTTATTAGGTAGTAATTTAATGCCTCATTCATTATATTTAGGATCAGGTGTTGTTCAAGCAAGAATGAAATCTTTTGATATTAAAATGGGTCATTATGTACCACCAGTGGTCAAAAAATCAGGTGGTTTATTTACTTTCTCTAATAGAGATGATGATGAAGATGAAAATAATGATGATAATACAGAAAATTCTTATAAACCATCAATTCATGCAATTGATGAAACAATGAATTATACAATTGCCGAATTAGTTGTTTCATTAATATTTGTTGCATTATTTGTTAATGCGGCTATTTTAATTGTTGCAGGTTCAGCATTATCAAATCCAACTGATGATGATGGTGATGGAGCTTTAGAAACTGCTGATTTATTTACTTTACATCATTTATTATCAACTCATTTATCAAAAGCTGCAGGTTCATTATTTGCATTTGCACTTTTATGTTCAGGCTTATGTGGTGGTACAGTTGTTACAATTGCAGGTCAAATGATTATGGAAGGTCATTCAAATTCAAATTTACCACCAGGAATTAAAAGAATTATAACTCGTGTATTTGCATTAATTCCATGTATAACAGTGGTTTTAATTGCAGGAAGAGAAGGTCTGAGTGCAGTTTTAAATGGATCTCAAGTTGTTTTATCATTTATGTTACCTTTCATTTGTGCTCCATTAATTTATTTTACATCAAATAGAGAAATTATGAAAGTTGAATTATATAGAGAAACTAAAAATACCAATAGCAATGATTCAAACATAATCAATAATGGAGTATTTGAATTTGTTGAAATGGATGATTTATCAGATAAGAAAATTTCATTATCGAATAATATTGATGATTCACGTGGTAGTTCAATTGAAGTTGGATCAACAGATACATTTGAAGGAACTAATAATGATAATAATAAGGATCCAAGAATAAGAAAATTCAATAATGATGATGTCATTGTAAAACAATATAAAAATATGAGTAATGGTAAAATAACTACAATATGTGCCGTTTTTGTTTGGATTGTTATTACATTTTTAAATTTCTGGTTATTAATAAGTATGGCACTTGGGAAAGATGTCCCAGTGTAATGATAACAGTAAATCAAATAAACTCTATTATATCATAATCAATATACTATATACTATATACCCTCTTTTCTATAATTAAAATATCATAACTTAAGTTGCTGGTTGGAATATGACCATGGCGCAAATTATGATCACAGCTATAAATAGGACGCGTGATCTCTTTTCTCGAGTTATTTGTTTATTACTTTCTTTCTTCCTTTCTTTCTTCCTTTTATCAACGAGTAATCGTTCAAATCACGGTAGGAAAATATCCTATTATATAAGAAGATTTTAAATACAAAATTATTAAAAAACATACATTTATACAATACCATGACATGAGGTTTTTTAATCATCATTAAATTTCAAATATAAAATCATATAAATACTGAACAACTGACATTTTTTTAATTGCTCCAACTCCTTTGGAACATTCAACTTCACACCATCTAAATAACAACTAAAGAGAATCAATTTTGCAGCTTTAAAAATTTGAATACTATTACATTTACTACAGCAGCCAAAACATTTCATGCAAATATCACTTGGAATATACAAAGGTGTAAAATAAACTGGATCTCCAACAAATTTTTGAATTTCAGTATATTTATCCCCATATTCATTTCCCCATTTGATACATCTCAATCTTTTAGCATGAACATCAAAATACTTCTTCCATTTTTCATCAGTTTTTGGATTATCCACCATCTGTTTATTGTACTTTATCAATTGAATTGAAAGCATTTTAAACTTTTACAGATACCCACAAGCCCTTACAAACACATCATTTTCACAGCTAACAACCCTTCTCGTAAATCCACCAATGTCTCTTTTCCCAAAAACCAATAAAACAAAATCAGCACGAAAATTAACAATTGTTTTTTCATCAGGAACAAAATCAGCCAAATGAACAAGTTCTGCAAAACTGCAAATAAAAATTGGATCCTTGCAGACATGCTCAATCAACAAATACTCATATAACCTATAATTTTTACTATTGATATTATTGAGTACTGGGTATTTGCCGTATGAAGAGTTTACACCAATCAAATGACCCCTTGTATCACGAATATCATTATTCAAAATGGAATTGATATTAATATTACAATCAGAATGAAAATAATTGAATGTTTTAGATAAAGAATTTCTAAACCTTTTCTCAACCTCATCATTTAACCAACTTCCCACTAATTTCAATTCCTCATAATTTGGATTACCATCTAAAACCCGTGATATGCCAACTACATCTCTCTCATCATTAACTCTACGACTTTTTGCATCTTCAGAAACATTGTCACCACCATTATCATCACAACTAACTCTTTTATTTGATTCCACATTGATACCTTCTTCTTCTACTCGTTCTTCAGCTTCAAAATCAATACTTTCCAGATCACTACTATTCACTGGAGATACCTCCCTTTGCAGAGAATTATTATTTGAACTAACTTCATCTGCCACTGAAAATTGAATAACATCAACATTTCCATCTACTCCACGATCTTCAACCAAATTATCCTCAACAAAATTATCCTCAACAACATGATCTTCAACTACATGATTCTCAACAACATTATCCTCAACAAGATCATCTTCTTTTCTTGGTTGATCAATCGCTTGATAAACACTACGAAAATTATTGTTCCTTGTTCTAATAACTTTATCATTTGCTACAACTTCATTTCCTTCACTTTCATCATCATCCCCTTTTACATCCTCAATATAACCTTGGAAATTAATATCTTTCAGAGAATTGATAATTCTTCTTATCAAAACGTCTTCAACAGGGCATTCACAGCAACTTTCGTGTTCTGGACCTTCAATGTTATAAAAACTCAACATTTCATCTGTGAAACAATGGCTTTTTTTATCAATGAACATACACACACCTTTGCCACGAATTCTACCCATACCTTGAATAAATGTTACAACATCTGGAATCTAGTTATAGAAAATAACCAATTGAACATCTGCTGAATCAATACCATTGGAAATAAATTTTGTACCAAATAAAACCTTGTTATTCGAATCACGAACAAAAGAATCTGTAACTGCAGCCTTATCTGGAGAATTACCGTGAACTTTCAATACAACCTCTTTTTGATCAAAATTATCAAAGCAACTCTCAACATCAGCAATGACACCACAAATTAATCGTCTTTTCTAATTTAATTAATATTTAGTTTCATTGTTTCATTGTGTATTTATAATCTTTGATTTTCAATGTTGTACTTATTAATTATTTTGTTGTTCAGACAGATTATGTATTTCTGTTATATTATTCATTTGCTCATATTATTATGTTTTAATTTTTATTATTTCCCTTTACACTTCAGTTGTTTGGGATTCGTATTTATATTGGATAAATAGTTCTCTGTCTAATTGATTGGTAATTGGCTCTTTATTCTTTCTTTTCTAAGGTAGCCGACATCATGATTATCCTTTCAAATTTATTCAAATATGCATTAGGTGAAACCACGTTAATGCGTTCTTGTTTCTTTTAAAAGAATAGTATGAGCTTCATCGATAACCAGCAAACCCAAATAAGACTTATTTATCAAAAAGGTTGTATCCTTGACATTTTCATAAGTTCCCAAGTATACATCGTAGTTTCTATCTGAATTTTTGCTGATTATATGAATACGACCACTATGTGGAAGATTTTTTGTATCAACTAGTTGTATAAACAGATTATGTATATATCATGTATTGTTAATTATTTAATATTTTTTGTGTGAAAAACTGTAAGTGTAGACCAGATGAAAATCTCAAATTTTTTTTCTCTTAAAATAAAGATCAAATCTTTTTTTCAAATAATTTCCCAATCAAGGTCTTTTTCCACTTTTTTCAACCAAAACCACATACAATGTCTGAATTACATGAACTATGTTATCTTAAAACAAGACCTATCACTAAGGAAACTTATCTTGATTCACTTAAAGGATATTTAAAAGCTGGAATACCTGCAACTTATACCCTTGAAGAAGCATATAATTATGAAAATGGAATTGAAGAGGAACAATCAAGTACAACTACTCCAATGCATATTATTTGTGAAAGTATTCCATCAGATATAAATAAGGATGAAGAATCGGTTGTTTTACAAATGATGGAAGAATTATGGTTAAATGGTGCAGGTTGGTGTTTAGTTAATGAAAAAAATGAAACTCCTGGTTGTGTTTTACTTAGACGTGGATTACATGGATCAAAATATTGGGAAAGTTGTGTTGATTCAGGTGTACGTGCTGAAGTTTTATTACGTAAATTGAATGATCCAAATGTTGAATTTTTAGATGATCCAAATGAAGAAATTGAAGAAGATATCGTAGAGGAAGCGGCTCCTGTTGAGGAAGAAGTGCCTGAATTAACTGAAGAAGAAGTTGTAACTGAAGAATCTCAACCTGAAAGCAAAAACACTAAAGAAGAAAGTGTTGAAGATATGTATAATGGACCAGCTGGTGCAACTGAAACATATTTAAAGACAGAATTAGAATATAAAGATGGAGCATTAGTTACAAAGGAAGGTTCTGATGGTGTTATGATGCAATGGGAAGATCAATTAATGAAAGCAGGTTGTGAATCAATGTTCAAATCAATTGACGATCCAACAGATGTTAATATAGTAAATATTGGATTTGGTATGGGTATAATTGATACAATGATTCAATCTAAAAATCCAACAAAACATTATATCTGTGAGGCACATCCTGATGTTTTAAAAAAAATGAGACAAGATGGTTGGTATGAAAAGCCAAATGTTGTGATTTTAGAAGGTAAATGGCAAGATACTTTACCTTCATTATTAACTGAAGGTGTATTCTTTGATGGTATTTATTATGATACTTTTAGTGAACATTATGAAGATATGGTTGAAGATTTATTTGATGTTGTTGTTGGATTATTGAAGCCAACTGGTACTTTCTCATTTTTTAATGGGTTAGGTGCAGATCGTCTCGTATGTTATGAAGTTTATAAAAAAGTGGTAGATATTGATCTCTCCAATTACGGATTAAATGTTGAATTCCAAAGTCTTCCTGCACCAGTAACTACATTAGAGGAAGCAGATAACAGTGAAGACTCTGTATGGAAGGATATCAAGAGAGCATACTGGCGTTGTCCTGTCTACTACCATCCAGAAGTAAGGTTTATGCCTTAGGTGTAGCATATTACGTAATCAACTGTAATTTTTTCAAATTTTTTTTTTGTCGACAATTTCAAATTATCATCGATTTTTTGATGAAGATTGGATGAAGATTGGAATAATTTATTCAAGATTTGATCTTTTCTTCTCCCTTTCTTAAGTAACTGTAGATCAAATATGTCTTTAGAAGCTGCCTTATCTCTTTTATCATTGGCTGAACCTACTCCAGAAGGTGCATTAGCAGTCAAATCACTTGTTTTTAAACCAAAAACTGCTAAAACTGCAACTCCAATTCCTGTTATTGTAGTTGCATTAACAACAACTCAAACTCCTTCAGGTATTATTGCAAAATCTGTTGATGTTAAAGATCCAAGATTAGCAAAGAATGATTTAACAACTGAATTTTTCGGTGTTGCAGCAGCTGATTTCTCAATTGCAACTTTAAATAATAATCATACTGATGGTAAAGTTAAGCTTATAATTGATTCCAAAATTAATGATAATGAAGAATCTCAATATGTTTTAGAAAATGCTTCAGGTAAATTAGTTCTTAATGGTAAACAATTAATTGGTTTCTTATCAACTTATTCTCCTGTTATTGTTGATTTTGAAGCTGAAGCTGCAGCTGCTCCTGCTCCTGTTGCTAAAAAGGCATCTGCTGCTCCACAACAAGTTAATGATGCTAAACTAGATGATGCTAAATTAATTGGTGTTACCGTTGATAAAGAAAAGGATTTCTCAGGTTGGTATCAACAAATTTTAACAAAGGGTGAAATGTTAGATTATTATGATGTTTCAGGTTGTTATATTATGAGACCTGGATCTTATGCAGTTTGGGAACAAATTCAAAAATTCTTTGATGAAAAAATTAAATCTGATGGTGTTGCCAATGCTTATTTCCCAATGTTTGTCTCTTCAAAAGTTTTAGAGAAGGAAAAAGATCATATTGAAGGTTTTGCTCCTGAAGTTGCTTGGGTTACTAAAGCTGGTTCATCCGATTTAGAAGAACCAATTGCGATTAGACCAACATCTGAAACTGTTATGTATCCATATTATGCTAAATGGATTAGATCTCATAGAGATTTACCATTTAAGATGAATCAATGGAATTCAGTTGTCAGATGGGAATTTAAACATCCTCAACCATTTTTAAGAACTAGAGAATTCTTATGGCAAGAAGGTCATACTGTTCATTTAACTCATGAAGATGCAGAAAATCAAGTTTTAAGAATTTTAGATTGGTATGAAGAAATTTACAGAACCTTATTAGCTGTCCCAGTTATTAAAGGTGTTAAAACTGAAAATGAAAAATTTGCAGGTGGTAAATTTACAACAACTGTTGAAGGTTTTATTCCAACTACTGGTAGAGGTATTCAAGGTGCAACTTCCCATCATTTAGGTCAAAATTTCTCTAAAATGTTTAACATTACTGTTGAAAATCCAGAAGGTTCAGATAAACCAAAGATTTTCACTCATCAAACTTCATGGGGTTTATCTACTAGAGTTATTGGTGTTATGGTTATGATACATTCCGATAACAAGGGTTTAGTTATCCCACCAAGAGTTTCTCAATATCAAGTTGTTGTTATTCCAGTTGGTGTAACTGCAAAAACTACTAAGGAAGTTGAAGAAAATGTTTACTCATCATGTAAAGATTTAGAATCTAAATTAAAATCTAATGGTATTAGAGTTACAGCTGATTACAGAGATAATTATTCTCCAGGTTGGAAATTCTCTAATTGGGAATTAAAGGGTGTCCCAGTTAGATTAGAAGTTGGTCCAAAAGATTTAGAAAATAAATCAGTTCTTGCTGTTAGAAGAGATACCGGTGAAAAAACATCAATTAAATTAGATGAATTAGATGTTAAATTACCAGAATTACTTGATGCAATACACGAAAACCTGTATGAAACTGCGAAGAATAAATTTGATAACCATAGAATTTTAGTTCACGAATGGGATGATTTCGTTCATCAATTAAACAAAAAGAATGTTGTTGTTGCTCCATGGTGTGGTGTTCCAGAATGTGAAGATGATATTAAGGATGGTTCTTCAAGACAAGATAATGGTGAAGAATTTGAAGTTGATGAAAAAGCTCCATCTATGGGTGCTAAATCTTTATGTATTCCTTTCGAACAACCAGAATTAAAGAAAGGTACATGTTGTGTTAGATGTAAGAAACCAGCTGTTAACTATACCATGTTTGGTAGATCATACTAATTGTGTTTATAGAATAGTATTGTTTATATTTTTATAGCTGAAAAAATTTTAATTTATGTTTATAAATGAAATTAATTAATAAAAAAATATTAAAGAATGAAATAAAAAACAATAAGAAATAGATAGAGTTGCAAATAATAAAAATGTTCATATAATGATTATTATGTGAATGTAACCTGAATTACCAAATTTGGAACTCATCAAAGTAATCAACACTCTTGTCCCAATTAGTAACATGAGATGCAAGTGTGTGTCTGATGCTGTCCATCAAAACTGGTGGGCCACATGCTGCAATACCAATGGATGATGATGGTGAGTCTCTGATGTTTGAATCAATGAGTTCTTCAATATTTGGTCTGACGTAGAATATCTTGAAATTACCCTTTGAATTACTCAAAGCTTTAAGTTCGGTAGATTCCTTTTCTGAATTGTCTGTACTCAAATCTGTTGATTCTGTCTCATTGAGGAATTGTTCAATGGATGTGACCCTGCTTTCGCCTTGTTCTCTGGTTATGTAAACTTCAACATCAATGTTGACATTCTTAAGTAAATTGTGATATGCCTTGATACCTTGTAATGTTTGACTGATCCAAATTAACTTACCGCTGGATACTTGGGTAGCATTCTCTAAAATACCTGGAACACCGGATCCACCTGCAATTAACAATGCTTCATCGTATTTCTTTAATGGTGTAGCAACATTTCCTCCGTATGGACCTTCAACTGACACCTTCCATGTCATGGTATTGTTGTTCTTCAATAGCTTGTTCCACATTCTGTATGTAACACCCTTCTTAACTCTGATATATGCACATAAGTTATTACCTTCAACAACAGTGGTAAATGGATGGTTTTCCCAGAATATGATACCTGCAAAATAAATGTATCCATAGGTACCTGGTTGATGACGCCACCATGCAGGTTTGGGAACTTCAACCTTGAATAATTCATCACCAACAACGGTAAGTGTAGCAGTCCTATAACCGAAAGCAAACATACGAATAACACGTAGGATTCTATCAAATGCCCAAACACAACAGGTAGCAATCAACCATTCTAGCCAACCCAATGTATTACAATGCCACCAACACATAGCAACAAAGATAACAGCAAAACTAACATGCACAACGAGGAAATATTCATAATAGAAAACTCTAAATGGTGGTAATGCAAACAGTAAGATGAGACCACAGAAAATAGTAGCAATAATACCATACACAAAATATGGCTCAGTCTTAATGTAAAGAACGTAATAACCTAATGAGTTAATAGTATATGCAACAGAGTGGATTAATGTATCTAATGACATCCACCAAGCGACAACTTTGTGGAAATGAAGGAATGTTGAGTAAGACCAGCCTGTAATCCAAAGAAGGAAATTGTTTCTACCTGCAAATAAAACTAAAAGTGGGATTTTACCAAATGCCATGATACCAGTACGATCAGCGACGTATCTTTGCCATGCATGTTCTGGAGTACCAAACCACCAACCTTCTTTATATCTATAACTGACACAATAGAATGCAATTTGTAAACCAAAAAGGAAAACATCTGTAATAAATTGAATTCTGTTTGGAAGGAATATTGGGAACCATTTAGAACCCCAAAATTGTGAAAATTTACCATTTGGAGCCATAGTTGGGAAGATAACATATTTTTGACAAAGCTTTGCAAATGATGAGTTGTTAATTGATTTTGTGACACCAGCATATCTTGCAAAATTAAATAATGCACTGATAACAATCAATAATAAAAAGTATCCACAAATACCAACTGCGAACCAAGTACCTGAATCTAAATTAAAATAATAAGCTTTGTAACCAATATATTCTGGACCTAAAGCAGTAATATTTGGAGTAGTTGGATAATAAATTGGTAAAGAGACATTAGTAATTTCTTCAAATGGTTTATAATATTTAGTTGCATTTAAATATTGAGCTTCATAAAATGTCCAATCTTCTAAATAGGAAGAATATTTGTTACAAGCAGTTGAAGCATATTCAAAAATTTTCTTTTTAAAAGCTTCTGATTTATCATCAGCTAATTCAACGGAACAAATAAGAATGGTACCAACTGCTGGTGGATAGCCACAAATAGCATCATAGAAGGATGAATATGAACCTAACATCAAGGGTGTGTAATCAAAGGTAAGTCCACTTACACCTGTATTACAAGTCCAATACTCTGCTGCACCAATACCTTGACCCATGGTGGATTTAATATAGGTAGCAGATGAACTGCTTACCCAGGCAAATAGCAAAGTCAGCAATTGGAAAGTTAACATTATTGTTATTTCTTGTTAGTAAGAACTGTTCTTTGATCTTTGAAGTATTTAAAATAGAAAAAAAAAGAGATTAACTTATAAAACATAGCAAAAATAAAAGTTTAATCCAAAGCCTTCTGAAATGCTCTTAATATTATATATTCAGAGCCCAATCTTCTCCTTTTCAATGATTAGACGAATTTCGAAAAAATGGGGCGTTTGAAATACATGTACATTATAAAATATGGAGACAGTTTTTCAATTGACCTGTTAAAATAGTTTGAATAGCAAAACAATAAAAGATGATAAAAGGAAGGTAAAATAATGAAAAGCCAATTAAATACAAAATTATCGCAATAATATTGGTCCCAATGAATTTAAGAAGAGAAAATAGGGTTTAAATCAAACGTTAAACAAGAATTTACTCAACTGTTTAAACTGTTGCAAATAGTTGTTACATAATATTTTCATTTTTATGTCCGATATCTTTTTTTAGTGCCTTATGTTTTGCAAAGACATAAAAAATACCCCTTAAAAATTTACTAATCATCGCTTGCGTACATTTTATATTATTATACGGTATTGATAATTCTAGAAGTATTGTTACATTTTAGGCCTCATTGTTGTAAATGTATATAAAAGTAGTACGGCACTATTTTGTTTAAAACATGATATGATATGAAATGATAAGAAATGAAATAACAAGAAATGCTATAAGATAGCATATTCATCAAACACTCATTAGTCTGTATATATGATATTGTAATAAAGTGCCATTATAAGCTATCATGTAAGCTTGGTATAAATTTCAATTGTAGATGAGGAGGGTGTTAAACGAAGTGATTATTTTACTAAATCATTAAAATCCCGTTTTAAGTCTTGTGCCGTTGCTCCTAACGTTCTTGCCTATTATTAATGAGTGATTTTATTTTCTAATCTTCTGTTCTATTGTATTGTATTGTTACTTATTCTCAGTTTCTTATTTGATAATCTTTGCACTTTTCGAAATCAACCTTATAATAATTTTGGGGTGTATTATCTATTGTCTATTGTATAACAGAGCAGTAATACTAAACTTGTTAACACCGTGTTTTCGGATATAAGAAAATCTCACTATTTTTCACCGCTTAAAGAAAATTTACTAATATGAAATTTCTACAACATGAAATTTATAACATGCATTAATGAACAATCCGAAGAAAGGTTGAATTAATATTTCCTATTATAGGATAAGGAAAGATAGGAAACTACTAATGATATTGTCTTTTCCTAGAAAACAATACTTATCAATAGCTAGATCATTAAGATGGTCATCCACTTCATCTTCAAATAATCTCCCATTATGTGTAAAAGATATCTTACAAATTAATACTAATTCAACACCTGTTCAATTAAATGGTTGGATTGATTCTTATAGACTCTCTAAAAATGTTGCATTTCTTGATATAGTTGATGGAACAACTTCAGAATCTGTTCAATGTGTTGTACGTCCTCCATCTTTATTACCTAAAAATATTAAATCTGGTTCAAGTGTTAAAATTGATGGTTTATGGTGTGAAGGTCGTGGTAAACAAAATTTTGAATTACAAGTATCAGATAAGAATAATACTGGAAATTCAAAACCTGCATCAATCGAAATAATGGGAACTGTAACTGATTTATTCCCAATGATAAATAAAAATCATACAAATAAATTTTTAAGAGGAATACCGGAATATAGATTGAAAAATCCATCATTGTCTGCACTTTTAAGATTTCGTTCACAAGTTGAGACAACATTAGTTAATTTTTTCGATTCTCAAAATTTTACGAAAACTCATCCACCATTAATAACTGCATCTGATTGTGAAGGTGCAGGTGAATTATTTAAAATAGAATCTGCATCAAAGATACCTAAAAATGAAAAATTCTTCGGTAAAGATGCATTTTTAACAGTCTCCACACAATTACATTTAGAAGTTTTATCTGCTGCACTTAATAGAGTATGGACTTTAACACCTTGCTTTAGAGCAGAGGAAAGTGATACAAATAGACATTTATCTGAATTTTGGATGTTAGAAGCTGAAATTGCATTCATAGATGATGTTAATCAATTAACAAATTTTGCAGAACTCATGATTAAATCTGTTGTTTTAAACCTAACAAATAATCATAACAATATGGGAACTAATCTTATAAACACGGTTGATAAATCATTAGTTGATATAATGAAAAATAGATGGAATATGTTATTATCTAAGAAATGGAATTCAATAACATATACTGAAGCAATTAAAATTATACAAAATCATTATGATAATGAGAATAATACAGCTGAGTTTACAATAAGACCAAATTGGGGGGATTCGTTACAATCACAACATGAAAAATGGTTAGCTGGTGAATATTTTCAAAATCCAATTTTCGTTACTGATTATCCGTTAGCTGAAAAGGCATTCTATATGAAAATTAATGAGCCTGGAAGAGATGGGGAATTGGATAAAACTGTAGCTTGTTTTGATCTATTAGTACCTGAAATTGGTGAATTGATTGGTGGTTCTGTTAGAGAATATGATTTAACCAAATTAACTGAAGAAATTAATAGAAGAAATATGGATATCACTCCATTACAATGGTATCTGAACTTAAGAGAGAATGGATCTGTTCCTCATGGTGGATTCGGTATGGGTTTCGAAAGACTTTTACAATATTTAAGTTGTACCAATAATATCAGAGAAGTCATTCCATTCCCAAGAAGTGCTAATAACTGTTTGTGTTAAATTTTGTAGTATACGCCTTGTAAATAATATAGAAACTTTTTAAATAGAATTTAATGAACGGAAAAAAATATGATTAAATTAAAATAAAGCTGTACAAAAAAGCATTATGTATTCTAAAGACTTAGAAATGGAAAGTAAATATAATAAAAGTAGAAAAAAATAATAATGTGATAAAATAATGATAAATTGAAAGTGAATATTATAAATGTGATAAAATAATGATGATGTAAATTACCAAATTTGGAACTCATCAAAATAATCAACACTCTTGTCCCACTTGGTGACATGAGATGCAAGTGTGTGTCTGATGCTGTCCATCAAAACTGGTGGACCACATGCTGCAATACCAATAGATGATGATGGTGAGTCTCTGATGTTTGAATCAATGAGTTCTTCAATATTTGGTCTGACGTAGAATATCTTGAAATTACCCTTTGAATTACTCAAAGCTTTAAGTTCGGTAGATTCCTTTTCTGAATTGTCTGTACTCAAATCTGTTGTTTCAGTTTCAGTGAGGAATTGTTCAACGGATGTGAACCTGCTTTCACCTTGTTCTCTGGTTATGTAAACTTCAACATCAATGTTGACATTCTTAAGTAAATTGTGATATGCTTTGATACCTTGTAATGTTTGACTGATCCAAATTAACTTACCGCTGGATACTTGGGTAGCATTCTCTAAAATACCTGGAACACCGGATCCACCTGCAATTAACAATGCTTCATCATACTTCTTCAATGGTGTGGCAACTTGTCCACCATATGGACCTTCAATTGAGATCTTCCATGTCATGGTATTGTTGTTCTTCAATAACTTGTTCCACATTCTGTATGTAACACCCTTCTTGACTCTAATATATGCACATAAGTTATTACCTTCAACAACAGTGGTGAATGGATGGTTTTCCCAAAATATGATACCTGCAAAATAAATGTATCCATATGTTCCAGGTTGATGACGCCACCATGCAGGTTTTGGAACTTCAACTTTAAATAACTCATCACCAACAACGGTAAGTGTAGCAGTTCTATAACCGAAAGCAAACATACGTATAACACGTAGGATTCTATCAAATGCCCAGACTGCACATGCCGCAGTTAACCATTCTAACCAACCTAATGTATTACAATGCCACCAACACATAACAATGAAAAGAACAGCAAGTACAATATGAATGAATAAAAAGTATTCATAGAAAAACACTCTGAATGGTGGTAATGCAAATAATAAGATGGCACCACAGAAAGTAGTTGCTGCAACACCGTATGCATAATATGCATCATTTTGCAAATAATAGACATAATAACCTAATGAGTTAATAGTATATGCAACTGAGTGGATTAATGTATCTAATGCCATCCACCATGCAAGTACTTTATGGAAATGAAGGAAAGTGGAATATGACCAGCCTGTAATCCATAAAAGGAAATTGTTTCTACCTGCAAATAAAACTAAAAGTGGAATCTTACCAAATGCCATAACACCTGTACGATCTGCAACGAAATCTTCGCCATGCTTTGTTCATGAGTTCCAAAAACATCACCAGTTTTGTATCTATAATCAACACAATAGAATGCAATTTGTAAACCGAAAAGGAAAACATCTGTAATAAATTGAATTCTGTTTGGAAGGTATACTGGGAACCATTTAGAACCCCAAAATTGTGAAAATTTACCATTTGGAAACATTGTTGGAAATATAACATATTTTTGACAAAGCTTTGCAAATGATGAGTTGTTAATTGATTTTGTGACACCAGCATATCTTGCAAAATTAAATAATGCACTGATAACAATCAGTAATAAAAAGTATCCACAAATACCAACTGAAAACCAGGTACCTGAATCTAAATTAAAATAATAAGCTTCATAACTAATATAATTAGGTTCAATAGCAGTTAGATTTGGATAAACTGGATAATAAAGAGGTAATGAAAGATTAGCAACTTCTTCAATTGGTTTGGTATATTCAGATGCATTTAAATATTGAGCTTGATAAAATTCCCAATCTTCAATATATGAAGAATATTCAGCACAAAAGAAAGCCATATATTCGAAAACTTTTCTTTTCATTTTTTCATTATCATCACCAACTAAACCAACTGCACAATTTAATGCAGTACCAACAGCTGGGGGATAACCACACATAGAGTCATAAGATGATGAATAAGAACCAAGCATTAATGGAGTATAATCGAAAACATAATTTTCAATATCTTCACTACAGATACCAATTTCAGCTGCACCAGTACCTTGACCTAATTCAGTATGGAATGTTGTACCAACTGCATTCCCTAATAAAGCACAAAAGGTGGCCAGTAAATGAACAGACAACATGCTTTTTCGTTTTTGATCAATAAAACAAAAACTTTCATGAATCAAAGAAAATGAAATATTTAGCTTACAAATTATAGTAAAATATTTGGTAATAGTTAATTAAAATAAAATACGGACATAACGTCTCTTTTAAAGATAAACTTTAAAGCATAATATAATTGAAGGGCACTAAAATTTTTGAAAGTATTGTGAGTATGAATATTATAAAATATCTAAGCTGTGATAGGTCTAAAAGTTAAGTAGACAGCAATAGAAAGGAAAAAATAATAACTCATTTGAAAAGAAACAAGAGAAGACGGTTTCAAACAACTCCGATAAAAACCAACGTACAGAAATTATCGTTAAAATATTGGTCCCTTAGAATAATAAAAGGGTCCACCCCAATACGTTCAAAAAACCCTATATAATTCTGCATAATAAAATAATAAAAGTGGCCCAAGAACGGAAATAATACTATAATTTACTGTTGCCAACACGGTTAACTCCGATGTCTTGCGGCAATACTTACATCCACACTTTCTGGAGTTTTACTATTACTAATGTTACATGTTGTATATTATAAATTTCTAAATTGATAATACTCTATTATTACTCCGTTAAGTTATGACAGTGACACCACACTTTGAAGAAGAAGTAAGTTGCGCTATGTGCCTTTATTTAGATCAGCTAAATATTTATTAAATTAATATATTAATGGAAATGCTTATACTTTAAAACTATACAAAAGATAATTAATAGTAGGAAATCATAAAATAGAAAGACGTTCTGTTATATCTCTGGACACCATATTCCGTACCTCTGTGTGGTTGTAATTAGCTCTTTTATTGTAACAAAACCATAGTATAAATTTATATATCAATATCTTTGACATTATGGCTCTTAAATTTCTTATTGGCCCTGTCTAAACTCTTAATACACAATCTATCACCAATAAATTCAAAATTGATAACCTCCTTATCACCTTCATCTTTATTCTCATCATTCTCAATATCAATTCTAAATGTAAATCTTGTCTTTTTCTTAGGTATCATTCTTAACCCTCCAATCATTTCTCTTGCAGAATATTTTATCTTTACCTTATTATTATCATTCTTACCTATACTTATATTATCTTTCCAATTATTCTTACGTGCAATAATCATTAGTATATAACTTTGTGATTCCCATAAAACAATCCCTTCAATTCCAATACTATCTGAACATAAACAATGAGTTACTGTAAAATAAGCTCCAATATATTCGGCACTTGATAATTTAGCTGTAATTGTATCAATAGTCTTACATCCTTTAATTAATTCATTAATATAATTATTCCATAATATATTCATTTCAATATAATCTTCAATTTTCAATATTTTAGAACAAATTTTTAAATCAATAATATCTTCCATATCTCGTATATCTGGATTATTTTTGATCATCTTACTAAGCTTCTTAGAAACATTATCTTGATGTTTGATAGATGTTTGTATAAATTTTTTAAATTCATTCTTTGTCTTTAATTTATTAAATTTATTCGTGGTCTTCTTATTAGAATTTAAATTTGATAAAAAATCATTAACTGTTTCATTTTCCTTAGCTATCTTTTTATCATTTTCAGCTCGTATTGCTCCCCCATCAGTTGATTCAAGTACTAAATAATTTTTTTGTGGTCCATTAAATGAATATCTTTGTTCTAAAAATTCAAGTATTTCTCCATTACCATTAAATCTTCCGCATCTAGATAACAATAAATGTTCAAGGACGTTGGATCTGTCCATTATATATATCAATCTTTGGTGTTTATTATTATCAAAATCAAAGTCAATGTCATCGATCGGTCTACAACCTCTAAAAAAAATTTGCGACATGAATTTCAAATATTTTTGATACTGAATATTACCTAATCGGGAATATTATGAGAGCAACAGGGCAACTGTCAGTTACAAATTTGAATTTGAGGGCTCATTCCTAAATTTTATAATTGTGCACTTTTTCTTATACTGATTCTTCTATAGATATACACAGATCACTCTTAACTAGGTACTATTATTACATTCTTACTTAAGCCATACCATAGAAGGTGCTAATGCGCCACCTAGTGAATGTCCAGTTAAAACAATTTTGTGATTTGAATTTTCGTTTGATAATTTCAGCAAAGCAGGAAATAAATTGTCATATACTAGCTTTGCAGCGTCATAGAAACCTCTATGAGCACCGCAACTTCAACCATTTTTTTTTCTGCTAAAAGGATGATATGGAATAGGAGCAAAATTAAAATCTAACAACCATTCAGTATTAGTTGTTGTACCTTTTATTGAAAAAATAAATTCTCTTCTATAATCATCTTTAAAAATTACACCAGAAACAACACCACGATAAATCTTTTCAACAGTGACACCAGAATAAGAATCCTCACATAAAGTACATAAACAAGCATCTTTTATATTACCTAATTTTAGTAAATCACCCTGTGTAAGATAAGAAAGGGAAGCGTAATAAGCAGCTCTTGCCATTGAATTGAAGACTTCATTACTAATTGAACTAGCAGAGACAGAAGTATCATTCCAAAAGTCTGATGTACTGTTGATAAATAATGTGTTGATACCGGTGGTGAATAATAAAATGATAGTCATTAAATGAATCTTGGTATAATTATACAATCATTAGAATTATAAAAGGGAACAAACCAAATTCGTCAAGAAATTGAAAATTCAACTAAGTGAAGACATCATCAAAAAGTCTTTTTAACATGACAGAGAATCTTAAAAATCAAATAACAAATAGAAGATATAGTTTTATATACTTCATTAAATTTAACCTATGTGTGACTTTTCTATACCTCCCCATAAGACAAGAAAACAGGGGGACTAGACCGAAACTAATGATACAATGATGAAAGTGTACATGCACTGTGAACCAGTGACATTTATGCATAGAATGTTTAGACATAAATATGATCAAATAAATATTCAAAGTGAAATATTTTTGGAAAGAGGTATTTTGAATTATAATTCTCTGGAGTATCAAAAGGTTTCCAAACTTATCTTTCAAGTTGCATTGAATGAGCAGAAAGATAAACTTGATAAGGAGAATAAAAGAATTAGCAAAGCAAATTTTGATGCTGTTGATTTGGCTTTGGAAAATGTCATAGAGTTGTTTAAAATTCTAAGAAAATATTTCTCAGAAGACGCTATTCATCTTTATGTATCTAATGTTTGGTGGGAGCAGCTAGATGTTTCCATTCCAATAAAGAAAAATTTTATAATAATAATTTTGAACCTACTTTATTGCAGTATAAGAAATTCTTGGATCCTACAATTTTATCAAGCATTCAACATAAACTTTTCAAAAAATCTGTTGTTCAAATTTCAGTTGTTGAAAGTTTATTAGATACTCTGCATCGTGTTGCCACTAGTTATGATAAGGTTTTATCAGATGTAAGAGCTGTTGGTTCTAAATGTCAAAAGATGATAGTCCATTAGTTGAAAAAAAAAAGGAGTGATGTTGAATGAAAAACCAAACCAAAACCTCATTTAAACCCATTCCCAACCAATTTATCTCTTAATTGTAAGTAAGAGTATTATTTACTTGGTTGGTAAATGGGTTTGAATAAAGCTTTTGTTTGCTGTTCTGTAGTTCAAAGGAAAAGAGCTGAGCATTATAAGAAAATGAGATGAGCCTTCCTCGGTGGCTTCTTTTATACACCTGAATTTTCTACTTTTCTACTTTTTAAAAATTGCCCCTTTTTATTAATAGCTTAATAGGTATCATTTAAAGTAAAGTGTTAATTATAGTA
This sequence comes from Pichia kluyveri, assembly GCA_030062975.1. Lineage (NCBI taxonomy): Eukaryota > Fungi > Ascomycota > Pichiomycetes > Pichiales > Pichiaceae > Pichia > Pichia kluyveri. The sequence goes on along the minus strand of CP125798.1, from coordinate 154,764 downwards.
ATTGTATAGCTTTTTCAGTGACCAAACCGATAAATTTCTCTAATTATTTAATTTGTATAATTAATTTTTATCTTTCAGTAAGATATTTTTCTAAAAATTTAAAAACTATCTCTTTTTACTTAATTCTTTTGTTTTTTATTACTTTTTATTTTTAACATAAACACCCAATTTTTTTTTACCCAATACTTACTCTAACCTTTTCAAACTTTAAACAAATATTTCAGACCTTCTATTTACCCCAATAAACACTTTAAATCACCATATTTCCATCAAAAATTCTGTTTTTGGCGCCCAGGAAATTCGCACCTTCACTACGAGAATTGAAACTTATAAAACACTAATATAACTAGTTGTTTGGTCTAGTGGTTACGACGTCCCCTTTACACGGGGAAGGTCGCGAGTTCAAACCTCGCATCAACTAATTAGCTGTTTATTTTTTTAATTTTTTTATTTAAATGTTACTTTATACACATGAACATTGCTATTTACAATTTACCTTTTGAATTTTTACTTTTCAAAGCGATTGCCTTAAATGCATTTTGAGGTCTTTCATCAACCCATCTTGATAATCCATTCATACTTTCATTAACAATTTGTAAATTAACTTGATCATAAAATTGTAATTTAATTAATTTTTTATTTTCAAAAATTGAATCAAATGATAAATTTTTAGATAATTTTAATAATTCTTTAATAGCTAAATTATTAAAATTTTCAATTGAATCAGTTTTAAAAGTTTTAGAAATAAATCCATTTTTAATTAAATTATCAAGTGGTATTTTTTCAGCTAAACATACAGCTTGTAAACTTGTTGTTAAACCTAATCTATAAGGTAATGAAGCGGAGACACCACATTCATTAATAAGTCCAATACTTGAGAATGGGAATTGAATATAACAATTATTATTAATATTTGAATCTTCCCTAGCATAAATTATATCCATTAAACAAATTAATGCAGCAGTTAAACCAATAACTGGACCATTTAATGCAACAATTATTAATTTTTTATGATTTAAAATTCTATGAACAAGATAAATATTTTTTGAAGAAATTTCATTAAAATATTCTAATTTTGATTTATTAATTATTTTAGAGACATATTTAATATTTGCACCAGTTGAAAAAAATTTACCAGTTGAAGTTAATAATGTAATTGAAGTTGAAATTTCATTATCTGCTTTATCAAATAAATCAGCTAATTCAACGAATTCTGGAATTGTGAATGAATTCAGTGAATTTGCATTATTTATATGAATTTCAAAAATTGGACCTTTAATATTATAATCTAATGTCATTGCTAGTTGTTATCAATACTCATTTTTACGATACGATATATGGTGGATATTCATTACTATTTATACTTGATATTAGAATGTGGGGGTGAATTTATGATGATAAAATAATTTGTGGGGCTCGGTCAAATAGGGGTAAAAAATTATTTTCATTATTTACATGATCTTTTACTTAAGTTATCTATCTATACTTAGTATTTATTTATTTAAATTAATAAGATGTTTACCATATTTCTTTAAAGCATCTCTAATTTCAACAAATGAACCTTTACTACCACTAACACAACCTTTAACTAAAATATAACCATTATCTGCATTACAATCTAAAATTTCTAAATTAAAGATTGTATTTCTTTCATTACCTAATCTACCTGCCATTTTTTTACCAGGTAAAACTCTGGCAGGTGTTGTATTTTGACCTGTTGAACCAGCTGATCTATGAGATTTTGAAGCACCATGAGATGCATTACCACCACCAAATCCCCATCTTTTCATTACACCTGCCATACCTTTACCTTTAGTAACACTTATAACATCAACAAATTGACCAATTTTAAAATGATCTGCCTTTAATTCTGTACCTAAAGGTAATAAATTTTCTTCATTTAAAATTTCAAAATCTGATAAATATTGTTTTGGTGAAACTTTTGCATTTCTAAAATGACCTAACATTGATCTTGTAACATTTTGAGGTTTTTGATAACCTGCACCAATTTGAATTGAATTAATACCTTCCTTTGTTAAATTCCTCGTAAATGTAACTTCATTTTGAATAATTTCTAAAACTGTTGCAGGTAAACGACGACCTTGATTATCGAAAAAACATGTCATACCTCTTTTAATACCAATTAAACCTGGTCTCTCTAATAAACGACGACGTTGACGTTTACTTTCCTTATTACGTGAAGTAATTGGAGCATTTGAATTTATATAAGGAATAACTGAAGGTGAAATTAATTGTTTTGAAGATTTAAGTTCATTTAAAGCAGTAGTAGCATTAGAGATACTACTCTGAGCTCTCTTAAATATAAAAGACATTGTCTATAAAGAAGTATTTTATACCTATAACTATACCTATACCTATTCTATTCTAATATTGGAAAATGTCAATGTCAGTGGAAAGTGAAAAATTTATTATAAAGAGAGACTTTAAGTATGGTGTACAGATCTTATTATTATAGTCGCGTCTGTGGGTCTTTTTTATTTTTCATATTTTTATTTAAATTATATGAATGGTTAATGGGATTAATTGTTTGCTGTCTTTGGGTGATGGTGCTTTCTTTCTTTTGACAATATCCCCCTTTGCCATTGGGGGGTATTCTCCACATATGTTTAGGTGTTGAAAGGGTTTATTAATTATCAACTAATGAGTTTCTTAAATTTTCTCGTCTATCCTGATGTTCCAATTGAAGTATTGTAGCATGAATCATATTAACGTGAAATTCTTTTGCATTGAATAACCTTTTCACATACGTAACCAAATTTTTATCACTTGATACATCAAAACTTGAATAGCCGAAAATAAATTGTGAAGGTGAGGTGTCAAAAATTGTTGTGGAATTATTATAGACATTAACTGCACGGAAAACATAAATAGGCCAATTTGCCATAGTTTGATCAACAGATTTCAACACCTTTTTGATAAGACCATTGACACATTCTACCCTACTATTTGCTTGCGGATAATATTTTGAACTGAAATGCCATTTAATATTGAAAGCCTTAGCAAATTCTTGAGTACCTTCAGCAATAAAAGGAGTTCCATTGTCTGATACAATATCTTTTGGTCAAGGGTAGTATCTTGTAAGATTAACTAGAAATGAAACAACAGTTTCAGAATTTTGATACACCACAGGGAAAGCAACACAATAACCACTCACGTACTCTACAGCAACTAGAACATGTTGAAAATGTGAAATACCATTATTATCGAAATAAAAACCGACATCTAAAAGCGGACCGGCAAAATCCATATGCCAAAGTTGACCAATGGAAGGAGTTTTAATCTGTTGCAATGGAGCAGCAATTTGTTTGAATCTTGTGAATAAATCACAATGTTTTCAATTCTTGACAATGATGGCGGCAACAGCTTTTGCTTGTGGATAAAAAATCTTATTTTCAGCAGCTAATTCAAGTAAAACCTTTGGACTTCCATGATACTTATGATGTCTCTCTAAACAAAACTTGGTAAACTCAGCAGTAGACACAACTTTTAATAAGTGAGGTTGTGAAATAAAATACATAATTGAAATAAATTTTGAATGAAAATAAAAATTGAATTGAAATAAACATTATGTTGAATATTCTTTGAAAGAGTCAACAAATAATCGCTGATATATTGAAATGAAAAACCATAATATTGATAAGCAGGGCGTTAATGTTGCAAATTGTAAGTGCCTGGAATTTGTTTTCCATGAACATCAGTTAATTTGTATGAATTCTTATCTAACATTTCCGAAATGACAAAAGGACCTTCAAAATTAGGATTAGTTTTATGATGTTTAGCCAATTTCTTGGTTTGAACATATTCACCAACTGAATAAGTATTATGATTTGCCTTTGGATCATTTAGTAATTTCAAATTTTGTCTAGCAATGAATCTTTTGTCAACTAGACTATTTCTTTCTCTTTTTTTTTAAGTTTATGTATACTTATTAGATTTTATAATGAACTTTAAAAAAAAACTAAACATACTGTACACTCAGTATACATGCTATAAATGATATGAATATTAAAATGGATATGATTATAATGGAGTATAAGGGAAATTACAATCATTTGTACTTTCATCATCTTCATTAAAGAATCTTTTCTTCAGTTCAACAGGTTCTTGATTATCCTCTTCAGGAACATAACCTTCCTCACCGGGTTTAATTTCACCTTTACCATTATTTTTCCAAGAACCACCAAATTGATGCCAAACATAACAATATTTACCACAATTATGTTCAGGATCTTCTCTAAATGAGAATTTTGGATAAATAACAACATCATCAACCATAACAGGAGCTGATAAACCTGTGAAAAATTTCCAAGAAATCATTTCATTTGGTTGAGGTTCAGGACCATATAATTCACCTTGGAAATATCTATTTGAATCAATATCAACAATTGTTGGATTATCTAAAGAATTTAAATGACCATAAATTGTATCAGTCCAAACAACTGGACCAGTCCATTCCATTATATCAATTGATGAACATTTATCAACACCTTTAAAATCTTTATAATAAGCTTGTAATTTATTATTTTTTGCAGCATTAAAAGTTGTTTCAACAATTTTAGCAATTAATTTTTTTAAAATTGGATGTCTTGCCTTTGCCTTAAAAGTCCATTGTTCAAATTGTAATCTTCTAGTCATATAATGTTCCCAATTTTCAACATTCATATCTTCTTCAACTGCAACAACAAACCCAACATTTCTATCAGAATCAAACCAAATATCAACTGGTTTCTCTAATTTAGTATCAATATCTGAATAAACACCACCGAAAAGGAAAATAAGTAAATATCTTGAAAAATCAGATTGAATAATTTTATTTGGCATTAAATCAAAAGCTTCAACAACTTCAGGAACAGTATTTGCAAAATGAGTTATTAAAATATCATGAATTTCAGCATCAGTATATAAATTATATTTATAAGTTGGATTTTCATTTTTCCAAAGTGAAATTAAATCTCTATTTGGGAAATCTGGATCACTTGCAGGTACTTTCCACATTTGAACGATATTTTTATCAATTCTTCTAGGAGATGCATCATAAGGGAAATAAGTTGATAATCTATCCAAAGTAGTTTTATAATTATAAGGATTTGCACCTCTCGTATGAGGATTAAATCTATAAAAATTAGTAATTGCTTTAGAAGTTTCTGATGAAGATAATTGATTAATTGAAAATAATAAATAACCTAAAAATAGACCAACAATTATAGAATAAATTCTAAAACGTGGTGCATTGGTAACATTCTTACCAAATACCCCAGAATAAGAGGAAGACATTGCTAATAGAAGGAATATAATAAAATCAAAAAGAAATCAACATCAAAATCAACACAACATCATACAATACAGAATAATTCATGGAAATGGAAATGGAAATGAAAAAGCGTGTTCACTATATTAAGCAACAAAATTCGCGATTTTCCAATTTTCTTCCATTTTCTCAATTTTGAATCAGTAAACAGATAGTTTTGTACCTGAAAGTATATCTTTCTTTTAGGCAATGGCACTGGTTGTAAGGAGATCTAGAGTATTGATACTCTTTATCTTAGCTTTGATAGTGGTTTCAACTCTTCTTATATCTAATAGTAACAGTAAATATATAGATGATTTAAAATCAAATGCTAATAACTATTTAAAGTCATTAGACGAGAGTGGTTCAAATAATAAGGGTTCAAATAATGATCCAAGTATGGAAAATTTTGATGAAACTAAACCATTATATGATTATTCAAGAGATGAAATTAATCAAATTAATTCAATTTCAATTGATTCATTCCTTAAAGGTGATTCAATAATTCATGATTTTTTTGCAAAATTTTTCAATTTATTAAATTTAAATAAATCAAATTATCCTTTAAAGAGAAGAATGAAATTAGATGATAATGGTAAACCTTTTATTGATGATGTTCATTTTTTCGATAATGAAAATGAATTATTAAGTGAAAATAGATTATTAGAATTATTTGATTTCCCAAATGATTTCGTTAATGATTTAACTTTAAAACATAAAAAAATTATTAATCAAATTCCAAATTTTACACCTAAATTTTATAAAGGTGATGGTTATGCAATTGTTGGTGGTGGTAAATATTCTTGGTATTCATATCTTGCAGTTAAATCATTAAGAAATGTTGGTGCAGTTTTACCTGTTGAAGTTATTTTACCAACAAGTGATGATTATGAAAAATATTTTTGTGAAGATTTATTACCATCACTTAATGCAAAATGTGTTTCAATGGAAAATGTTTTCGGTAAGGAAATTATGGAAAAATTAAATTTTACAGGTTATCAATTAAAATCACTTGCTTTATTAGCTTCAAGTTTTGAAAATATTTTCTTATTGGATTCAGATTCTTATGCTGTATCAAATCCTGAACCTTTATTTAAAAGTGATTTATATAAAAAATATAAAATGATTACATGGCCTGATTTTTGGAGAAGAACAACATCACCAATTTATTATCAAATCGCAGGTTTAGATATTTCAGGTCCTCCAATTCGTTTTATTAATGATGTTTTCACTGATATTGAAAAAATTAATTTAACAGGTGATAAAACTCCAGATCAAATTGATATTAAGAAAGATTTTAATTTACATGATAGGAAAAATACTTTAATGGATTGGTCAACAGAATCTGGTGAAATGTTATTAAATAAAAATATTCATTTTAAAACTTTATTATTGGCATTATATTATAATTTTGATGGTCCATATGGTTATCATCCATTATTATCACAAGGTGGTGCAGGTGAAGGTGATAAGGAAACTTTTGTTGCAGCTGCAACTTATTTTGGATTACCATTTTATCAAGTTTATAAAAGAGCTGATAAAACTCATGGTTTTTATAATCACTTAAACACATTTGAACATGGTGCAATTATTCAATATGATCCATTAACTGATTATAAAAATATTTTAAAAATTGAAGAGAGAATTAGTCATGATATGAAAATTAAGAAATCACATTTTAAATATGATTATGCCAAATATTTTTATGAAGGTGATAAAATTATTGATTCAGTACCAATGTTTTATCATTGTCATGATCCAAAATTTGATCCATTCTTTTTAATTAATGAAAAGAAAATGTTTGTTAGAGAAAATAATCAAGTTATTAATAGAAGACGTAGAATTTTAGGTGAAGATTTCCCAAGAGGTTCAATTGATTTAGAATTAAGTTTATGGGAAATTGCTGATGCATCATTATGTAAACAAAAGATGAAATTTACAGTTTTCGAAAAAAATGATTTTGAAAATTTTTGTAATATTGAATTACCAAAACAATTACAATTTTTAAGAGATAGTCATGCATTAATTATGGAAAAATATAATAGTGAAACTCCATATGAAAATCTTAATGGTTCAAATGATTTATTTGGTGAAAAAAATAATTAGTTTTGTGTATTTTTCTAATAAATTATTCTAATATAATAATAATACTTTCCTATACATCGCGTTGTAATGAAATTTTTCACTCTTTTAAGTACTATCTTTACTTTATACAAGGATGGCTAATTCAAGGTTTGAATATGTTAAAAGTTTTGAACGTGAAAATATATTATTACCACAAACACATATAATTATTAGAGTTGATGGTAAAGGATTTCATAAATTTTCAGATTTTTATAATTTCGAAAAACCTAATGATATCAATGCATTAAATATAATTAATTTATCAGCAATGAAAATGATGGAAACATTCCCTGATATAATTTTGGCATATGGAGATTCTGATGAATATTCATTCCTCTTAAAGAAAAATTGTGAATTATTTGAGAGAAGAGAATTTAAATTAATTACAACATTTGCATCATTTTTCAGTTCTTATTATCAATTTTATTGGAATGCTCAAAATTCACCTGAAAATCAACTTAAAATTGATAGATTACCAACATTTGATGCAAGAGCTATTGTTTATCCTAATAGAGAGAATATTATTGATTATTTTTCATGGAGACAGGTTGATTGTCATATAAATAATTTATATAATACAACATTTTGGATGTTAGTCCTTAAAGGTGGTATGACAACTCAAGAGGCAGAGAACAGATTAATTGGTACATTAAGTAGTGATAAGAATGAAATTTTATTTAAAGAATTTGGAATTAATTATAATAATGAACCTGAAATGTTTAAAAAGGGTACAATTTATGTACGAGAGGTTAATGATTTCCCCATAGGTAAATATAGGGAGAATCCAACAATTGATAATTTACAACGTATATTGAAAAGAAATAAAAAGAGTAGTATTAATAAATATCATTGTGATTTAATCAAGGAAAGTTTCTGGAATGATAGACCTTATTTATTTATATAAATATAAGTATAATTATGTACAGTTATAGAAGATGAACTTACTCTATTGAGCAAATTCTTTACCATTAGTTGAAATTTCTTCTCTTTTAACAATTTTAGCTGCCTTTGAAGGACTTGGCCATTGATCATGAAGTATACCTGCCTTTTTCAAAAGGAAAGCAACGGTATCACTTGGTTGCGCACCAACAGATATCCAATATTTAGCCCTATCAAAATCTAATTTAATATCCTTCACTGGGATAACACCTCTTGATGACATTTCAGGTGTTATTGGAGTCGGTACAGGATTATAGGTACCAATAACTTCTATTGGTAAACCTTGTAATTTTCCTCTCTTTTTACCAACGGCAATGTTATATACTGGTTGACGAGTTCTACCCTTTCTAACCAATCTAATTCTAACTAATCCTTTCATTGTCTAGAGGAAATAAAGTAATACCTTAACTTAATAGAAGATGTCCAATAATCATCATGAAAATATTCAACATGTAAAAAATGAGACACCGTACACCAAAAGAGGAAGTAAAAAATTTTTTATTTTTTTATTTTTCTTAACATGTAAGAATTTTTCACTTGTTTTATTTAAAGATCTATTCCATTTTCTTTACTTTGGTAGGCAATATGAGCACTATGGATGATGCTAAGACTGATCATTTGATTGCCATTATGGATATGGATGATAAATTGGCAAAAATTAGAAGTCAAATCAATTCTAAATTAGAAAATCAAAAAAAATTAGCACTAGTGTTAACTACAATTGAAGATAATTTAAAACAACAAAATCAATCTGCAACTCCAATTACTTATTTTATCTCATTTTTAACTTTATTAGATCAATGTTGTGTTAATAATGAAATTAATGATTTACCATTGGCTACTTGTGCTTTATATTTCTTAGATTTAATATCTCAATATACTCCTTCCAAATTATTAAATTCTAAATTTTCAGATATTTTAGTTAGAATTGCTCCTGCTTTAACTAATGAAAATGCTGATGCTCCATTAATTAGATCTTCTATTGGATTTTTAGAATCTCTCTTACTTGCTCAAGATTGGAAATCTTGGAATAATTCAAATAATTATAAAATTTCTCCAAAGAGAGCTTTATCTGCTCTTTTAGATTTATCACTTGATCCAAGACCAAAAGTTAGAAAGAGAGCTCAAGAAGCAATTGTTAATATTTTAAAGAAAAATCCTAATTCAAATTCAAATTCAGATTCAAAAATTAAGAAAGATCATCCAGCTGCTAATTATGCAAGTGAATTTGCTTTAAATAATTTAATTACTTTAATTAATGATAAATCAATTACTAAATCAAAACATCAATCAAAAGATTCTTCAAAGGAATCATCTGCAAATCCTTCAATTATACATAATTTACAATTAATTACTTTAATTACATCATCAAATTCTTGGCCTTTAAAGCAAATTACTCCATTATGTGATATTCTTTTGGAAATTTGTAAAAGTGCTGATCAATTCTTAATTTCTTCAGCATTTGCAGCTTTTGAAGGTATGTTCAAATCAATGACTAATGAAATCGATTCAACTAAATTTATACAAGTTTTAGATATAATTTTCGATTTAAAACCTTCATTAAATGATCCTCATTTAGCTCCTTCTTGGTTAGCAGTTATTGCAAAGGCAGTTTCATCATTTTCTTCAAATATTAATTCATTGGAAATTTTATTGAAATTACCAACTATTTTCAAATCTGTTGGTTCTTATTTCTTAAGTGAAAATTCAAATATAACTGAAAGTGCATCTCAATGTTTAATTGCAATTATTGTTGATGGTATAAATGATAAAGATTTATTATTACCTCCAATTGTTAATGATGAATTATTTGGTAAAGTTGATAAAGTTATTGAAGAAATTGCTAAAGCAACAACTGATTATTTAACTGTTAGATATAGACATTCCGCTAATGATGTTTGTGAAGTTATATCCGCTTTATTTGTTAAATTAAGAAAAAGAGCTAATCCTTATTTCTTATCACATTTAGAATTAATTGGTAATTGGAGATCAAATGAACAAGAAGGTTTTGAGTTAAATGAAATTTCAGAAAAAGTTATTGCAAGTGCAATCTCTTCAATTGGTCCTGAAATTGTCTTAAATGTTTTACCATTAAATTTAACTGATTCTAAAAAAATTGGTAGAGCTTGGCTTTTACCAATTTTAAGAGATAATGTTTCAATGTCTGAATTAACTTATTATATTAATAATATCTTACCAATTACTGAATTTTTCAATAATAAAATTCAATCATCAAATAATAATGAATCTGTTAATATTAAAATTTTTCAAACAATTGTTGATCAAATTTGGTCATTATTACCATATTTTTGCTTTTTACCAACTGATTTACAAACTGCATTCTCTGATGATTTTGCTGCTAAATTATCAGGTTTATTATATGATGAAGTTCATTTAAGACCAGTTATTTGTAATGCATTGAAAAATTTAGTTATAACTGAAAGAGAACGTGCAAATGAAACTAGTGAAGAAAATGATGTTATACTTGAACAACAATTCCCTTCATCAAAGGCAAAATCTGATTTAGATTATTTATCAAAAACTAAGGCAAATAAATTATTATCAGTTTTATTTAATGTTTTCACTCAAATTCCAATGGATCAAAGAAATTATGTTGCAGAATCAATTGAAGCTTATTTTACAATTTCTTCAATGGATGATATGGTTGCAACTTTTAATAAAGTTTGTACATTATTAAGAAAAGCTTTAGATGATGAATTAAAGGATGGTACATTAACAAAGGAAGATAATTCTAAAACTTCAAGTGCTAGAAATTCAATTCCAAAATTATCTGTTACAATGATGGATTTAATTGTTATGATGACTAAATATATTCCATCAGATTCTCATAATGCATTATTAACAATTTTCAATGAAACTGTTCGTATAGAAAATTCTCAAATTCAGAAAAGATCTTATCGTATTATTTCCAAATTATTAGAAGATAATGAATCAAATTCTTCAACTATTATACCTTTAATTCCTAATATTATGCAAGTTTTCATTGAAACTTCAACTATTACTTTACCATCTGCAAGAGCTCAAAGATTAGAAGGTTTAGAAAAATTAATTAAATTATTACCAAAGGATTCATTACATTATATTACAGGTATTTTATCTGAAGTTATCGATTCAACTAGAAGTGCAAATGAAAAAACAAGAACTACATCATTTACATTATTAATTCAAATTGGTAATAAATTTAAGGAATGTCAAGGTGAGATTGTTAAAAATACTTTAATTGATTCTGAAATTCCTGATTCTCAAGCTTCAATTCAAGAATTATTTTTAATGTGTTGTGCAGCTGCAGGTCCTGAAAATCCTCATCAAAGAAGTGCAGCAATTACTGCATTATCATGTATTTTCTATGAATTTCATAATGATTTAGAAATTTCTTATCAAAAGGAATTAATGCAATTTGTTGAAGTTTTCTTACATCAAAATAATAGAGAAGTTATTAAACCAACTTTAGGATTTATGAAAGTTGCAATTTTATCATTACCTGAAGAAGAAGTTTTACCTGAATTAAAGGGTTTATTAACTGAATTTTTATTAATTAATACAAATCATAAAAATCATTTTAAATCAAAAATTAAACATTTAATTGAAAGATTAATTAGAAGATTTGGTTTTGATGTAATTGATAATTATATCCCTGAAGAAGATAAAAAAATTATTAATGGTATTAGAAAGGCAAAGAATAAGGCTAAACGTACAAAGGCAGCAAATTCAAATGAAGAAAATGATGATCCAAATGGAGCAGGTAATAAAACTTCAAGACTTTCAGCATATGATAAGGCATTATATGAAGATTCTGATTCTGATGATTCAGATGATGAAGGTGAAGAAACAACCAAATCCAACAATAATAATAAAAAATCCAATAAATCAAAGAAATCACAAGATCGTTTTATTTCTGAATCAAAGGATGCACCACTTGATTTATTAGATGAAAAGGCACTTTCACATATTTCAACTTCAAGACCAAAGAAATTTAGTAAGAAGAATGTTGAAAAATTAACAGGTTTTAATACAAAGAATGGTAAATTAATTATTAATGAAAATGAAAATGATGATATTTTATCAAATAAAAATTCATTAAATGCATATGTTGAAGCTGTTAAACAAGGTCCAATTAGAGGTCAAAAGAATAAACTTAAATGGAAGAAAACTGGTAATCCAGCAGATGAAATTGATTGGAATTCTGATGATGAATCAAAAGGTGATAAACCAAAGAATGGATTTAAGAGTAAAAGTGGTAGAATTGGTAAATCACAACCAAAATTTAAATCTAAGAAGAAGTTTTAATTTATGGTGAAATTGTCATCTCTTTTATAGATTCATATTAAAACTTATCATAATTTACACTTTTTTGTTTTTACATTTGTCTTTTTCTTAAATTTCTTTTCTATACAAAAACTATTTTTATATGTACATACTAATTAGTAAAGTTTTAATTTATTTTTTAAAAAAACATCATTTGGAATGTAAATTATCCAAATAAGTTTAAATCATTTGATGTTGCATCATCTCCTTGACCATAAAGATCGAGGTCTTCCATTTCATCATCATATAATTTATGATGTTCATAATAATCATAAGCTGCTAAACCTGAATTAGTATTATTGTTGTAATTACTATCATTATTATTACCCATATTTATATCATTATTAGTACCATTATTATTGTTCTCATTAATATCATTCATATTATAATCATTATCACTATCACTGTCACTATCATCATTTTCATCATCACTTTTATAATATGGGAATGTATGTAATAATTTTTCTGAAATTGGACCTGCAATAATAAAATTATTATTATTATTAATATCATTTTTACGATCATCATGAATGACTTTTTGTAAATCATTTGGTATATAATTTTCTAAAACTGTACCTTTAAATAATGTTGGTTTAACATTATTAGTTTCAGCATTTTTATTATTTGATGTACTTGTTAAATTTGAATTTGAACTCGTTACTGCAACTCCACCATTCGAATTAGTTTGTCTTATATTATGTTTTTGTGTTAAAAGGTACGATTGAATTTGATCTCTTATTAAATATTGAATCCAATCTTCCTCAATTGCACTTTGAGGTATTTCATAATCATCTTCCTCTAAATTATCATCATTACTGTTATTGTTATTATTATTGTTAAGGTTATTATTATTACCAGATAATGAACTAAATTGTAGAAAAGGTTGAGCAGTTGGTGTTAATTTATTCATTTGTGAAGGTGATGGTAAATATGGCATTGTAGGGTTTAATAATTGTGCTTGTTTTGATTGTTCATCTAAAGCTTTTGTTAAACTATCCATTTTAGAATTAACATTTAATGCATTAATTTTAGACTTTTTACGTTCCTCTAAAAATTCTTTATTTGGTCTACCAACTTCTCTCATACGTTCATTTATTTCACTATTAAACCATTTCTCAAAATTATCAATACCTTTTAACGTTATAGGATTTTTACTATTTTTATCTAATTTCTTATTTGGTGTGAAAACTCCTAATTCTAAAAATGTCCTACTTAAATCTTTTATATTAGGATGATAATCTCCTCGTAATTCCATATATTTAACAATTGTTTTAACTAATAAATCAATATATCTAATTGCAATATCAGTGAAAATTTCAATAATTCTATTATTTGCAGCTTTATCAAATCCTTGTGCTTTTAGCATTTGAACAATTGTCATTTCCAAAAGATGGAAATAAAATCTATGCTTTGACATAGTTAGGGTTGGTATATAATGTATGCTATGCTGTAATAAAAAAAATAATATAATTCTATAAAACAAATTCTCTTGCAAGTTGTTGATTTTATAAAATTAGATGAAAATTCATGTAGTGAGAGATTTGAGACCTTAAAATATGCAAAAAATGATCCCTAGCAGGATCGAACTGCTGATCTTGGCGTTATTAGCACCACGCCTTAACCAACTGGGCCAAGGGATCCTTTGTTGTGAAGTTTTATTGGTGGGTTTTCTTCTAGTTGGTGTGTGAAAATGGACACCCCGCCATAAGGGCTTTCAAACTTTTTTGAACACTTCTGAAGGGTTGTAAAGAGTGTTAGTGTAGGGTGGAAAAATTAAATTTCAAGAAAATCTAAAATTTGTAAGTTTTGTTAGAGATTTTAAGTTTTGCCAAAATTACTCGATTACAAAATGCAAGTGGTGGCCAGGAACTCTCTGAGAATGGACAAAACAATATGTAAAGTCCAAGAAAATCAACGTTATTATTATTACTTACATCTATCTATAATGTAAACAAACTATTCTATACTATTCTATACTATTTTCATCACTTTTACTTAAAAGATCATGTAATCTTACGAATCTATTCAACTCTACCTCTATCAAAGCAGCCTTAATATTTCTTTGATCTTGATAATCTTTAAATTCAATTAAATTCCTTAATAAAAAATTCTTCATTCTATCAATTGGGAAATTATCTGGTACTTTATTTATAATTTCAACAAAATTATCCATTCTTTCCATTGTTGTTGCATTTGAATCTGTTGAATCATTAAGTAAATCATACTTATTCAGAAAGTTATCAATTAGTTTAGTTTCATTGGATTTAAGATATGAATCAAATATTTTCTTTAATAATATTTCAGTTGTTTTTCTCTTATCATTATTATCGTCATTATTTTCTAGATCATCACTCAGTAAAGATGTAGTTTTATTTTTCATATCAACACTTTTCAAAATATTTTCATCTATTCTTGGTAATTCTAATTCTACAGCAAATATTTCAACAGTTGAATAATCTTTCAATTCTATTAAATAATCAACTATTTCTTCATATTGGGCAGATTTAAAATAAATCATAATTGTAATTAAGGGAAGTTTATTTAATGCACCACCATTATTAATTAATTCCTTACATATATCAATAATTGATTGTTGTGTTAAAATAGATTTCATATCACGATTCATATTATGTAATAACGTATACAATTTATCATGGTATCCAACAAGTGGCGATCCTTTAAAATCAAGGTTTTTAATAATATTCCAATATTTGTAAACACTAAGTTTAGGAATAGATTTCTCCTTATATTCAATTATTGATTTATTTAAATTTTTTTCAATTTTTGAATCATTTTCATAACTAAACATTATAATTTTTAAATAAATCAGTATTAAATCTCCAATAAATTGTTTCTCACATTTAACTTCAACAATATATTCCAGATATTGTAATTGTAATTCATTTTTTTCTTTATTATTTAATTTATCATTGTTATTTATTGAATTGATAATTTTCATATAATTAATATCTAAATTATTAATCTTTTCCTCCGTTATTAAATTTAACCCATATTTAGGATAATTATTCAATAACCATTCCGCATACCTTTCAACTATTTCATTATCTTCAATACAATTAGTATAAATATAATTGACCAACACTTGTAAAGGTTTATTAACATCTGAGAAA
Organism: Pichia kluyveri; assembly: GCA_030062975.1. NCBI lineage: Eukaryota > Fungi > Ascomycota > Pichiomycetes > Pichiales > Pichiaceae > Pichia > Pichia kluyveri. The sequence continues at coordinate 138,936 of CP125798.1, read as the reverse complement.
ATTAAATTAAATTCTTCATCTTTAAAAGTCCCATCAATAAGTCCTTTCCAGTAATATAACCATTGTCTATGATTTTTCAACTGTGTATAAAATTTAGAAAGAATATAATATTTTTTATTCAATAATAACAATTCAATTACTTCATTTGATGAATGTTTAATTTCATGTATTATTGGTTCTAAATCTTCTTGATTTATAATTGCATTTTTAACTAATGTAACTTCAATACTTTTCTTAATTAAATCATTTTCATTTTTAAATTCAACAGTTAAACATGTATTAAGATATAATTTAAAAAAATCATTTATTTCAACATTTTTCTCTATTTTCTTTAGTTCTTCAACATATTCGAATAAACATTGGAAAGTCCAAACTGAACCGAAAATTCCATTTGATGATTCTGATTCATTAGTGAAGATATAAATCATTAGTCTTGGATCTAAATGTTTAAAATTAGATACCCAAACATCAAATGCTTGATCAAATAATTGATATTTTAAACTGAATAATGCCATTAAAGTAATTAAAAATACACTTTTATTATGTTTAGTAAATTCACCAACTAATTTATCATGAATATTTTGTGCATTATTTGAATTAGATTCACTGTACATTTTCAACCATCTTTCAATTTCAGATATTGGTTTTAATATTTTGAAAACTTTTCCACTGGAATCATATAATAAACATGATGATGTACAAAATGATTTCTTTAATGCATTATCGGATTCAATTGCTATTTTTTCAATTTCTTCATTAGTCATGGTTGAAACAATCGGTGCAAGAGTTATCTTAGATGTTAATTCATTATCATCTATTCGAAATATTTTACAAGTTAAACCAGTATTTAATTTAATATCTTCATCATTTATAGTTATTGTCTGTAATTTTGTTTGATCATATATTGAGAATATTTGTATTTCATTTTTAATAATTGCTATAATATAGGGTAATTGAATAGATATTGAACTAGGGTAATGATCGAAAGTTAAAGTACCTCTAATGACATCACCATTTAAATTAATAAACATCCCCATTGCAGGTTCATCTAAATTCAATCCACCACTTATAAGTAATATTTCATTTTTATCAATATATTCAATAATGGGTGTAATTTTAACATTTTCATCACTTGTAGAAGTTGATACTGGGAATAATGGAAGTTTCTGTGATTTTAAAACATTAATTAAATCATAATCTTTACCATTTGATACAATTGCAAAATCTCTTAATTGGATTCCTTTAATAACATCACTAAATTCTAATTCTTTATGTAATCTTATACTATCATGAAATATCCTTAATAATCTAATAGCTTTTTTAGTAAATAATGTAATATTAATAAATGATTCACCATAATATTCTTCCTTTTTAACGATATAATTATTTTCTTTCTTATCCAAGGTAAAATAATTCCAATCAATTGATATATCCATTACATCTTTAGCCTTACCGATATTAGCAGGTGATAATTCAGGTAAAATATATCCACTCATTGAATTACCACAATGAATTAAAGCAATTGAAATTTCAGGTAATAATAAGATTTTCTTAATTGGTTTAGAGACGGATGAAGAACCAAATTTTTGTTTAGATATTTGAATATAACCTAATTCATCATCAATTTTATATAAATGAATGATTTCACCAAGGTTAGTACCGATATATAAATTAAGTTCCCATGATTGAATACAAGTTATGTAAGAATCTGTTGATTCAGTTAATGCAATGGGTATTTCCTTCAATAAATCAATCAATTGATAGGGAGTGTCTGTAGAATATGATATAAGGGTATCAATGTCACTACCAAGTGATTCATCAGTCATTGGATAAAGAATGAATGTTAAGAGAAGTACCAATCACCACTACCGATATACAATTTGATGCGGAATCATGTAATTTTTCACTATGAAGATCTTCTATCTATTAATCTACTAAGTTTCATTTTATACAAAGTGAATGGAATGGAGTGTTTATATATATAGAGTGTTTATATAGAGTAAAACTAACCGAATAACTTAAGACCAGATTGCTTTAATGCAGATATATCCTCTTGTTCATCTTCCTCTACATTATCATTATTATCACTATCATTATCATTATCAGAATCATCCATATTAAATTTAACACCAAATAAACCTGCAAATAATTCATCAATTTGATCATCATTCCATGAATAATACTTTCTTCTTGGTATATCGAATTGTGCAATTGGTTCTTGAACTGTATATTTTAATTTCCTTCCCTTTGTTGCCATTCTATCATAATTTTTTTGCATTTTATTTTTCGACAACATTAAAATTGCTGAATTACTTGCTTGCTTTTGATCAAGTTTTTTATTAATCATATCATTTAATAATAATTTATAAAAATCATCATCATCGAAAATATATGGATTAATTTGTAAACTTTTATCAATATTACTTAAACCTGCAGTTTGTTCTTCATCGAAGTCTTCATCTGAGTCCTCATCATCATTCCTTTCTTTTTCATCTTCTTCATTATATCCAATTGGAGTTGCATTTCGACGATTAATTTTAGTCTTTTTAACAAATCTTTCTAAATCAGATAATTGATTATTAACTTGAGACCAAACAGATTGATTAATAACAGAAAATTTACCTTGATTTAATGCACCAATACCTGAAGCTGATTGAACTCTATTTGACCATTTATTAAGAACAGATTTAGTTATTGGTACCATTATATCATCAATTTTTTTATTAGTTTCAAGATAATCTGATAATTTTCTCTTCTTTGAAGATAATAAATTAATATCAATTTTATTTTTAATTAAACTATCCTTTTGTAATTGATTTGCTCTTATATTAGTTAATCTTTCAATTAATGTAAATAATTTATCTTCAATTGTATTCAATATTTTATCAGATGATTCAGTTTTAACTGATTGATATGAATTATAATTAATTGGTAAATTATTTGATGAAACAATTGCTTTCTGTAATTTAATTCTTGAATCTAAAATTCTATCATATTGAGCACTTTGTTTAAGAATTGTATAACCTTTAATTGCATCAGACTTGGCGGATGTTGAAAGTCTACTGATGATTTGTTGTTTTTCACTTTCAAGTAATTTTTCAATTCTTTCTCTCTTATATGTATCTTCATCAGATTGATAGTTAGTTTCATCATCAAATCCTTGAAATTCTTCTTCCTCAATGTCTTCATCTTCAGATTGTTCATCATCATCTTCTGACTCTTCATTCTCTTCCTCAACATTTTCATCATCTTCACTATCTTCAATATCTATACCTTCATCACTTTCACTTCCACTATCATCATCATCATCATTATCGTCATCATTATTCTCAAAAACTTCATTTCTACCAACTTTAGAGCCAGTATACTTCCCACCAAGTACATCTGATCTAATACTACTCTTACCAACAGACACATAATGATCTCTTTTATGAATATCCTTTTCTTCCTCTTCATCATCATCACTACCATCATCACTACCATTAATATCCTTCCCATTATTTTTATCTACAAAATCCGCATTTTCAATATCATAATCTGCAACTTTAGGACGATTCAATTTGTCCATAAGTTTCTCACCCAACATCTTACCAGATCCCGTAGCCATGTCTGTCTCTGTACTCTACAGAAAAGAAGATATTAGAGTATTTAAGACAGTAAAATAAAATAAAAAAATTTTGAAAAAAAAATTTGTTGAGATATATGGTTATGAGATTAAGTAATCATAAACATTTCGTCGAAGATTTTATCGACGACAAATAAATTTATCTATCTTGAAATATTAAGCATATTTCGAATGTATAACTTAGTTACTCTTGTTCTTCTTAGAAGAACACTCGAGCTTATATATATAATATTTATATATTAAAACGCTAACTACAGATCTACGTAATCTATTAACTATCATCAAAGATGTCATTCAATCAAGTCAACAATTCCAGTAAGAATATAGATAAAACCGCTGAGATGATATCTCAAATGGTTATCTCAGGTGAACTTAAATCGGACGGTACCAAAGGTAACGTTACTGATATCGTAAAGAAAGTTATGGCATCCAATTTAAGGAACGAAGGTATTTTTAACAGAAATGGTTCTCACCAAATTCAGTCAAAAGAGAACCTCACTGCCCTCGCATCCGAATAAAATTAAATTTTTCACTTTGATTACATAATAATAATAATAAGCTATATCTTCATGTTATCAAGTTTATCTACAAGAGAAGAGTCTTTCCTTAAGTTTCTGTTCTTGACACGACTGTTATCCTTAGTAACTGACATTGCAGCAACTCTATATCTTTCCATCTCTTCATTCTTCTTAACAACTCTTTTCCCACGTTTCTCCAATTGATAATTATCAAGGAAATCATCAACTAAATCCATAAAATCATCTCTTTCCTTACTTAAATCAAATGGTTGATAATCATCTTCTTCACTTTCATCATTATTATCATATTGTTCCCTTAAAACATCAAATTTATCATCTATAATTGTCATTTGTTCAGTTCTACATAATGCAGATGATGACATAGAATATGATGATGTATCTGTTGTTGCACCTTTCTTTCTCTTTGCTTTCTTCTTAGATGCTTTAGTATTGGATGATTTTAATTTCTTACCTTGAATATCAGGTAATTCCCCAAACGTATCTTCATCTTCCTCTTCATCTTCATCTTCATCACTATCACTATCAATTCGTTATCACTATCGAATTCATCAACTTGACGTTGTTTCTTATATTTAGCAAAATCTTTCTCCCAATTGGTCTCTCCTCCTTCCTCTACATCCCCACCACCTTCATAATCATCATAATCATCATAATCCCAATCACCATCATCATAAGCATTATCATCATATTCATTTAATGATATTTCATTTTGCTTCTTACCATTTAATAATTCATCGAAAACATCAATATCATCAATATCTTGTTCATCATCTAAATAATTTTCATCCTCTAATGCAATTAATGCTTCTCTTAAATCAGGATTTAAATCAGGTTTAAATCCACTAATTTCATCAGGTATATCTTGTTGTGTTTGATAATTATATGATTTAATTTCTTCTGATGGTAACATATCATCACCAAATAATTTACTTAATGATTTTTTTTGATTTTCCTTTTGCTTTTCAGCTGCTTCTTTCTTTGATATGAAAATACCACCTGATGTACCAATATCTTTTAAATGTTGCATATAATCATATTCTGAATCATCGAATAAAACACCATAACTTGCAGCTTTACCTTCATTCTTATTCTTTAATTCATTTTCTAATGTATTTAAATCAACATTTTCTTCTCTTTGAAATTTTTTAGAGGTTTTCTTATTATTACTATTATTACTATTTTTCTGTTGAATAGGAACTAAAACAGATTTAGATGCAGTATCATCATAATATCTTGAATCCTGTAATGATCTATGAACCACTTGGAACTTAACAGAGTTATTCTTATCGAATTTCTTCATTGTTCTTGTCTAAAAAAGAAAGAAATGTAATAGTTAAAGTACTTATTTAGAAAAAAAATATTTTTTTTCTCTCACTATAATGGTATAATGGTATAGTATAGCTATTTATCCTCTTTTCTCTCTTTGATCGTATTGTACACTATGGCAGTTATAACAGTACAATCAATATCACCAGTGTATACATGGGAATGGAATTGTAATGATAATGATGAAATGTGTGGAATTTGTCGTATTTCATTCAATGGTCCATGTCCTCAATGTAAATTCCCCGGTGATAATTGTCCAATAACTAAGGGTAATTGTGGTCATTCATTTCATAATCATTGTGTTAATAAATGGCTTGATCAACAAGGTTCAAAAGGTTTATGTCCAATGTGTAGACAATTGTTTACCAAGTAGTTTATGTCTTATATGTGTAATCCTTTCCTATATAATGTAATCAATGATCAGTTTTACGCGGGTGTAGGATAGAGATACCCTTACTTTACTATGACTAATCTTCTTTCAGTAGATAATGAGTACGATAGTTGTCAAGTTAGGTTCATCATCTATTGTTGATGATGTAACTAGAGAACCAAGAGTTGCAAATATAACTAAAATTGTAGAAGAATTAGTTAAATTACGTAGAAATGGTAATAAAATTGTACTTGTTTCAAGTGGTGCAATTGCAATGGGATTAAATGAAACTAATTTAACAAATAAACCAAAGAGACTTGCAGCAAAGCAAGCATTAGCAGCTTTAGGTCAAGGTAAATTAATTTCATTATGGGATAATTTATTTAAATATTATAATCAACAAACTGCACAAATTTTATTAACTAGAAATGATATAGTTGATTTTAGTCAATTTAAAAATGCAGAGAATACAATTCAAGAATTATTAAATATGAATATAATTCCAATTGTTAATGAAAATGATACAATTTCAACTCAAGAAATTAAATTTGGTGATAATGATACTTTAAGTGCAATAACTGCAGGTATGTGTAATGCAGATTATCTTTTCTTACTTAACTGATGTTAATTGTTTATATACTGATAATCCAAGAATTAATCCATTAAGTGAAAAAATTTTATTAGTTAATGATTTAACTAAATTAAATGTTAATACTAAATCAGGTGCAGGTTCAAGTATTGGTACAGGTGGTATGGAAACTAAATTAATTGCAGCTGATTTAGCAACTAATTCAGGTATTACAACAATTATTTGTAATTCAAATTATCCTGAAAATATTAATAAAATTGTTAATTATAAACCAATTTATGATAATTCTAAATCATTAAGTGAAAATAATAAAATTGAAGAACAAAATTTACTAAGTGAAGAAATTCCATTACATACAAGATTTTTAGGTCAACCAATTAATCATGTTAAAGATCGACAATTTTGGTTATTACATGGTTTAAAACCTAAAGGTAGTGTAATTGTTGATTATGGATGTTTCCAAGCAATTACAAGGAAAAATAGAGGTGGTTTATTACCTGTTGGTATAATGGCAATTGAAGGTAATTTTAATCAATTAGAATGTATTGAATTAAAATTAGGTAAAAAGAATAAAGATGGTAGTATTGATGCAATTACATTTGGTCGTGGTAGATGTAATTATAATTCTAATGAAATTGATAAAATTAAAGGATTACAATCAAATTTAATTGAAAATGTTTTAGAATATTGTGATAGTGAATATGTTATTCATCGTGAAAATATGGCATTCCCAACTCATTGGGATGATAATTTAATTAATTTTATAAAAGAAATAGGTAATTAACTAAATTTAACATTTTTTATAGACATTTTTTAGAAAATTCTCTTGTATATTTAGTTGCCTGTGATAATGTAATTGATTTTGATTCAAGTAATAGTTTAATTATTGAAATTGAATCATTATATGCGATTTTATTACATTCATTAATTAATTCTGGATTTGAAATATTTGGTAATGATGTATCAATATCTATTGGTTTCGGTATTGATGGTGGTGATGGTATATTGGGTAATTCACATTTATTAAATTGTTTCTTCTTAATAATTAGCATTGATTTTAATGTATCATTTAATGATACCTGTACATCATTTATCAATGGATTAAGCGGTAATGGTGGTGGAGAGGTTTTCGTTTCTGATATTACTTCCTTCTCCTTTTTCGGCACTTCAGGTATTGGTGGAGGTAAAGTACTTAAAATTAATTGTATTAATCTATTATTTTGAGGATTTGAATAATCAGTTTCACTATATGACCAATTAGGTAATATACCATTAATTAAAGGTGGATTAAATGGATAATTTAGTGGGAATGTAAGAGTTAAGTTAAGTGAATTGATAAGGATAGTTAATGGATTATCAGATATTGTTTCATATTGTACTAATTGATTTAAAAGTGCTAAATCTTCCTCTAATGGAGTCATTATCAAAGAAAGGTGTTGGTTAAAGGGTGATATTATTATCAGAACATGAAAAAAAAGTTGGTTGCATAATATAAATTTATTGTGCTTATTCTTTATCTTTATCTTTTTATCTCTTTCTTTTGTTTCTTTTTACAAACAAAGATACAATGTCAGGATATACGGTATTAGGTGTTATGATTGTAACTATTATAATTGGTTCAATATTTTGGAAATTTGCACCAAAGCAAGATCAAACAGTTTGGAGAAGTACAGTTTCACTTTCATTAGCAATGATGTTTTTAATGTGGGCATTTACATATCTTTGTCAATTACATCCATTAGTTGCACCACGTCGAAGTGATATGCGTCCTGAATAGGGTATTTACACTATATAATAATTGTATATGTAAGACAGTATTAAATAATAACTTAGTAAATATTAAATAATAATGAGATCTTACATAATGATCATAATTACTGCACTAATCGAAGTATCAAGTCGATAAAACACTAATTACGCTTAATATACTCCACTAACAAGACTTTATTCTCTATAAGGCAGAGATAAAGGCAGAAACGGGAGCACCAAAGGAAGAGTGTACAAAATATAGATATACACTATATAGTGGGAAATACATTCTTTTTATACTACTCGAGGGCTCATTATATTAATTTTTAAGGGTTTCTCTTATACTTTATTATTACAATCTCTTTCTTATGATGGTTATATCTTTTATTAATGTCACTGTTATTACCACCGTATGTACCATTACTGCCTCAATTATCAATTAGTATTTCATGGGATTTCTTAGATTCAATTGTTATAATTTATCACGGTATAATTATTGCTTTATGTATTGGTGGTATTGTTGGTAGTGTTAATATATTGATCTATTGTACTATCAAAGGGATCATTAATATGATTGTTAGTTTGTTCAGTACACCCATACCCACTACTACTATCACTAAACCTACTATACATATTACACCACCTACACCATCTACTACTACTACACATACAATACCAGCAGTAGATGATACTTTAATAGAAATAGAGGAAGACGGCACAGACGCGACGACGGTGACGAAGTACTGAAAAAAAATTTTTTTGCTTTTTCATGCTTTGAGAAAAGGAAAATTTTTTATTTTTCATTGGTGGTAGTAAGTATTATAGATAGACTTCCTTTAACAACGATTCAAACAATATGCAAATTGCACCATCTAATGAATCTCCAACTAATGATGCTAAAGATTGGCCATTATTATTGAAGAATTATGATGATTTACTTATTAGATCATCTCATTATACTCCAATTCCTTCAGGTTGTACACCTTTAAAAAGATCAATTGATCAATATATTAAATCAGGTATTATTAATTTAGATAAACCTTCAAATCCTTCATCTCATGAAGTTGTCGCTTGGATTAAAAGAATTTTAAGAGTTGAAAAAACTGGTCATTCAGGTACTTTAGATCCAAAAGTTACAGGTTGTCTTATTGTTTGTATTGATAGAGCAACTAGATTAGTTAAATCTCAACAAGGTGCAGGTAAAGAATATGTTTGTATTGTTAGATTACATAGTGCATTAGATGATGAAAAGGATATGTTAAGAAGTTTAGAAAATTTAACAGGTGCATTATTTCAAAGACCTCCATTAATTTCAGCTGTTAAAAGACAATTAAGAGTTAGAACAATTTATGATTCAAAATTATTTGAATTTGATAATAAAAGAGGTTTAGGTGTATTTTGGGCAAGTTGTGAAGCAGGTACTTATATGAGAACTTTATGTGTTCATTTAGGTATGTTATTATCAGTTGGTGGTCATATGCAAGAATTAAGAAGAGTTAGATCAGGTTGTTTAAGTGAAAATGATAATTTAGTTACATTACATGATGTTTTAGATGCTCAATATGTTTATGATAATTCAAGGGATGAATCATATTTAAGAAAAATTATTATGCCATTAGAAACTTTATTAGTTGGTTATAAAAGAATTGTTGTTAAAGATAGTGCAATTAATGCAATTTGTTATGGTGCAAAGATGATGATTCCAGGTTTATTAAGATATGAGAAAGGTATTGAATTATATGATGAAGTTGTACTTATGTCAACAAAGGGTGAAGCAATTGCAATTGGTATTGCACAAATGTCATCAGTTGATTTATCATCATGTGATCATGGAATTGTTGCAACTGTTAAAAGATGTATTATGGAAAGAGATACATATCCAAGAAGATGGGGGTTAGGACCAATTGCATTAAAGAAGAAACAATTAAAAAATGATGGTAAATTAGATAAATTTGGTAGAATTAATGAAAATACACCTGAAAATTGGAAAAAAGATTATATTTCACATGAAGATGTACCTGCACCAAAAGTTCCTGAAGATAAATTAAAGGCACCTGAAGTTCAAAAGAGTAAAAGTTCATTATTTGATAAAAAGGATGATGATGAAGTAAAGGAAGATAAGAAAGATACCGAAGAAAAGAAGGAAAATAAGGATAAAAAGGAAAAGAAAGATAAGAAAGATAAGAAAGATAAGAAAGAGAAGAAGGATAAGAAGAGAAAGTCTGAAGAGGAAGATGGTGAAAAGAAGAAGAAGAAGAAGAAGTCTAAGTCTGAATAAGTAATATAAGTTAAATTAAATTAAATTAAGTTTAATAACTTTTGTATTTTCTCCTAAATAAGTAACATAAAATAAAATAATCAAGTGCGCCACATAGTAAATTCTACTATTGGTAATTAATTAATAATACTCTCTAAACCCTTCCTCTTTCTTTTAACCATTACACAAACAGTATGTCCTGGGATGGATTTAAGAAGGCATTGAATAGAACTACTGGTGCCGTATTAGTTAAGGCAGCAGATAAAGTTACTGATAAAGAATATGATATTGAAGAGAGAAGATATAGAGTTTTAGAGAAAGCAGGAGAAGCATTACAAAAAGAGACTAAAGGATATCTTGATTCATTAAGAGCAGTTACAGCATCACAAGTTGCAATGGGTGAAACAATTAATAATTTATATGAAGATGCAAGAAATTTAGGTGGTGTTAATATTGGTGGAATGTATTTACAAGCAGTTACAGAATATGATACTGAAACTGTTAAACAATTAGATGGACCATTTAGGGAAACAATTTTAGATCCAATTACTAAGTTTAGTTCATATTTCAAGGAAATTAATGAAGCAATTAAGAAAAGATCACATAAAAAGCAAGATTATGAACAATGTAAATCTAAAGTACGTAGATTAATTGATAAACCCGCTAAAGATGCAAGTAAATTACCAAGAGCTGAAAGAGAATTAGCAATGGCAAAGGATATTTATGATGATTTAAATAATCAATTAAAGAGTGAAATACCAATGTTAATTGATTTAAGAGTACCATATTTTGATCCATCATTTGAATCATTAGTTAAAATTCAATTAAGATTTTGTACTGAAGGATATGCTAGACTTGCACAAGTTCAACAATATCTTGACCCATCAACGAGAGATGAATACGCAAATGGACAGTTAGATGTTAGAATTGACCAGATGTTAGAAGAGATGAGACGACTCAACATCTGTTCCCTAGGTATTAAATAGGTATTAAATAGCAATATGATTATGTAATATAATAGTAATATAATAGTAAAATATTCGAGAAGGTTCCTGAAGAAAAATGGTGCTCTTCCTCAGTTATCCGGTAGCTATTTATTTATTTATATTTGAATGTTTCCATGGTACACTACTTTCTCTTCTTTGATTCTTATTGTAGACAATAGACAATAGACAATGGTTAGAGAAACTAAATTGTATGATTTATTAGGTGTTCAACCTACTGCTAATGATGCAGAAATTAAGAAAGCTTATAGGAAAATGGCATTAAAATATCATCCTGATAAACCAACTGGTGATACAGAAAAATTCAAAGAAGTTAGTGAAGCTTTTGAAATTTTAAGTGATAAAGATAAAAGAGAAGTTTATGATCAATATGGTTTAGAAGCTGCAAGAGGTAATGCTCCAGCTGGTGGTATGGGTGGTGGTGGATTCCCAGGTGGTGGTGCAGGTGGATTTTCAAGTGGTGGATTCCCAGGTGGTGGATTTAGCTTTTCTTCATCCGGTGGTGGTGGTGGTCATCCATTCTCTCAAGATGATGCTTATAATATTTTCAATAAATTTGGTGGATTTGATTTTGGTGGTAGTGGAATGGGTGGTATGGGTGGTATGGGTGGTATGCCAGGTATGGGAGGTATGGGTGGAATGGGTGGAATGGGTGGTGGAACATCATCAAGAAGAAGAGAACCTGAAACAATTGATCTTAATGTGCCCTGCTCTCTGGAAGAATTATATAAAGGTGGAGTTAAAAAATTGAAAATTAATAGAAAAGGACCAAATGGTGATAATGAAAGTAAAATAATAGAAATTAATATTAAACCAGGTTGGAAATCAGGTACAAAGATAACTTTTAATAATGAAGGTGATTATAAAGATGGTGTACGTCAACATTTAAGATTAATTTTAAATGAAAAAGTTAATAATATTTTTAAAAGAGAGGATAATGATTTAAGATCTAAAATTGATTTATCTTTCAAAGAATCATTATTAGGTTTCCATAGAGAATTTACAACTTTATCAGGTCGTAAATTACATTTATCAAGAAGTAATCCAACTCAACCAGGATTTTGTGAAAAATTCCCAGGTCAAGGTATGCCAATTTCTAAACAACCTGGTAAATTTGGTGATTTAATAATTGAATATAAAGTTGATTATCCTGTTACCTTAACACAAGCTCAAAAGGATGCAATTCAATCTAATTTCTAATTTGTATAGTATATCCTAAATTATATTATTAAAGTTATATATAAGTAAAAGTTGTGAACGATTTACGTAATCATATAATGATAAATCGACTTTACACTGTATATTGTTATTCATGAGTCCTCCTACACTCCTTTCTTTTGACAATGTCTGTTATATTAGTATCTGCAGGTTATGATCATACAATACGATTTTGGGAAGCACTTACAGGTGTTTGTTCAAGAACTATTCAACATAGTGAATCACAAGTAAATAGATTAGCAATTACATCAGATAAAAAATATTTAGCTGCAGCTGGTAATCCAAAAATTAATTTATATGATATAAGGTCAACAAATCCAAGTGCAGTTCATACATTTGAAGGTCATAAAGGTAATGTTACATCATTAGCATTTCAATTAGATAATCGATGGATGTGTTCATCAAGTGAGGATGGATCAATTAAAGTTTGGGATATTAGAAGTCCATCAATTCAAAGAAATTATAAACATAATTCACCAGTTAATGAAGTTGTAATCCATCCTAATCAAGGTGAATTAATTTCATGTGATCAAAATGGTACTGTTAAAGTATGGGATTTAGGTGAAAATAAATGTACTTATGAATTAATACCAGAGGAAGATATTTCAATTCAATCATTATCATGTGCAAGTGATGGTTCAATGATAATTGCAGGTAATAATAAAGGTAATTGTTATGTTTGGGAAATGGAAAATTCAACTGATAGAACATTATTAAAACCAATGAATAAATTTAAAGCTCATAGTAAATATATTACAAAAATTTTATTATCAAGTGATTGTAAACATGTTGCAACATGTTCAGCTGATCATACAACTAGAATTTGGTCAACAAATGATTTCTCATTGGAGACAACATTAAGAGGTCATCAACGTTGGGTTTGGGATTGTGCATTTTCTGCTGATAGTGCATATCTTGTAACTGCATGTTCTGATCATTATGTACGTTTATGGGATTTATCAACTAATGAAACTGTTAGACAGTATAATGGTCATAATAAAGGTGTCGTTTGTGTAGCTCTGAATGATGTATAAGGATAGATAGATAGATTCGGTATAGTTTCCTAAATGGGTAATTTAATTTATTTTGCATGAAAAGTTTGTCTTTTAGTAGGATATCTCTCTTCTTTTGGCAATGAATAGATTTAGACATTGCAGGAATTATCATAAGAGTATATCCAAACTGCTAAGTGATAAAGAAAATCTAGAATTTCAATCAACTAAATCATTACTACCTAATATAAAACCAGTTTCTAAAGTTGATGCATTATGGTATATACGACATAAAGGTTATCCTGAAATTAAAGGTAAATTTAATCAAAATTATTTAGATAATGTACTTTCATCAGCTATTAATGATGAAAAATGTTTGTATAAATTGAAAAGAATAACTTCTAAATTATCTAATCCACCAACTCATAAATTACGTCGTATAACAGGTACATCTAATTGGCTTTATGTTATTAAAACTCCATGGAATAGAGATTTACGTACAGAAAATTTTAAAATGTTAGGTGATTTAAGGAAAAGATATGATGAAATAATGGTACAATTACAACAATGTAATAGTGAAAATGATAAAAATAGATACGATACTAATGATGATGATTCAAAATGGTTAGTTGAAACTGCACAAAATCAATTAAAGAATGAAAAGAATAAAATTGAACAACAAGTAATACAATTTTGTAAAAGACAAGGTGTTATATATGACAAAATTAAACCTGAATTTGATAAATTACATATTCAAGCAAAGGATAATATATCTTTATTACATAAAGAATTATCTAATGAAACTACAAGTCCTGGAACTTATACTGATGTAATTGATGGTGGAATTAAAGGTTTATTAACTAAATATGGATTTAGAAGTTAATTATGTTTATTATTATTCCAAAACTCTTATATCATTTTCAATACTACCTTCACTAAACCATTGTTTATCTAATTCTATTCGCATAAATAGTGCATCTTCACTTAATTGTCTTCTATAAAATTCTGATTTTAAATAATGATCTTTACAACAATATCTAGTTGAATAATAACTCTTTAATGCAAATTTTTCAGCTATTTTATTAAATTTAACTTCATCCCTTATCTTGTCATTTTGTATATTACAAATTGGATATCCACACCAATGTCCAACTATCCTTTCCTCTATTATATTTTCATATGCACTTTTGGATAAATATCTTGATAATAATTTAAGTAATTCAACAGTACAATTATCTTTCATTAATAATTCAATTATTGAATATGTTAATCCATTTGCTTCTTTCGGAGTAAGTAACGGTTTCTCAAATCCTTGTATTAGTTTCTTAAAGTCTTCTATTCCTATTATCATGTTGTGTATGTGTGTAGTGTACAGATATAAAAAAAAGAGAAAGAAGAAAACCGATATAAAGTTTAAAAAAGTTTAATGTTAGTGATCTACACGATATATCTTATTTCTTTTACAAGCATATCGTATACTTATTTGCACCATGGGACATAAGAAAAAACTGCATATAGATGTATCATTGAACATTACAACAACTAAACGTACAAGTCTTTGGAAACTGTTACTTCATGAATTCAATATTTCCAATAATACAAATCAAAAATCAAATGATTCAATAAATAATGATAATAATATTCAATTATTGTTTAATTATGTTAAATTACCAATACATTTGGAGAAATTTATGATATTTGGATTGATTTACACATTAGTTGTATTTCTTAAACTGTTAGTTATTATACCATTTCGATGGATTATTCATACATTAATATTAATTATTTCAACATTTACAAATAAAAGTAAAAGGATTAAATTACCAAAATTTAATTCAATAAGTTATAAAAATGATTCAATTGCAGTATCTAATATTATAATTACATTATTATTATTGAAGAATATTGATACAAGTAGAATTTATCATAATATTAGATCAGGTACTGCAATTAAATTATATTTTATGACACAAGTATTAGAAATTGCTGATAGATTATTAAGTGCAAGTGGAATTGATATTTTAAAATCATTATTTAGAATTAATATAAGGAAAAGAAAAATAAATTTTATATTCATTTATGGATTATCAATAATTTATCTCTATATTCATTCATATGTTTTAGTTTATCAAGTAATGGCATTAAATGTTGCAATTAATTCATATTCTAATGCATTATTAACATTAATTTTATCAAATCAATTCTCTGAATTGAAAAGTGCAGTTTTCAAGAGAACTGAAAGAGAAGGATTATTTCAAATTTCATCATCAGATTTAAATGAAAGATTTTTATTACTTATAATGTTAATAATTATTTCATCAAGAAATTTATTACAAATTTTAATTAATACATCATCAATTAATGATTTTTTCAATAATATTAAACCAAATTCTTGGTTAACTAATATAACTCCTTGGATAATGGTTGATAATTGGCTTGGATTATTAATTGGTCCTTCAATTTTGGTTATTGGATCAGAATTATTAGTTGATTGGATTAAACATTCTTATATTATAAGATTTAATAGAATTAAACCTTCAATTTATGATAAATATACGAAAATTTTATCAAATGATTTTATTAATGGATTAAATGGTAGTTCAAATCAAATTAATGATTATCCAAGTTTATTGACTAAACGTACAGGATTCCCAATTACAACATTATTAATAGTTTTCTGTAAATTATCAGTTTTCCCATATATTAAACATTTTACAACAAATTTATTAAATAATTATTCAACAATTATATCATCTATTCTCATATTATTATTAATTATTGTATTGATTACATTATTAATATTTATTAGATTATTATTATCAATTATATTACTTAATTGGTCTAAAGAAATATTATCAAAACCAATTTTGAAAAATGATTATACACTTGGTGAACCAAATGTTAATACGAGTAATATTTCAGATGTTAGGAAATCTTTATATAATAGTGAAATTGAAACAATTCCACCTACTGTAGAGGAAAAGAGATTGAAGAAGTTATCAGATAGAAAAGTTGATGCTGATGATTCATTGTCTAATGTTGTAAGGTTTGAAATGGCAGACAAGAGAATATGGTGATTATGTAAGTACTTTCTATTCTTTATATTTATACCTTTTATACTCTATACTTTACTCCTTAACAACATAAATACCATCATTAAAGATAAGTACAATGTCTAAAGTAACAGCGGAATCATTCCAAACAAAGGACTCTGTATTTATGTCAGGGAATTTCTCTGCAAAACATATTAAACCAACAATTAATGAGACAATTCCAGAAACTAAAGCAACAGGTGATCCAACTTCAACAAAACCATCAACTGTTACAATTACAGGTGGATTTAAAACTATAAATACTCAAGATAATAATGAATTTAATAATCAATTAGGTGTAAGTATTAATAGAACTCCACATCGTGAAAGTTTACTTAGTGCATCAATTACATCAAAAGGAACTGAATTTAGTATTAAGAAATCAATTTCAAATACTGAACAATCAATTCATCGTGCAAGATCAATGAATTTACCTAATGATATAGTTACAGAGGAACGTAGAGAATTTACACCAATAGAGAATGATATGCCTAATGTAATTGATACAGATGAATCAATAATGTTTCGTCAACCACAACCACATAATAGATTTTTAAAGAATAAATCATTTAATAGAAATATTAAAACATTTACAGGAATGTATTGGAAATTTGCCGGTGAAGATCTTGAAGATGGAGAGGAAGAAGAGGAAGATGATGAAGATGAAAGTGAAATGGAAGATGAAGAGAATATTAGTTCATCATCTGGTAAGAAAACAACTACGTTAAAGGCATTTTTACTTTTATTAAAGGCATTCTTAGGTACTGGTATTATATTCCTACCTAAGGCATTCTCTAATGGTGGATTATTGTTTTCTAATTTAATGATTATTTCATTTTCATTAATTTCATATTTTTGTTTTATTATATTAATTAAGACAACATCTAAATGTAATGTTTCAGGATATGGTGATGTTGGATTTAAATTATATGGTGGAATATTTCAATTTATTATATTATTATCATTAGCATTATCACAATTAGGATTTGCATCAACATATATTGTATTTGTTAGTAAAAATTTTAAACAAATAATAGATAGATTATTAGGTGATGAATATTCAATTGGTTGTTTTATTATAATTCAATTTTTAATATTTGTACCAATTTCATTTACAAGGAATATATCAAAATTAGGTGCATGTGCATTAATTGCAGATATATTTATTTTTTTGGGATTAATTTATATTTATTTCCAATCATCACATAAATTAATAGTTGATGGAATTGCAGATAATTTAATTATGTTTAATTCAAATAATTGGACATTATTTATTGGTACAGCAGTTTTCACATATGAAGGTATTGGATTATTAATACCAATTCAAGAAAGTATGAAATATCCTGAAAATTTTAATAAATTATTATTTATTGTAATGATAATTGTTACAATTGTTTTCACATCAATTGCAAGTATATCATATTTAAGTTTTGGTAATAATGTTCATACAATTATATTAATGAATTTCCCAATGAATGAAATGACAATTATAATTCAAATTTTATATTCAATGGCAATTTTATTATCAACACCAATTCAAATTTTCCCAACAATTAAAATTATTGAAAGTTATCTCTTCAATAAGGAAAGGAAAACATGGAAGGATAAAATTAGAAGAAATTCAGAGGCAATTTCTATATTAAGTAATAATACATCAAGTGCATTATCAACATATAGTAGTATAATGGGTAGTCCAAATATGAATTTAGTTAATAATGAAGGATTAGTTTCAGGTAAATCAGATAATTCAATAAAGTTAATGAAAAATATTTTAAGAATAATAGTTATTTCAATAATGTCATTAATTTCATATTTAGGATCAGAAAATTTAGATAAGTTTGTTTCATTAATTGGTTCATTAACTTGTGTACCATTAATTTACATTTATCCACCATTATTATATTACAAACAATTTCAAAGTGAAATGAGAACAATAGAGAAATGTTTTACATTAATAGTTTTAATTTCAGGATGTGTTGTTATGTCATATACTAGTTATCAAACTATTTCTACATGGTAGTTAGATACTATACCCTATATTTTCTGTATATAATCTTACTTTGTCATAATGATAATAATAATAATACAGTATAGACTTTAAGTGAAAAATTAAAAAAAAATTTTCTTTTCTACGATCTTCTTTACCCGATTAGGAAGGTCAATGACAGATTATATTTAATATTAAGAGTGAAGAATTTGCAATTTTAGTGGGTTGTTATACACTCTTTTCTCTTAGATTATGGGTCAAGTACGTGCTGTTACACCTCCTAATGTTCTGTTAACAGAGAAAAATGTTGCAGAACGTCCTAAAACTTCAACAATGTTTAAAATTAATAGATTTTTCAGTTCAAGCAATAGCAGTTCGATAAATTGTAATAATAATAATAATAGTGGTAACAATAATGTGATTATGAAAAACTCCGGTGGTGAATCAAGATCTTTTAGTGGGAATAGTATGACTAAGAAGAGTGTTCATAGTGGTGGTAGTAGTAGTAGTAATGATGGTGATCATGAAAAGGAAGGATGGAAGGATAAAGAGAAGGAAAAGAAATTACATAATGGAGATATTTCACGTGGTTCATCAATACGAACAAAGAATAGTAGTATTAATAATAATAATAATAATAATAATACATATGCAAGATTTAAAATTTTACCAGATGGTAAACATACACATAATTTACGTACAGTTAAAAGACAAGAAAAATTAGGTAAGATGGTTAAAGATTGGATTAGTGGAGCAAATCATAATCGACATTCAGATGCAGTTAGTGCAATACCTAATATATTTGCCAATGATTTAAATGATGGTAATAATAATAGTAATAAAAGTAAATTACCACCAAGTTTATTTTCAACATATTTAAGGGAACAACATATAGGAGGAGAAGGTGGTGATTCAAGTTCATTATTATCAACACAGCCGAAATTTAAGGATAATGAACGTAATGAATCATTTATTGAAAAATATGGTAAATGTAATGAAATTATTGGTAAGGGTACATTTGGAATTGTTAGAATTGCACATAAGAAAGTAAATAATACAGATGTAATGTATGCAGTTAAAGAGTTTACTAAAAGGGACAATGAACCAGAGAGTAAATATAGTAAAAGATTAACATATGAATTTTGCATATCATCATCATTAAAACATTGTAATATAATTAATGCATTTGATTTATTTAAAGATTTAAAGGGAGAATATTGTGAAGTAATGGAATATTGTTCAGGTGGTGATCTTTATTCATTAATTGTATCAGCTGGTAAATTAGAATATATTGAAGCAGATTGTTTTTTCAAACAAATTATGAGAGCAGTTCATTATATGCATAATATGGGAGTTGCACATAGAGATTTAAAACCTGAGAATATATTACTTACAAATGATGGTACAATTAAGATAACAGATTTTGGTAGTGCAGAATGTTTTAAAACTGCATGGGATAATGAAATTGAATTAAGTAATAAAATTAAAGGATCATCAGCATATATAGCACCTGAACAATTTATTAATAATGAATTTGATCCAAGATTTGTTGATGTTTGGTCATGTGGAGTAATTTATATGGCAATGCGTACAGGTAGACAATTATGGAAGGAAGCTCGTAAGGAGGATGAATTTTTTTTACAATATTTAAGACGTAGGAAATGTGAGAAAGGGTATGAACCAATTGAACAATTAAAGAGAGCTAGATGTAGGAATGTGATATATTCCATACTTGATCCAGTACCTGAGAGACGTATAACTACATTGCAGGTACTGAACAGTGAATGGGTTAGAGAGATTTACTGTTGTAAGAGTGTATAATATTACGTAAGTTAAGTTAAGGACGATGCGACGATTTTAATTTTTCAATTTGCCCTGTTTTCAAATCCCGATTTGTCAGATCTGAGCATTTGACTTTTTGCTGAGCATCTGATGTTATAACATGTAGCTGTAGGTGCTTTCTTATTGGAATAGATATTTATAATGGTCTCTGGTAGTATAGATGGGTCATTACGAATAGGTATTGATAATCGAAATACTTCAATTAATAGGAAATTGTTTAAAATGAATACTCTTTCAAATTATCTTTTGAATAAATTACTTTTAAGGCCCATTTATTCAATTTTATTACCTTGTATATTACTTTTATTCATAAGTTATCCTTCATTATACAATTTCTACTTATCTCCTCATTCATTCATCAATTCATTGAATTTTAATAGTTCTAATAATTTAAAATCTATAAGATTTACTAAATTAAATAATGATTTAAGTCATAATTTAAGTCATATATCAATTCAATCCTTTTCTATATATTCAGATGATAATTTATTAACAAAAGATTCTCTAATACAGTTTCATGATATTCAACAGATGTTATTTGAAAATATATTGGAAAATCAACTGAAAATTTATTCACCGTTAGATTATTGGAATAATGATAAAAATTTAATTCTTAATGATGATAATATTTTGAAAACAATTCAATTGAATGGTTGGAATTTGAAAAATTCTATTATAAATCCTTTGAGTAATGTGAAATTATTCTCAGGTGTTGAAAAATTAGATGGTTTAATTAAAAGTGCAAATATTTTAAGAATTATAACTTTATTTAATGATAATGATGATAATATTATTAATATACTAAATGAAAATGTATTGAAAATTAATAACTCCTTCAATAATTCATTTAAAATCCAATCATCATCATCATCATCATCATCATCATCATTTGATTATTACAAAATTGATACTAAATCTTATAACATTATAGAATTCATATTAATTTCCATTATATTACCCATATTATTCATTCAATTAATTATTAAGATTAAAAAATTAAAACTGATTAAATCAAAATTATGTATTTTCTCAGGTTTTATCCTTCAATTAACTTTAACATTCTTTGCAAGTTTATCATTAACTTCAATTTGGGATCTTAATTTAGAATTCTTACAAATACCCTTTTTATTGATAATTTCAGGTCCTTTATTAATTAGTATAGAAAATATTTCAAGATTAATAATTACAACTCAATCTTATTCAAATGAAATCTCATTTACTAAAAGAGTTCAAAAAGTTGTTAATAACTCATTCCCAATATCTTCAAGTTATAATGCTTTTAGTATATTAATATTATTAATCTCTTTATTTGTGTCAAGAACAAATTCATCATTTTATTTTTGTTTATTTACAATCTTCAATATAATCTTAAATTATTGTTTAACTTATACTTATTTCTTTACAATTTTAGTTGTGGATCTAAATAAAGTTGAATTACAAGATTTAATACAAATTTCAGATAAGAAAAATTTTTCATTACCAGAAAATAATGATTATAATCAAATTGATGAATTTAAAATTATCATTAATAAAGAGAAATCAATTTTAAAATATTTATCATTAAGTAATATTTTACTTAACTTAATTTTATTCCTGATAATTATTACAATATCACTTAAATGGGCAGATGGAATTTTATGTTCAAATCCAAATATTAATTTGGATTTATTTTTGAATAAACGTGGGTTTGTTCATGAATTATTACAATTATCATCAATCAAAGAAAATTCTTTAATTATTAAATTATTTGATCCATTCATTTTCAGTCAAGGTAATTCAATTATTAATGAAAATATCCTCTATGAAAATACAATCAAATATTCATTTGATTTATATTATATTTTAGAAAGTTTGTTTTTCATATTATTTACAAGTTCAATTTTAATGTTAATTTTAGTTTTAAAAATTAATAAATCATCAAATATTTCAAAAAATTCATCAATTAATAATTCAACAACTTCTAATAAATCATCTCAAAATCCATTAATACCAACATTTGAATCAAAGGAATTAGTTAATGGTCATGTATTAGATATCGTTAAATTATCAACATCATCATGTCCATTTATTGTATCTGTTGGTATTGATCATAAAATTTTAGTTTGGTCACCAATGAAAAACCCAATCCCGAAACCAACTCAATTACCAATTAATGAAAATTTCTTACCAATTACAAATGTTGTAATGTCAGATTCTGGTTCATTTATTGCAGTTTACAGTAAATTTGGTGAAATTAAATGTTGGTCAAGATTATCAATGTCATGGGTTTGGGACGTTCAAATTGATGAATTAAATAATGATATACCATTAGAATCTTTTTTCAGAAGGAGAACTCATGTTAGTAATGGTAGAAGAAAATTAGTTAGTAGATCATCCAAATTATCTAAAACTGTTAAAGAAGAAAGTAAAAGTGAAGATACTAATACTGTTATTAAACCAAAATTAAAATCAAGATTAAAACCAGTTGATGAAAATAATTTAAGACCAAGTAGATCATTATCATTAGATTCTAATTTTATGGATAGTGTTAATTTAAAGAAATTAACATATAATAGTGATATGGAATTTATAATTGTTTTAAAAAATGGTACAATTATTTCAATTGATTGTACAAATGGTGAAATGAATAAAACAATTTTAAGTAATAGTACATTAATTTGTGCCAAAAAATTATTATCACCAAGAGTTAATGATAGAATTGTTTGTATTAAAGAATCTGGTGGATTAGTTGTTTCAACTGCTGTTAATAATAAATGGAAAAGTAGACCTGTTAAAATTGATGTTAATAATTATAATATGGGTAAAAGTTTAATTACACCAGCAGATTTATCTAAATATAATTATTCAACACCTTCATCACCAACAATTTCACCAACTAATGCATCAATTGCAATTAATAGTTTAGATTTAAATAACAGCAGCATAAATGTGACTAAAAAAGTTGATTTTGATGAAGATTCAATGTCTGATTTCAAAGGATTAGTTATGGAAACTGTACCATTTGTTGGTATGATTGTTAGAGCATTTGGAATTAAATGTCAATTAATTGATGTTCAAACAGGAATTGTTTTAAAAGAATGGGAAATTGTTAAATTTAAGAATAATAGTTTTAAAGTATTCCATCCTGAACCTTCACATTGTAGATTTTGTGGATGTGCATCAGTTTCATCATTTAGTGTTGCATATACAGAATTTGATACAAATTATTTAATTTTACATACATTTTCAATTGATAATAGAGCTAAAAATAATATTTGTTTAAGAGTTGAAAGAGATTCAAGGGAGACAAGATGTCTCGGATTTGCAAGTGTTACAGAACATAGACATTTATTAAGTGATGTTGAAAATTGGTGTTCAAATGATTTAAATATTTTAATGGGTATTAGAAGGAAACAAAATAATGATGATGAATCAATTATAACAAGTGATGAAATTATTAATAATGATAAAAATGATAAAAATGAAATTAATAAAGGTACAAATACTGCATTAAATAGAATATTTGAATCTAATCAAATTGGTTTAAGAAAAAGACATAATAAAATAAATCAATTAAATGAACTTTCTAATAATATTTTATCAAAGATTGATATTAATAATAAAATTAACAATACTACAGAGGATTTTGTAATTACTGATGAAAAATTATTAAATAATGATAATGATAAGATGAATAAAGTACATAAAATAAGTGATATTTGGGGAGGTTGGACAATGTCAGCAGATGGTAAAGTTAAATTTTTTGAAATACCTGATGGAACAGATTCTGGTTTATTAATTAAGAAAATTGGACCTGTTTGTAAATTTGGACATAAATCAATGATTGTTAGTTTTGGTAATATAATGAAAGTTTTATATTTAGGTAATGATAATTTAATTGAGGAAGGTGATAATGAAGAAAATGAAACTAATAGAACTCGTTCATCTTCAAATGCATCAATATCATCATTAAAAAATAAACCATCATCCTCAATATCATCATCCTCATCATCATCTAATAATTTATTAAATAATTCATCAGTTTATCAATCATCAAATAGTTTAAGTTTTATTGATCATAGAAGGAAATTAAGGATGAAAAACTATGATCTTACACATTCTACTAATTTCAGTGATCTTAAAGTTATAGAAGATGATGAGTAATTTGTATAGTTTACAATAGTTTACAGTTTATAATATAATACAATACAATAAAGTAAATATTAATGATTCTTAACGTACAAATAAGATAAGAGTCATATCGTAATAATAGCGCTTAATTGAAAATGTTAGTGGAAATTTAAAAAGACGTTGTTTTCCATGATAATTTGAAGTTATATATTCTTTATCTGAAGGATTACTACTCTAGGACAACAATGACATTTGATATAACTAAGATTGCAAGACCAAATATTTTAACTCTTGAACCATATAGATGTGCAAGAGATGATTTTACTGAAGGTATTTTATTAGATGCCAATGAGAATACTCATGGACCATCATTTATAGGTATGACAGAGAGTGAAAATAAATTAGAATTAAATAGATATCCTGATCCACATCAACAAGTATTAAAGAAACAAATTTGTGAATTTAGAAATAATGAAAGAATTGGTGAAGATAAAATTGATATTAATAATTTATGTTTAGGTGTTGGATCAGATGAAAGTATTGATGCATTAATGAGATGTTTTATTTCACCTGGTAAGGAAAAAATGTTAATTTGTCCTCCAACTTATGGTATGTATTCAATTTGTGGTGTTGTTAATGATGCTGAAATTGTTAAAGTACCATTAGATTTAGAAACTTTTGATATAATTCCAGAAAATATTTTAAATAAATTAATTAATGATCCATTAATTAATTTAGTTTATATTACATCTCCAGGTAATCCAACTGCAAAGAAAATTAGTGAAAGTAAAGTTTTCAAATTATTAGAAGAAATTGAAAAAAATTCACTTAATGTTATAATTGTACTCGATGAAGCATATATTGATTTTTCACCAATTGGTTCATCATTATGTACATTAGTTAATAAATATCCAAATTTAGTTGTTTTACAAACATTAAGTAAAGCATTTGCATTAGCTGGTATTAGATTAGGTATTACATATTCTAATTATCAAATTTCTAAATTATTAAATTCAATGAAATATCCATATAATATTAGTAATTTAACAAGTGATATTGCCATTAGATCAACAACTACTGAAAGTTTAAAAGAGACAAAGAATAAAATTAATAAAATTATTGAACAAAGAGGTTTTGTTTTAGATAAATTACTTAAATTAAAATATGTTGGCAAGAATAAAGGTGGATTAGATGCAAATTTTATACTTATTGAAATTTTAAATAAAGATTTAAAACCTGATAATGAAATTGCAAATAAATTATATTTAACATTAGCAAAGGAAAATAAAATTGTTGTTAGATTTAGAGGTAATGAACTTGGATGTAATGGTTGTCTTAGAATTTCAATTGGTACTTCTGAAGAGAATGAAGTTTTAGTTTCAACATTTGAACAAGTTTTAAATGATATTAATAATTAATTAGAATTATGATTTGTAATCATTTATTTTTATTTCTAATTTGTAATCAATCATATACTTTATATTAATAATTAATTAGAATTATGATTTGTAATCATTTATTTTTATTTCTAATTTGTAATTTTTAACTTCTTGTTACCAATTTGTATAAATACTAAGGGGAACCATCATCATATATTTGTTGTTGTAAGTAATATTTATGAGCATCAACAAACAAACAAATTATAATGAGAGCAGTAATTTTCGGATCAACAGGTAATGTTTCAAAACCACTTGCAACTAAGTTAGCTAAAGATGGTGTTGAAACAGTTGTTATTACACGTTCTTCAAATAAAGCAGATGAAATTAAGGCATTTGGTGCAATTCCAGCTATTGGTGATATTGATGATGTGGAATTTTTATTAAAGACTTTTGAAGGAGCAAATTGTATATTTGTTAATTCTCCATTACCTTACACACAACCAAATATTGTTGAGGTAATTAATAAACAAATGGAATATATTACTGATATTATTTTACAATCCAAGGTTCCTAATGTTGTTTATTTAAGTTCAATTGGTGCACATAGACCAGGTATTGGTGGATTAGAATTTCATTATTATAATGAACAAATTTTGAAAAATAAATTAAATGGGGTTTTAAATAGTTTAACTTTTGTTAGACCTGCAAAATTTTATTCAAATCTTTTAGTTAATCTTAACGATGCCAAAAAGGGTACTGTTTATTCATTTTTAGATATTGAGAAAGTTCATTCATATGTTTCGTTAGATGATATTGCTGATATTATTAGTGAAATTATTGAACATCCACCAACTAATAAATTAAAAGTTATTAATATTGAAAGTGAAAGAATCACAATTCCTCAAATTCGTGATTTATTTGCTAAAGTATTTAATCAACCTGAACTTAAATGGGAATATGTTCCAGTTGAAAATACTGTTAATGCAATGGTTCAATTGGGATTAAAGAGAGATTCAGTTGATGCTATTTTTGAATCATTAGCACCACCATTACATGATGAATTTCATGAAGACTTCTTCCATGGTAAAACTGAAATTGTTAAGGGTAATCGTACAGTTGAAGATTATATTAAGAATGAATTAAAGCCAATCTACGATGCTATCTGATAAAAGATACACGGTAAATTCGGCTATCATTACGGAGACCGCTTTCCGACTATGTATATTCCTAGGATTAAGCGTATAATTTATATGGATAATATACTCCGGCAAACGGAGTTATAAAAATAATCACTACAAACGGTAAGAGACGTATTAAAACAATTGAAGTTCAATTATATAACAATCGTGTTAATAAAGATTTTAGGTTATTTAGCGTAAACTTTATTACAAACTCGTTGAATCGTTTTGCTACCTGGTTATCTATATAAATTTTAACAATTTAACAATATAGGGCTTTCCGACATTGATTGCAACGTAGTAGTGTAGTATTAATGCCATTAATATATTGTAATTGGTATTTAAACACTATAATTATATACCCAAAAACACTAAGCAATCAAGATATAGATAATTCTAAAAACAATAGAAAACGATAAAAAGTCTAAATACATTGAAAAAATGGTCTCACTGTGAGGCTGGTTAATTCAAATTATTGCTATCTTTGCTATTATTTCCATCAATACAGGCTCTGTAGTGAAGATACTCTTGTACATACTTTGAATTATCTGAACTGACTCAATGACATATAAGAGAACTTATTGAATACTCTACTTCAGTTAAATCAGTGCAATAATATAAGGAATGAAGTAGGTGGTGGAAGTAAGTAATTCCGTAAGTTAAAAGAGCAAAAATAAATTAAAAGTGAGTATTTTTTTAATTTTTTAATTTTTTTTAATTTTGGAAAAACGGTTTTTTGACATGTCTTAGCAATCATGTTTTCTAATTGTTTACATCGGTTTTAATTCATATTTTATTGTCTACAAGTGTCTTTAATTATACAATTAACAGTTCCATTACCATTTCCAGTATAATTACCAGTATGATTAGCATCTCTATTGTAAATAATCAAGAATCATGAGATGAATCTATCATTTACCATTATTCCCGTTGATTTTCAACTCAGCTTTATTTTGAGGAGATTATATAAATATATCGATGGTTAATTCCAATTTAAATTATCAATGTATTACCTTATTTAGGAATGTCTATTCCACTCTATTTATAAAAGTTTAATGCAAATTATTTCGTTATAAACTAAGCAAAAAATTATCAAATGAAATACAATATATTGGTATCATTAGTATACTTTTTACTTTATTCAAATATTACTCTTGCTTATGTTATACCATCTTGTACTGATACAGTTACAGTTGTTGCTTATCATTCTGTTGAGTTACCACTTGGTACAAATGCAGGACTATCAAGTAGGAGAACTAGATCTGCAAGACCATCATCAAGTTCAAGTTTAACATCAAGTACAAGTTTAATTTCAAGTTCAAGTTCTGAAATAATTCCCGAAATTTCAAGTTCAAGTTTAAGTTCAAGCTCTGAATTAATTCCACAAACTTCATCAAGTTCATTATCAGACTTAACATCAAGTATTTCATCTACTGAATTATCATCATCATCGCCTACTAAATTATCATCATCAGAAATTTATTCAATTACTATACCATCATCATCCACTGAATCGTCAAGTGAATCTTCTAACAATTCTTTAACTACAAGTTCAAGCTTTGAAATAATTTCTGAAAGTTCATCAAGTTCAAGTTCTGAAATAATTTCCGAAACTTCATCAAGTTCAAGTTCATCTTTAGATTTATCATCAAGTACTTTATCTACTTTATTGACTACTATACCATTATCATCAAGTGAATTATTTAGTGAATCTTCCAACAATTTTTCGGCTTCAATTTCAAGCTCTGAAATAATTTCAGAAACTTCATCAAGTTCAAGTTCAAGTTCAAGTTCAAGTTCAAGTTCATCTTTAAATTTATCATCAAGTGTTTTATCCACTTTATCAATCACTATACCATTATCATCAAGTGAAGTATCCAGTGAACCTTCAAGTGAATCTTCAAGTGAATCTTCTAAATCCTATGCAACCACTACATTTTCAAGCTCTTCTATGATATCCTTACAATTTTCTTCATCTAATGATGCATATTCATCAGCATCTATAAATACATCTTTATCATCCAGCGACGTATATTCTTCCTTATCTAGCAACACATATTCATCATCATCCATGATTTCACATTCTATGTCTAAACGAGAATTATCATCAAGTATCGCTGATTCATCATCTGTTGCATCATCATCCACTCTTACACCAAGTATGAAACCAAGTATTAAACCATCATCCACTTTTACACCAAGCATTAAATCAAGTACTAAACCACCATCAAGCTCTACATCAAGCATGAAACCAAGTATTAAAACATCATCCACTCTTATATCAAGTATCAAACCAAGTATTGAATTGTCATCTAGTGCCCCTGAATTATCATCCGTTGCACCATCATCCACTCCAGAATCATCATTTGTTGGACAATCATCAACTCCGGAGTTATCATCCGTTGCACCATCATCTACTCCAGAAACCTCATCAACTACTAAACCAAGTACTAAACCATCATATGTTGCATCATCATCCACGCTTACACCAAGTATGAATTCAAGTACTAGATCATCATCAAGTGTTCCTGAATCATCATCTGCTGCACCATTATCCACTCTTAAACTAAGTACTAAACCACCATCCAGTGTTTTTGAGTCATCATCTCCTTTTAAAACAAGCATGAAACCAAGTACTACATTATCATCCAGTGTTCATGAATCATCTGTTGCACCATTATCTACTTTTACATCAAGTATGAAATCAAGTACCAAATCGTCATCCAGTATTCCTGAATTGTCATCCACTCCTAAATCAAGTATGAAACCATCATCCATTCTTACACCAAGCATGGAACCAAGCACCAAACCATTATCCAGTGTTTCTCAGTCGTCATCTCCTTCCAAAACAAGCATGGAACCAAGTATTAGATTATCATCCAGTGTCCCTGAATTATCATCTGTTGCGCCATTATCTACTTCTACACCAAGCATAAAATCAAGTAGTAAGCCATCATCTACTTTTAAACCAAGTACTAAACCATCATCCACAGCTGAATCATCATCTGCAAAGCCAAGTACTAAACTGTCATCCAGCGCTCCAGAATCATCATTCACTACTACATCAAGTACTAAACCATCATCTGTTGCATCGTCATCCACGCCTACACTAAGTATGAAGTCAAGTACCAAGTCGTCATTCAGCGTTCCTGAATTATCATCCACTAGTACATCAAGTGTTAAACCATCATCCACTGCTGCACCAAACATGGAGTCAAGAACTAGACCATCATCCAGTTTAGAATCATCATCTGTTACACCATCATCCAATTCTACACCAAGTATGAAACCAAGTGTTGAACTGTCATCTAGTTTCCCTGAATTATCATCCGTTGCGCCATCATCCACTACTGCACCAAGTACGAAACCATCATATGTTGCATTATCATCCACGCTTACACCAAGTATGAATCCAAGTACTAGATCATCATCTACTTCCTATTTATCATCTGCAAAACCAAGTACCAAAACATCATCTACTTCCTATTCATCATCTGCAAAACCAAGTATCAAAACATCATCCACTCCCTATTCATCATTTGCTGGATCATCATCCACTCCTAAACCAAGTACTAAACTGTCATCAAGTGTCCCTGAATCATCATTTGTTGCACCATCATCCAGTGTTTCTGAATCATCATCTGTTGCATCATCATCTAAACAAAGTATAAAATCAAGTACTAAGCTATCATCAAGTCCAGAATTATCATCTGTTGCATCATTCTCCACTCCTCATTCAAGTATGAAACCAGGTGTTAAACCATCATCTAGTGTTTCTGAAGCATTATCTGTTGCACCAAGTATGAAACCAAGTGTTACACTGTCATCCACTCATACATCAAGTACAAAGTCAAGTACCAAATTGTCTTTCAGTATCCCTGGATTGTCACCCACTCCTAAATCAAGTGTGAAACCATCATCCACTTTTACACCAAGCATGGAACCAAGTACCAAACCATTATCCAGTGCTTCAGAATCATCATCCAGTCTTACATCAAGCATGAAGTCGAGTACTAAACCATCATTTACTTCAGAATCATTATCTTTTGCTTTATCATCCAGTACAGAATCATCATTTACTTTTGCATCAAGTATGAAACCAAGTACCAAACCGTCATTCAGTATTCATGAATCATCACTCATTTCAACACCAAGCATGAAGTCAAGTACTAAACCATCATCTACTCCACAATCATCATCTGTTGCACCATTGGATATTTCTAAAACAAGCACTAAACCATCATCTAGTGCTCCGGAATTATCATCTGCAAAACCAAGTACCAACCCATCATCCAGTTCTCTAAAATCATCGTTTGCAAAACCAAGTACTAAAACATCATCAAGCTCTTATTCATCATACTCTGCACCATCGTCTACTTTTAAATCAAGTATGAAACCATCATTCAGTCCAGAATCGTCATCATCAACTGCTACTCCAAGCATGAAGTCAAGTGTTAAATCATCATTCAGCGCTCCAGAATCATCATATGTTTCATCCAAATCAAGCATGGAATCAAGTACCAGATCATCATCTAGTGCTTCTGAATCATCATTCACACCCACATCAAGTATGAAATTAAGTACCAAACCGTCATCCAGTGTTCTTGAATCATTATCTGCTGCACCATCATCCACTTCTAAATTAAGTACTAAATCATCATCTATTTCAGATTCATCATATACTCCTAAGCCAAGTACTAGACCATCATCCACACTTACGCCAAGTATAAATTCAAGTACAAAATCATCATCTATTATTTCTGGATCATCATTTTTTGCACCATCATCCACTCTTACAACTAGCATGAAACCAAGTACTAGACTATCATCCACTCTAGATTCATCGCTCGCTTCTGAATCAAGTACTAAACAATCACGTACTTTATACTCATCATCCATGATACCAAGTGTTAAACCATCATCCAGCGCCTATGAACCATCATTTGTTGCACCATCATCCAAAACAAGTATAAGCAATGGACCATCATCCACTCAAGAATCATCATCTATTGCAGCATTATCAACTTTTAAATCAAGTACCAAACCATCATCCAATCCTACACCAAGTATGAAGTCAAGTACTGAACTATCATCAAGTGCTCCAAAATCATCATCTGTGGCACCATCATCCAAACAAAGTATGAAATCAAGTACTAGACCATCATCCACTCTTACACTAAGTACTAAACCAAGCACTCAACCATCATCTAGTATCACTGAATCATCATTTACTTATACATCAAGTATGAAGTCGAGTATTAAACCATCATCTAGTTCTCTAGAATCATCATCTGCAAAATCTTCAACCAGATCATCATCTACTCTAGAATCATCATCTGCAAAACCAAGTACTAAATCTTTATCCAGGTCATCATCCAGTCCAGATTCATCATCTACTTCTACATCAAGTGTGATACCAAGTACTAAACCATCATCCACATCGGAATCATCATTCAATTCTACTCCAAGCATGAAGTCAAGTACTAAGCCGTCATCTAGTGTTTCTGAATCATCATCTGTTGGATCATCATCTAAACAAAGTATGAAACCAAGTACTATACCATCATCCGATCCAGAATCCTCATCCACGCTTAAATCAAGTATAAAATTATCATCTAGTGCTCCAGAATTATCATCTGCAAAGCCATCATCCAGACCATCATCTAGTGCTCCAGAACTATCATCTGCAAAGCCATCATCCAGACCATCGTCCACTCTAGAAACATCATCCACTTCTAAACCAAGCACTAATATGTCATCCAGTGCTTCTTATTTATCATCTGCTGCATCATCATCCAAACCCAGTATGAAATCCAGTACTAGAATATCATCTAGTGTCCCTGAATTATCATCAACTTTCACACCAAGTATGAAACCAAGTGCTAGACCTTCATCTAGTGTTTATGAATCATCATTCATTCCTACATCAAGTATTCAGTTAAGTACTAAACCATCATCCAGTGGCTCTGTATCATCATTTGTTGCACCATCATCTATTGCTCCTGAATCATCATCAGAAAAACCATCATTCCCACCATCATCCACTCTAGAAACATCATCCACTTCTAAACCAAGTACTAATATGTCATCCAATGCTCCTTATTCATCATCTGTTTCACCATCATCTACTGCTAAACAAAGTACTAAACCATCATCATCCAGTGTTACTGAATCATTATCTACATCAACACCAAGTATAAAGTCAAGTATTATACCATCATTCACTCTTACTAGAGGAACTAAGTCAAGTGTTAAATCATCATTAAATGCTCCACAATCATCATTCACTCATACACCAAGTAATAAACCATCATTCAGTTTAGAATCATCACCAGCCTCTAGCGTGGCACCAAGTACCAGACCATCATCTAATGTCCCTGAATTATCATCCAATCCTACATTAAGTATGAAGTCAAGTACCAAATCATCATTCACTCCTACCACAAATATGAAGCCATCATCTAGTGTTCCTAAATCATCATTCACTTCTACACCAATTCTGGAGTCAAGTATGAGACCATCATTCAGTTCGGAATCATCATCTGTAGCACCATCATCCAGTCATATATCAAGTATGAAATCAAGTACTAAACTTTCATCCAGTACATATTCATCATCTACTGCATCATCATCCTCTCTTACATCAAGCATGAAGTCAAGCACTAGACCATCATCTACTCCACAATCATTATCTGTTGCACCATTAGCTACTTCTAAAACAAGCAACATATTATCATCCAGTGCTCCAGAATTATCATCTGCAAAACCAAGTACTGAACCATCATCCAGCTCTTATTCATCATATGCTGCACCATCGTCTACTCCTAAATCAAGTATGAAACCATCATCCCGTCCAGAATCATTATCATCAACTGCTACTCCAAGCATGAAGTCAAGTGTTAAATCATCATTCAGCGCTCCAGAATCATCATATGTTGTACAGTCATCCAAGCCAAGCATGGAATCAAGTACCAGATCATCATCTAGTGCTTCTGAATCATCATTCACCCCTCTATCAAGTATGAAATCAAGTACTAAACCGTCATCCAGTGTACTTCAATCACCACATGTTGCACCATCATCCATTCTTACGCCAAGTATAAAGTCAAGTACAAAATTATCATCTATTATTCCTGGATCATCATCAGTTGCATCATCATCCACTCTTACATCAAACATGAAGTCAAGTACTAGACCATCATTTAGTGCTCCTGAATCATCATTTACACCTACATCAAGCATGAAATCAAGTACCAAACCATCATCCACTCCAGATACATCATCCACTCTTAAATTCAGTACTAAACCATCATCCAGTGTTTCTAAATCATCATCTGTTGGATCATCATCTGAACCAAGTATGAAATCAAGTAATAGACCATCATTCAGTTCAGAATCATCATCTGTTGCATCATCATCTACTCCTACTAAATCATCATTGAGTTCAGAATCATCACCAGCCTCTACACCAAGTATGACACCAAGTACTAGACCATCATCTAGTGTTACTGATTTATCATCCAGTACTAATTCGAGTATGAAGTCAAGTGCCAAATCATCATCTAGTGCTACACCAAGTATGAAGTCAAGTGCACCATCATCCAATTCTAAATCAAGTATTAAATTATCATCTAGTGCTCCAGAATCATCCTCTGCAAATTTATCATCCAGTGTTCCTGAAGCATCATTTACACCTACATCAATTATGAAATCAAGTACCAAATCATCATCTACTCCTAAATCCAGCACTAAACCATCATTCAGTTCAGAATCATCACCAGCCTCTACGTCAAGTATGAAATCAAGTACTAAACCATCATCCACTCTAGAATCATCAACTAGTGCTACACCAAGTATTAAACCAAGTGGTAAACAATCATCCAGTACTCCTAAATCATCCTTCACTCCTACACCAAGTATGAAATCAAGTACTAGACAATCATCCAGGTTTACTCAATCATCATATGTGTCAAAACCAAGTAGTAGACCAAATATGAGATCAGCTTCCAGTTTTTCATATTAATGAAATAGATGGTAAATTTATAAAAGAAAGAACCACATTTACAATTTACAACAAGAAATATAAGATCAATAGTTATACTATTACCGGTTGAATAATTTTTCATTAACTGACTAATTTCATTCTTTTGTTTTATTCCATTTCATTAACAATCATTTATACATTCATATAATCAATAATTATAACTATTTACTGGAACTAAATAGTTATATAATTGAAATTATTTGAATTATTATTTTAAACATTTTGTTCGTTTCTATACTCAATACAATACGACATTTACACTATCTCCCCCAAAATATAAATATAAAATAACCTTGATATCCCCTCTCTTTTCTCTCTTTATATCTTCCCTTTATAATTATAATAATAGGCTTAATTAATTAAATGTAAGATTACGTAATATTCATAATGCATGGTAATCTGATATCATATTAAGTTAACGGTAACTTCATTTTCAACTACCGGTAATAATTTTAAGTTCCCAGTTGAAATTTTGCTTTTTAAAATTGAATGCAACATAATAGTATTGGTTCTTTATAATTATTAATAAATAGTTCCAGAAACAATAGAATTAATGATTAAAAAAATTTAGATGGAAAAAAAATGGTCTCATAACGGTTATTAAACGGTTTCTCATCCCTTTACAGTTATATTATTAAATGAACAAAATTTATAAAATTGGAACCTTACATAAATCTACCAGTACCAGATCTTCTAGCATATGAATAATAGTTGTAATGAATATATCTTAATGCGAAGAAGAAGATGATTAGGTGGTTACTATCTACTACTCCGCAATTTAGTATTGTAATCATACCACTGAATATCATATATCGTTGTAAAATTGTTCTATTGCTTGAACTTATATGCTTCTTTTTAAAGTATACTCTATTGTAACTAATTCAGATATTCTTGTATACTCTAAATTACTTGATCTAATTTGAAATGAGATACATATTTTAGTCTAATACTCAGTACTAATTATAAGTAGTACTTTCTTCGTAAATACAAATATATCAGATTCCCTTATCCCATTTCGTCAAAATTCTGTAAATACACGAGTGGTCAATATAATGAAAATGAATTAAATGAAATAAATATATTTCCTAAAAAAGTAAAGACATTATTTAAAATAATTATTCTTCAAATTTCACCATCAATTGTTCAACATGTTTAAGTGTATATACTACTATTATTATTATCATCATCATCATTGTGATTAATCGAGGGACATAAGATGAGTCTACAATATTTCAATATCCCTTTCAATTTTTAACTCAACTTCTTTTTCAAAAAGGTTATATAAATATGGATGGTTAGCTCCAATTTGAATTATCAATGTATTTACTTATTTGGAAAAATACATTTAACTCCATTTTTTAAGTTTAATTATATTTCTTAGATTATTAACTAAGCAAAAAATTATTCAATGAAATACAATATATTGATATCTTTAGTATTTTTTTCAATTTTATCAAGTTTTACTTTTGCATATTTATTACCAGGTTGTACTGATACAGTTACAGTTGTTGCTTATCAGTCTATTCAATTACCACTTGGCGCAAATGCAGGGCTATCAAGCAGGAGAACTAGATCTGCAAGACCATCATCATCTTCAAGTTCAAGTTCAACTTCAACTTCATCTCCAATTTCAGTTTCAACTTCTGAAATAATTTCAGAAACTTCATCATCTGTCATATCATTAGAAATTTCATCAAGTTCTTCTTTAGAATTACCATCAAGTATTACATCTACTGTACTTTCATCAACTGATTCATCATCTTCGGAAATATTTTCAATTACTATACCATCATCATCCACTGAATCGTCAAGTGAATCTTCTACAATTTCTTCAACTTCAAGCCCAAGCTCTGAAAGTTTGAGTTCAAGTTCTTCTTTAGATTTACCATCAAGTACTTTATCTACTTTATCTACTTTATCATCATTATCAAGTGACGTATCAAATACTACATTTTCAAGTTCTTCTGTGACACCCCTACATTCCTTATCATCTAGTGTATATTCATCATCATCTAGTATTGTATATTCTCCATCATCTTCTGTGATTCCATATTCATCATCTTCATCTCCATCATTTTCATCTTCATCGTCTTATGTTATTCAATATTCCACATCGTCATCATCCTCATCATCTTTATCATCATATGCGATTTCATATCCTTCATCATCCAATTCAATTTTATATCCTTCATCATCCTATACGATCTCATATCCTTCATCATCTTATGTGATTTCATATTTTTCATCATCATCTATATCATCCTCCCGGATTCAACAATCATCAAATGTTTCACCTTTTTCAAGAATTTCACATTCAGTTTCTGAACCAACCACTAATTTATCATCATTATCATCATCAAGTATCCCAAAATCATCACATGTTTCACCTTTTTCAATGATTTCACATACAGCATCGGTCACTTCAAAATCATTATCATTTGCTCTTCCTTCCTCAATGACTTCACAAACAAACACTGAACCAATTTTTGAATCAATATCAATCTCTCCTATAGCTCTTAGCTCTTCGGATAGTTCAACATCATCAACATCATCAACATCATCAACATCATCAACATCAACTATTCCTTCAAGAAGTACTACTACTGTTTATTCATGTGATTCATCATATGTTGCAATCTGTGATCCAGAACCAACAACTATTAAAGGTGGTAAAACATTATATGGTTATTCATGTTCATTTAATGATGATAGAATTAATGGTAAATTTAAGAAAGATAGAGCCACTACTACAATTTCTGATAAAAAGTATAAAATCAATAATTATACTATACCATCAATTAAATGTACAGCTCCAGCTACAACAACTAAAAAATAATAACTAAATGAATAATTTCAGTGTACTGAAATTTTACCTTTTTTTTACTTCATACTCAGATATTCATATAATCAATGATTTTAAACTATTTACTGGAACTAAATAGTTTATTTAATCAAAAATTATTTGACTTGATTTATTTTATTTTTCATTCAATTCGTTTTCTTTAATATAATATTCATATTTACAATATCTCCCCAAATATACACAAAATAACCTTTCCTAAATATTCCCTCTCTCTGCTCTTTTTATATCTTTCTTTTATAATATAATAGGCTTAAATAATTAAATTTAATTATAATATTAAGGTACAAGATTATCATAATGTACTTCACTTGTGTAATGAAACAATCGATCGATTCAATCATGTTTAGCAAAAAAAAAATATAAACTATATAATAACTATAAAGTATTGTTCAATAGAATTATATAAAAAGAAAAAAAAGCAGAAAAGTCCTTCTAATTGCAAGTCTCAAAAGCAATGAATTATTTAAATGTTTTTTCAGTTATTAAATAAAGATATTATCAAAGGAAAATCCGTTAATCAAGGAAGATGGGGTTTTTTCACTGTTAAACAAGAAGCAGATGGATCTGAAAAATTCAAAGCTAGATTAGTTGCAAAAGGATTTACCCAAGAATTTGGCCAAAAGTATTTATTTAGAAACATTCTCTCCAGTTGTTGCTATATGGAATCGTAAAGATTCATGTTAAGTTTAAGTTTCATAAATGGCTGGCATATTACACAAATGGATGCAAAGAATGCTTTCTTAAATAGCAAATTAAAGTATGATATCTATTTCCAACCTCCAGATGGATGCAACATTAGTAAAAATAAAGTATGGAAATTAAACAAAATCAAACCCTTTCGGAAGTATTATTCAAATCAGGATTCAAATCTTCATTATTAGATCCATGTATTATTTTTTTCATCAAGAATTAAAAGTTTATATTACAATGTATGTTGATGATTAATTATTTTTAGGTAAATTCAAACAAAAATATTATGAAAGTTATTATTTGAGGGGGAGTATTAGTATTTCTTTAAGTTCATTGAATAGCATAGCACGTATTGTTAATAATGGTAGATACGAAGAACCAAAAATTCGTGTTAATATCATCTACACCCAATACATACTATTAGTTTTGGTTAGTGAAAGAAGAACAATCAAGAGTGTAATTTAAAAAACTGGGGATATGTCTTGGGTATTTATAGTAATTTAATCATATATCTTATCTTATCTTATTCTATTCTGGCATAAAACAGCTTTGTCGTATATTAATCTATCAACAAAACTCCATTTGAAATACGCATTATATGATGAAAAGATAAGTTACAGTGAATAAAATGCGCTTTACAAAATCACAGAACACCGACGCTCTAAGGGTTTACTATGTAAAATTTCAAATTCACGTTGTATGTAAATTTATCTAACGGCGTTTAAACATGCCTCTTATTGTTAGTTTTGAGCTTTGTGGTATTTTTTATCAGTTGTGTGGTATTTCTATTTGGTAGCACAGTATCAATCTCTTCTAAGATCAAACAACAACTAAGCTAGTAACATAGCCATGAGTTATAAATAAGATAATGTAACTGATAAGTCTGATATCTAATTACTATACCAACATCTACTTGTACTTCTTTTAGTTACTTACGTAAATTTTTAAAGTACTATACTATCTTATTATTTGTATTACTAATTACAATTCATTAACAATACCGGTTAGTACTATTACACACATTCTTGTTACAAGTATTTGTAATCAACATCCATTACTTTCAGGGTAGATAAATGAATGGTCAATGGAAATACACTCTTTTAATAACAAATTTCTTTGTTGCCTAGCAACGCATCACGGAGATTATGTATTTCCAATGGAAATTATCTTGAAACTCCGAACTCCATATTTATCTATTTTATCACTCTTATAGGTATATAAATAAGAACATTGTTAGTAGTAAAATGTTGAAAATATAATACCTAATCATATCAACAAACAAAAACACAAACAAAAAACTATACAATAATGAGAGCAGTAATTTTCGGATCAACAGGTAATGTTTCAAAACAACTTGCGACTAAGTTAGCTAAAGATGATGTCGAAACAGTTGTTATTACACGTTCTGCAAATAAAGCAGATGACATTAAGGCTTTTGGTGCAATTCCATCTATTGGTGATTTAAATGATAAAGATTTAATAAACCTGATTTAAAATGGAATTCTATTTCAATTGATAAAGCAGCTGAAGAAATGGCAAAACTTGGGTTTAATAAAGATACAATTTTAACTATTTTTACCTCATTATCACCATCATCACATGATGAACTTCATAGTGAATTATATTATAATAGAGATGACGTTACAGTTATTAAAGGTAATCATTCATTAGAAGAGTACGTTACCCAAATGAAGAATACAAAATGATTACTTAATTTCTTTTTTTAATGGTATATCTTTAATCAAGTATTATTATTATTATAAATATAATGTGTACTCGACTTAACTTTCAATGTAGAGTGGTCAAAATGCAATGTATCTAATACAAGTTCAGTTGATTAATTTTTTTCTAATCAATGATTACTTGATCCTTCTCAGCCGTTCTTTGAGTATAGTAAAATAGTATAGAGGTACCTTTAATTTAATTTTAATAATAAATCTAACAATATAGATAAAAAAAAAATTATATGATTTTAAACGATTTAATCCTACTTATCTTACTTATTACTACACAAGACAGGAATTATCGTTATCCATCTAATATCAGGTAATATGCACCTTAATGATAATAATAAGTTGACGAGAATATCAGAGTTTTACTTGTAAACATATACGCATTAAGCTTTAGTAAGCAGAAGAGGAACCAGACTTTCTACTTGTATTATTTCAAATGCTTATCTCCGAATCGACTACCCTGTATATACATTTCCCTGACTGAAAAACTGCTATCTTTTTTTATTTCCTGAACAACCAGTTTAGTCCATTGAAGTTGAATTTTTCAATTTTTCAATCAACTTGCCATTAGATTTGCAGCTATCTAAAGTTTATACTTATAGTAATTTACTTGAGATCATTAGAGTGTTCATCCGTCGTTGAAAGCCACTTTCAGCTTCCCAGGGTTTAGCTCTGACATAAGATCACGGACGTAACTTCCCAATTGGGAAGTGAACCCTTATGATAAATTTTAATTCTCCGGCCTTATTATTTGATTATATAATCTGTCTCTAATTTTCGGAGATAAAGAATATTTCTCGGGAAAGGTTGATTGCAATATACTATAGGTGTTTTGTTTATACACATCAGGATTACTAATGAGTGCATATAAAGTCAATGGTATCCCAAATTGTAGGTCAGGATGTAGTAATGAATAATTCCACTTGTATTCCTTCTACTATTTTTCATTCTTAGTTTTAAATCAAGTGTTACTTACGTTAATTTGCTATGACAGACCAAATTGATTCAAGTTCATTAAATCGTGATGATTCAACCGTTCCAGAGGAAATGAAATTTACTGGTAATTATGAAGAATTAAATAAAACAATTAATCGTTCAGTTACTCAAGATATTGATAATAATGTCATGACTAGATTATCTACTTTATCTAAAACTTTATCTCATATGAATGCAAATGAAATGGAAGTTTTCCAATTAGATGAAAAAGATTTTGACTTAGCTAATATTTTACAATATTTAGTTAATTTTAATCGTGAAAAAGGTTATAATATGAATGAAATTGATGTTGTTTTCAAAGATTTAACAGTTATTGGTAAAAATACTGCTGCATCTGTTTTAAAAGATGTATCCGATGTTTTTTTCAAACCTGCTTCAATTATTTATAATAAAATTCAAGAAAGAAAAAATCCAACCTCTTCTTATAATCTTAAAGATTTACCAAATACAAGAAAAATTATTAGAAATGTTACAGGTTTTGCCGCTCCTGGTACAATGACTTTAGTTTTAGGTAGACCAGGTGCAGGTTGTTCAACTTTTTTGAAAACAATTGCAGGTGAAACTCAAACTTATCAAGGTGTTGAAGGTGTATTAAATTATAATGGTATTGATTATGAAAAAATGTCAAAAGCTTTAAATAATCTTTTAGTCTATAACCCAGAATTAGATGATCATTTTCCATTTTTAACTGTTGAACAAACTTTAAAATTTGCAATTTCTTGTAAAACTCCAACAATTAGATATGATGATAGTTCAAGAAATCAATATATTGAAAATATGAAAGATTTATATGAAATTTTATTTGGTTTAAAACATGTTGAAAAAACTTTAGTTGGTAATGATTTTGTTAGAGGTATCTCCGGTGGTCAAAGAAAGAGAGTTTCAATTGCTGAAGCAATGGTTACATCAGCTAATGTTTATTGTTATGATAATGCAACTAGAGGTTTAGATTCATCAACTGCTTTGGAATTTACTGAAGCTTTAAGAACTTCAACTAATATTTATAAAAATTCATCAATTGTTACTATTTATCAAGCTTCTGAAAGTATTTATGAATTATTTGATTATGTTACCATCTTATACCTTGGTAGACAAATTTATTTTGGTCCAATTGATAAAGCTGTTTCATATTTTGAAAATTTAGGCTTTTGGAAAAATCCTCGTGAAACTAGTTCAGAATTTTTAACTGTTGTTACTGATCCATTAGCTAGAAAAATTAATCCAAATTTTGAAAATAAAAAGAGTATTCCTCAAACAGCTGATGAATTTGAACTTGCTTGGAGAAATTCACCTGAATTTGCTGAATTAGAAAATCAAATTAATGAAAAATTATTAATGAAAAAAGATCCTGATAATCAATTAATTCAATTGAGAGATAATCATAATTTAGTCAAACAAAAATTTACTTCTGAAAAATCTGTTTACACTGTTTCTTATTTTACTCAATTGAATAATTGTTGCAAAAGAAGATTTCAAACTGTTGTTAACAATCGTGCATACCCTTTAACTTTACTTTTTGCTGCTGTTGTTCAATCATTAGTTACTGGTTCTTTATTATACAATACTACTTATGATACTGTCGGTGCATTCTCAAGAGGTGGTATCATTTTCTTTTCATGTTTATATTTTGCACTTATGTCATTAGCTGAAACTCCTGCTTTATTCTTAGATAAACCAATTTTAAATAAACAATATGGTTATAAATTATATCGTCCATCTGCTGAATTACTTGCCAAACAATTAATTCAATTGCCTGTTAACTTTCTTGCTATTACATTTTTTTCCATTATTCTTTACTTTTTATCAAATTTGAAAACAGAAGCTGGTGCATTTTTTCAATACTTTTTATTTGTCAATTTAGTTGTTCAAGCTGTTAGTTCTTTATTTGTTATGCTTTCATCTATTATGCCTGATGCATCTGCTGCTATGGGTATTTGTGGTCTTACAATGATGTCAATGGTTATTTATTCTTCATATATGATTCAACGTCCTTCAATGTATTGGTGGTTTAAATGGTTTTCATATTGTAATCCTATTTTATATGCTTTTGAAGCTATAGTTTTAATGCAATTTAACAATTTAAAGATGCCATGTTCTCCATTTGAATTAATTCCTAATGGTCCAAATTATTCTAATATTGATACTAAACTAAATCAAGTTTGTGGATTTGTTGGTGCTGCTGCTTCTAAAACTCTTTATAATGGTGAAAATGATGTTAATGGTAATATTTATTTAGAATTAGCTTTCACTTATACTTTTAATCATGTTTGGAGAAATTTTGGTATTATGTTTGCTTTCATTATTGGTTATATTGTTATTTCATGTATTATTGTTGAAAATTATAATCCTATAATTGCATCATCAGATAAATTGATTTTCATTAAAAATGCTAGAATTACTAAAAAAATGTTTGACCATTTTCGTTTAATTGCATCTGATGATAGTGCTGAAATTGAAGTTGACTTAGAAAAACATGAAGATGATATTAGTGCCACTGCAGAATCTATAAACAACTCTGAATCTTATGATTATAAGTTAGGTTCTGAAGATATTTTCACTTGGAGAAACGTTAATTATGTTGTTCCTTATGATGGTGCTGATAGAAAATTATTAGATGATGTTCAAGGTTATGTTAAACCTGGTACTTTAACAGCTTTAATGGGTGAATCAGGTGCTGGTAAAACTACTTTATTAAATGTTTTATCTAGACGTACTGATGTTGGTGTTATTACTGGTGATATGCTTGTTAATGGTAAAGAAATGGGAAATTCGTTTGAAAGAAGAACTGGTTATGTTCAACAACAAGATGTTCATATTGCAGAATTAACAGTTAAGGAATCATTATTATTTAGTGCTAGATTAAGAAGACCAAGAAGTGTTCCTGATGAAGAAAAGGTTGAATATGTTGAAATGGTTATGAAAATTTTGAATATGGAAGATTATGCAGATTCAATTGCAGGTATTTCTGGTTATGGTTTAAATGT
This sequence comes from Pichia kluyveri, assembly GCA_030062975.1. Taxonomy (NCBI): domain Eukaryota; kingdom Fungi; phylum Ascomycota; class Pichiomycetes; order Pichiales; family Pichiaceae; genus Pichia; species Pichia kluyveri. Next base: position 94,369 of record CP125798.1, on the reverse strand, counting down.
CGAACAAAGAAAAAAATTATCAATTGCTACAGAATTAGTTGCTAAACCTTCATTATTATTATTTTTAGATGAACCAACTTCAGGTTTAGATTCTCAATCTTCATGGGCAATTGTTCAAGTGTTAAAAGATTTAGCTAAAGCCGGTCAAGCAATTTTATGTACAATTCATCAACCTTCTGCAACATTATTTGAACAATTTGATAGATTATTATTATTAAAGAAAGGTGGTCAAACTGTTTATTTTGGTGATATTGGTACTGATTCAAGAACTGTAATTGATTATTTTGAAAGTCATGGTGGTAGAGTTTGTGATAAAAGTGAAAATCCAGCTGAATATATTTTAGAAGTTATTGGTGCAGGTGCAACTGCTTCTGTAGCTACAGATTGGTTTGAAATTTGGAAATCAAGTGATGAATATATTAAAGTATCAAGGGAAATTGATGAACTTCTTGAATTAGGTGCATTAGTAAATAATAAAGATATGACAAATAAAGAATTTGAATCAAAATATGCAACCCCTTATAGTTATCAATTATATGAAGTTTTAAATAGAACATTTGTTCAAAATTATAGATCATTACCTTATATTATGCCAAAGTTTTCATTAACATTACTTGCAGGTTTATTAATTGGTTTTTCATTTTGGGATGCAAAGCATACAGTTATTGGTATGCAAAATGTTATGTTTGCTAATTTCTTATCTATTATTGTTAGTGCACCTTTAATGAATCAAATTCAAACTCAAGCAATTACATCAAGAGAATTGTTTGAAATTCGTGAAAGTAAATCAAATACATTCCATTGGTCTTGTCTATTATTATCACAATATCTTAATGAAATTCCTTATTCAATTGTATTTTCTACAATTTTTTTCATTTGTTGGTATTTCCCAATTCAAGTTGATTATGATGCTCCTTATGCTGGTTTATGGTGGTTTACTTATTGTTTTTTCTTCCAATTATTTTATCCTTCATTTGCTTTAATGGTTCTATATGCTGCTCCTGATTTACCAAGTGCCAATATTTTATTAGGTTTACTTTTCAGTTTTTGTATCAGTTTCTGTGGTGTTTTTCAAAGACCAAATTTGATGCCTGGCTTCTGGAAATTTATGTGGAGATTATCACCATTGACATATTTTGTTAATAATCAATTAGGTGTTACATTACATGATAGAAAAGTTACTTGTAGTAAAACTGAATATAATTATTTAGAACCTCCAAATGGATTAACATGTGGTGAATATTTAGATAGTTATTTTGATGATAATACTGGTTATGTTAATAATCCAAATGATACAAGTAATTGTGCAGTTTGTCAATATTCAGTAGGTGATGAGTTTTTAGAGAGTGTTGGAATTCATTATGGTGATAGATGGAGAAATATTGGTTTTTTTTGTGCATATATTGGTTTTAATTTATTTTTAATGTTAGGTGGTTATTATATTTTCAGAATTCAAAGAATGTCTCCTAAAAAATTGATTACTTCTCTTGTATCAAAGATTACTCGTAAAAATAAGAAATAAAAATTATTCAATTTAGTTAGTTATATAGTTCATTAATATTAGTTATTTTATTCTATAATTTTGTATTTAGTGTTTAAAAATATAGTTTTTTTTCAATCATTATTTCAATCATTACTATAATTGATTTAACAGAAAAAATTTTTACTTCAATCAGAAGATTAAATCTATACAATTTTTAAAGAATTGAAATAATTAAAGGAAAAAAGTTTTTTGGTTTTGATTGATAAAACTTTTGCAATAGTTTAAAGTTTAAAAGATTCCAAGTTGTAATATTAGTCAAAGAAAAATTCTTCATTACCAATTTTCAAAGCTTTTGTAACAGCTGAACCTGGACCACCAAAAAAAATTCATCAATTCTTAAATGTAATGAAGGGGAATAACTATCAGGTTTAACAGCAACATATTTTGATGATTCCTTTGATTTATTGAAAAAAGAATGTAAATAAACACTGTTTTCTTTCAAAGTATAATAAATTTCCATTTTTCAATGATTTGTGGCAGTTTTTTTTAGGTGCTTTTCAAGCTAACAATTTTGTTACTTTTTGTCAGTAACTTTATTTGATTAGTATCTCATTTTGTTTAGTTATTTCTAAAATATTATTTGATGTAAAGTATGGTTGGAAATGTTTTTTCAATATAATGTTATACTTTAATGTTATAATAATAATGCTGATTTTAAAGCTTTTTGAATAGTTACGATAGTAACTGATTGCATAAGCAAATATTCAAAATTCATGTAGCTTACAAACTAATAATGAGTTCTTTAACCTTACAGATTCAAAGTTTAAATATGTATATATATATATATATATATGTATTTGTATTTTAACGACTTTTGTTCTTATTGGCTTGTTATTAAAAATTAGATATGTAGTAGTAAGTAGGTGTTAAAATTTAAAGCAAAATCAATTATTTCATGAAATGATAAAAATAAAGTTTGAAAACTAAGTTAGGTAAGAAAGCACCACTTTATTAAGTATTGTAAATTTGATTTTAAATCTCCATCTTTAGATTCATGTATTATTATCTTTATAAAGAATTGAAAGTTTATATTGCAATGTGTAGGTTGATACAAAAATTCGTGTTTAACATCTACACCCAATACATACTAATACTTTTGGTTGGTGACAGAAAAGCAAGTAAATTAATCTTATCTTATCCTATATAAATTTATTTACAAAACTTTATTTGAAATACGTATTAAAGATTAAGTATGGTAAATTTCAAATTCAATTTGTAATAATGCATGAAATCACCACTCCCTTAATACTTATATTACTAATCAAACACTCATATAAACAAAATTCATTGTTTCATAGCCACGTACCACGGAGATTAACGGTATTTCCAATGGAGATATATCTTAAAACTCCGAATTCCATATTTATCTTTTTTATCACTCTTATCGGTATATAAATAAGGGTATTTCCAGTAGTAGATTGTACAAGAAATATAATGAACCTTAATGAACCTTAATAAGTAAGTAAAATACTATACAATGATGAAAGCAGTAATTTTCGGATCAACAGGTAATGTTGCAAAACCACTTTCAATTAAATTAGCTAAGGACGGTGTTGAAACGGTTGTTATTACACGTTCTTCACAAAAAGCAGATGAAATTAAAGGTTTTGGTGCAATTCCAGCAATTGGTGATATTGATGATGGGGAATTTTTATTAAATACATTAAAAGGTGCAGATTCTGTATTTGTTAATTCTCCATTACCTTACACTCAACCAAATATTGTTGAATTAATCAATAAACAAATGGAATTGATTGCTGAAACTATTTTACAATCTAAAGTTCCTAATGTTGTTTATTTAAGTGCAGTTGGTGCACATAAACCAGGTATGGGTGGATTAGAATTTCATTATTATAATGAACAAATCTTGAAAAATAAATTAAATGGTGTCTTAAACAGTCTTACCTTTGTCAGACCTTCAAAATTTTATTCGAATTTATTAGTTAATTTACCAGAGATTGAAAAGGGTGAAATTAATTCATTTTTAGATAAAACGAAAATTTATTCATATGTTTCATTAGATGATATGGCTGATACTATTAGTGAAATTATTGAAAATCCACCAACTGATAAATTGAAAATTATTAATATTGAAAGTGAAAGAATTACAATTCCTGAATTAACTAAATTATATGCAAAAGTTTTCAATAAACCTGATTTAAAATGGAATTATGTACCAGCTGAAAATGTTGCTGATGAAATGGAAACTTATGGATTTAATAGAGATACAATTTTAAGTATTTTCACCACATTATCACCACAATTTCATGATGAACTTCATAGTGAATTATATTCTAATAGAGATGATATTACAGTTATTAAAGGTACTCGTTCATTAGAAGAGTATGTTAATCAAATGAAGAATTTAAAATGATTATATAATTGATGATTACTTAATAATCAATTAATTAGTAATGGAAACTATTATTATTATTAACATGATTACTTATTCATCTTTTCTTTCTTTGTAATGGTATTTGTAATATAATTTATAAGTTTATATAACTTTGAATATGAATTACTGTTATTATAAATACTCATGTAATGATCTATTGGTAAATTTTTATACTTAATTCTTCTTTTTTTTTTCTTTATAATAACTAATCAATCATATTATATTATATGTCACAAGATAAAATGGTTTCATTAAGATCAATTTTTAAAGTAATTTATGCAGCTGAACAAGCAGAAGGTGTAGGTGCTAGAGTTAGAAGATCAATTGGTACTTCAGGTATGAGAAATTTTACTCCATTTCTTATGTTAGATCATTTTAATGTTTCACCTAATGCAGGTTTCCCTGATCATCCTCATAGAGGTCAAGAGACAGTTACATTAGTTATGAAAAATTATATGTTACATGAAGATTTTACAGGTTCAAATGGTATACTTAGACCAGGAGATTTACAATTTATGACAGCTGGTAAAGGTATTGTTCATTCAGAGATGCCATATTCAATTGATGGTAAAAATGTTGAAGGTATGCAATTATGGGTTGATTTACCTGAAAATTTAAAACATTCAAAGCCAAGATATAGAGATTTAAGATCAGAGGAAATACCAATTGTTAAACCAAATGATAAAGTTGAAGTTAAAGTTATTAGTGGTAAATCTTATGGAGTTGAATCATTAAAAGATTTAGCTTATACACCAATGGATTATTATTGGTTTACAGTTTTACCAGGTGGAGAATTTGAACAATTTATTAAACCTGAATTTAATGGATTTTTGTATGTTTTAAATGGTTCAATTGAATTAATTAATGAAAAATGAAAACAAATTTGAAAAAATTAATGAACATTATTCAGTTTTCTTTAAAAGAGATGGTGATTCTATTAAGGGTAGAGTTCCAAATGATTCACAAAAAACTGATTTTGTTATTATTGCAGGTCAAGCATTAGATCAACCAATTGTTCAATATGGTCCATTTGTTGAAACTACTAAGGAAGGTATTTATAATGCATTTAATGATTATCAATCATCATCAAATGGATTTGAAAAAGCTAGAGGTTGGTCATCAGATATTGGAAAAGGAGTTGATGAAGGTCTTTTCAGAGTTAAATCAAATTCGTTATCAAGTCAAGGTTTACCATTAGAAGCAAAAGATCATAAAATTATTCTACCAAAGGATGAATTGTGAGTTTTTTCTACTTTTACTACTATTCTATTATTCTTTTACTATTACTAATACTATTATTCTATTTTATAAACTTATATAACTACATACCATGTATAATAACCCATAAACCTATAATAACCCATAATAAACCCAATAATAGTTACTCACCCCGTATTTTTTCATAATTCGCATATAATAATAATAATGAGAGGCTGAATAATATATTTGGACTTTTATGGTAACGGTTTTCTTTTAGTTTATTATATAGACAACGAACAATGGCTTTGAATACTAGTCTGGATGCAGGTTCAACTCAGACGAGACAGAGAGCATTATATTCATGTGATAGATGTAAAAAGAGGAAAAGAGCTTGTAAAAGGTATAATAATTTAACAGGTGAAAGATGTTTCGATAATTCAACTCAATGTGAAAATTGTGCATTATCAGGTGTAATTTGTCAAACAACAATAACTAGAAAGAAGAGAACTTTTTATTCAGTTAGTGAAAGTTCAATAGTTCAATTAAAATGTTTAACTAAAATTGTTAAGGCAATGTTCCCAGAGAGTGATCCAAATAGTTTTACAGATCTTGAAAATATAGCTAAATTATTATATGTTGATTTACCTGATAAGGAAAAAGATTGTAAAATTATTGAAAATGGTAAACGTCGTGATAGTATTAAAAATCAAAATATTGTGGAGGATAATAATGGTATTATTGATGATGAAGTGGAGGTGGAAGTTGAAGAGGGTGTAATAAATAATCAGACAATAATATCTCCAATATCAAATGAAGGTACTTCACTATACAATAACCATATTCATTCAAGTCAATAAAGATTAATACACAATAATAAATACCATAATGTAGATTCAAGTCCAATAATATCCACTAATAGAGATTCAAATTCATTAGTAAATTTGAAAAGAATAGCTGATGAATTAGGTACATTACGGCATAATAAAAGAACTAAAATTGATGAAAAAATATAAATACCAATACAAATACAAATATAAATTTAAATAATTTATCAAACAATAATTCAAATGATGATCATCAAATTGGTTTAGGTGGTGCAGAACGTTTATTTAATGCTTTATTAGAAGTTGAAAAAAGGCAAGGTCATCATGATGAATTACCAATAATTGATCAAAATAATGTTTTAACTTCAGTACAAAGTCAACATCAATATACACCTTTTAAACCAACTTTTACAATCGCAGGTAATGATATTCAAAAATATTTTGTACTTGAATACAATACCTAACGATGAATGTGAAATTTATACAAATTTCTTCTTTGAAAATATTGATGATGTTCATTATATTTTTAATGAATCAAAATATAGGAAAAGACAAAATCATTTTTTCCAAATTTTAAATGATAAATCAAATTATTATGAAAAATTAAAACAGGAAAATTTCAGTAATGAAGAAATTTGTACAATGTATATTGTTTGGATTTTAGGAAGGAAAGGTTATTTATTAGATTTATTTGTTAATAATAGAGAAAAATTAAATAATTTAAATTTAGTTTCAGACAATATAATAAATGATCATTTTAATGCAATTCATCTTTGTCTCTCAAATATTTTCTTCTCAAATAATTTATCAGCTGTTAAATTACTTTATTATACAAGTTTATATCATTCAACTATTAAAAATAGAACTTCAGCTTATCATTTAATTTCAAATACTTGTTTAAAACTTATTTGTTTAGGTTATAATAGAGAATATAATGTTCAAAATTCACCAGAAGAAGAACAAGAAGATATTAGAATTACATTTTGGTCATGTTTTAAATTACATATGACTAATTGTGCAATTTTAGGTAGATTACCCAATATATCATTATATGAATGTGATATTAAATTACCAAAATTATCTAATGTAAAAGAAGATTTTTTAAAAAAGATTCATTTAGCATCAATTGAATTAATTAAAATAATGTTTTTAATTTTAAAAAATAGAGAATATTTAACAAAATCTAAAGATCCTTGGACTCATCAAAATTATCTTAATGTATTATTTATTAATGATAAATTATTAAAATGGGATGATGAATTAGATTTTAAAATTAGGCATTATCAAAGACCAAAACCTCAAAGATCACAAATTAAATTACATATTCAATATCATTATTCAGTTATTTGTTTAATTTCACCATATTTAATTGCATATGCATTAAAACCAACTGAATCAATTAATTCTAATTTAGATTTTATTAAAACTTTATGCTATGGAATTAATTCAAGTGTCAAAATTGTTAATGTTATACTTTACTCATCAATTTATCAAAATTTTAATGGTTTATTATATCATGATTTATTTTTCGCATATAATTCATTAATGGTTTTATTATTAGGTTATACATTAATAAAAAATTCAAATGATCGTAATGTCAATAAATATAATATTTTTACAAGTATTTTACAAGAAGAATTCAAAATTAATTTATCAGTTATTTTAAAGGCAGTTAATAATATTAAAGGAATTAATGATAGATATGGTTCAACTGCAATAGGTTTAATGAAAGATGCAAGTAGTAATATAACATTACTTTTAAAACATTTTAAAATGAATGATTTTATGGATAATGATGATGATGGTAATAGTATAGTAATAATAATAATAATAATAATAATAATAAAAGTTTAAAAATAAGGAAAAGGAAAGAAACATAAATCAACTAAAAAACATTTTAAGGAGGAACAATTAAGTACTATTAATGAACATAAAATATCTGGTAATATTCCAAACAATTTTTCTATTAATAATAATAATAACAATTTAATAAATCAACTTTACTGAATATAGATGGTAGTATATCATCGAATTCTTCAACGATTAGTAAATCTGATTCAAATTCTAATAATCCATTTGATAATACAGAATCAACACCATTTAAATATGGTAGTGTACCATTATTACCATCATCATTACCTCAAATACCAATAGGTTCATTAAATAATAATTATAATATTCCAAATTTATATTCAAATAATTATTATGATGAAAATATTTCACCAATTTCACCTATAGTTAATAATAATTCTGGATTAACATATACATTATAATATTAAATAATAGGTGAAGAAACTCAAACCATCATGTACTAAATCAACAACAAAATCAAAATCAATTAAATATTGGAATGGTGAAACAAAATAGTGAAATAATGAATAGTGATTTTAATAATTTATCAACATTGGATAATGATTTCTTAGAAATTATTAATTTTATGAATAAAGATGTAGAAAATACAAGTGATTCATTATTTTGGGATTGGAATAAGTTATTCTCTGATAATGTATCACAAAAGTGATTGTATACATTCTATATAATAATAATAATAATAACTATTTATATCGATTATTTTTCTTATTTACTTTAACAACATCACCAATTTCAGTCTTTGCACGTTCAAGAGTTATAGGTTTACTACCAACATATTTACCATTCATTTCTTTATAACATTTAAGATAATCTTCAGGATCTGCAAAACTTATAAATGCAAAACCTTTATTAACATTTTGCATTTGATTATTTGAATCTTTAGGTATTTTAACTTTTGATAATGATGGATATTTAATAAATGTTTCAATTAATATTTCTTCAGTTACATCAATTCCAATATTACCAACAAATAATCTATAATGACTTGGATCCCATTCAACTAATGATGAATCTAACCATGTTTTACCAGTTTTAGGATCTTTCCTTATAATTGCTTTATCTTCCTCTATATTATTAGATTTTAATTTTGTAATTGTATCTACATCTACTTTAGATTTATTATTACTATTTAAATATTGATCTGGTCTATAACCTGATGCTGCACGTCTATCTGATGTTTTATATGAGTTATACACTCTTTTAGAATTCTTAGTAATGGGTTTAGTTCTGTTCATTAAAGTTGTAGTGAAAAGAATAGTATTTTATTATTGTTAATAGAAAACTTTTCATGTTGAATTGAAATCGCTGTTTAAGTTGATGCATGTTTATTTTGAATAAAGACTGTTATATATACTATAGACAATGTTATTGTTAGTGAAACCACTTATAGGTGGTAGACTCTTCAGTGGGAGAATAGTACCAATTGTCAAACCATGTTTGAAAACATCATTTATAATGAATAAACCACGATTTTTCCATAATTCTTCAATAATATTCAATAACAAGGAGAAGAAGAATGATGATATAAATAAAGATATTATGATACCACATAAAGGTACACAAATTTCATCTGATATTTATGAAAAGAAAGAAGTTATTTCAAGACGTGTACCAGGTGAAACTAATCAAGATAATGATATCAAATCAAGATTCCCAACATCATTAAATTTTGAAAAAGAAGCAGTTCCAACTTTATTACCAAGACCTGGAGTACCTGCACCAAATAAATATCCATTAGCTAGATTATATGATGCATTAACTAAAAAGACTGAACCTGAATTAATTTATGAAGCTGAACCACATAAATTATATTTTGTATTTTGTTGTGCATTTGCTTTATTATTTGTAATTTATGGTATTAATGCATTTAATATTGGTTATAAATTAGCATTTGCAATGTTTGAAGATAATGATATGAAATTAAATGAATTTCAACAAAATTTACAATTAATTATGCATTTATCAATTGTTACAATTTTAGCTTCTTTACCATTATTAGCAGGTATTGCATTTTTATTGATTCCTTCAAGATTAATTAGAAGAATTTGGTATTTACCACCAATTGGTGTAAATGGTCAAATTAGACCTGATGGTCAATCATTTATTAAATTTACAACTCATCCAATTTTACCAAATAGACCAACTCCAATTTATATTTTACCATTAGGTACATTACAGAAAAGTTTAACATCTAAAATTTATAGTGGTAAAGGATTTTATGGTACAAATGATTCATCATTTTTCTTCTTTTTAAGAGAAGGTCAAAAGAGAATACCTTTTATTGTCGATAGGAAAGGTTTCTTTTGGGGTGATGGTAGAGTTTTCGATTTATTATTTAGTAATGATTCAATTGATAAAGTTGAAAATTCTAAAAAAATTGATGAAATTTATGGTGATATGATTAGAGAGAGGAAACAAAAGGAAATTGAAATGAGGAAAGAATTAGGTTTTGGTTGGAGAACTAAGGCAAGTGCTAAATTAATGAAGGAAGATATTGAAAAATTAAAGAATTTAGTTACTGATAAATCTGTTCCAACAATTAATAAATCTGAAAAAAATGATAAATCTATTAAGAAATAGGTATTTTTTAAATATTACTGTATATAGAGATTTTTTGTAGATAATTAAAAATAAATTACATCAACATAACCAATTTTTTTCGATATATAATACATAATAACTTTCCTTGATCTATCAATTCTAAAATTATATCCAAATAATTTAAGATCATTTAATTCACTTTTCGGATTATTCACTAATATATCTAATGCAAATTCTTTTAAAAACTTTTGCCAAAATAAAATCATTAAATCACTTTCACGTTCATTGAAAATTTCAACACTTTGTGAAATATAACCTTCAAAATAAGGTTCATTATGTTGATATTGACCTTCTCTTGCAAAATAATCACTAATTTCATTTTCAGTTATTGGTAATGAATGTTCTGTAATAAACCAATATTTCATATTATGTACAATTTTCGATCTAATAAAAGCATCAAAATATGTTAATTGTTTTAAATTTTTCTGATTTTGTATAATATTAATCAGTTTCCTATAATTTAAACCATTTAAAGTATTAATTGAAATCCACAGTTTATGTATTGTTGTGTGTTCAGTCAGGAAATTCAGTACTGAATAAGTTTGACAAATTTTACAATTTCTGTGACTTTGAATTGAAATTTCTTCAATATTATCTAAATATAGTGAGAGATAAGATAATGTTGTATTCATATGATTTAATGAGTTATTATTAAAACAATTCTTATGACTTACTCCTTTATGAGAGTATTCGAAAAGGATTAATTTTAATGATTTGATTTGTCTAAATGGTATAAGTTGCTTTAATGAATTAATCATTTCACGTTGATTTCCTCCCATGAAACAATCGATTAATTCAAGTTTAGTTAAGTTTTTGAAAATGAATTCATTATTATGTTTTTTAATATCTGATAAACTTTCAAAAAATGAAAACCATACAGGTGTATCCTTAGTACCATGAATATCTGTTATATTTTTCAACGTTAAAGATTCTAAATTTTTCAATATATTACCATATTTAAGAATTTGTGATAATTGTGAAAGTTGAGTATCTGTCCCCCATTCATATCTAATTGTTAATTTTTTCAATTTTTTAATTTTTCAATTGGTAAATTACAATCATCAATTTGAACCATTATATCAAGTTCTTTAAGTTTTGTTGTATGTAAAATCATTTTTGATATATTAGTAATTGAAAATTCTGGAGCTGAAAGTTTCTCTAAATTTGGTGATAGATCAAGTAAGTATCCAAAACTATCAAATAATGTAAGTGATTGATTAAAGAATGGGAATTGATTTTCTAAGCACGTTATTTCATCAGTGGAAAGAAAATTATCTAATGTTTGATTCCAAACTGTCTCATCAAACTCGATTCGTCTTGTCATATCTGCAAATAGTTCAATTGATTTCACATATGATCCAATATGTTGATTAGTTAAAACTTTATAGATTAATAATAGTAAATTTTTCGAAGTTTTAATAATTGGAATATTTTTCTCAAGCATCATTATACTGTTCTTAAAACCATCAGTCCATATAAAATCCAATATAGTATTTTCCATTATATTTTGTCTTTCAAGTTGTGAAATTGTATCAATTCTTAAATTTTTGTAAATATGTGAATCAACTTTACACCTAATTGCAGAACATGTCATTGATAATGAAATTATATCCATTGTTGATAAATCTTGACAAATAATATCTAAAATATCCTCACAACAATCGGAGAAATGATTGATTGATATGTCTGTGTTGTTCTTCTTATTATTGATGGTAGATACTTGATGGAGTTGATATTTGGACTTTTTCAATGAACCAACGGATTTCGTTCCGGAGTTGTTCCTTTTAAGTGTTTGTGAATTAAAAGGAGTTGGTGCTTTGTTAATTGGTTTCTCTGATGTTATTTCCTCTGACGATACTTTCATAATTGATTAGATGATAAGAGATAGTACTCAAAGAAGAACAGACACCATAAGAATCAAAAAAAAAGATAAACTTTTCAGTTGTTAAAAGATAAATTTTTTTTATTATGATCTGTGAATTGATAAGAAAAAATATTTTATTTTATTCTATTACGTAATACCCACTATAGATAACCATTCACTACCCTTTGTACCCAATGTATCCACTACTACTGCTATTACTTCCTCTATGAAGGTATATGGTACTGTTTTATCTCTGTTTGAACAGCTTATTAGGAACAGGAACCCCTTAAGACATATAGTTTCCAGTTTCAGTTGGGTATTTTCTCAAATACTCCTGACCTATTCGAAACAACTCTACACATCTTTTGATATTCTGTGTTTCAATAGTATGTATGAAATGTGCTGTAAATTTATTGTTTCTGTGTAATGATTGAATGTCTACTGGTTTACGTGCTATGGTTAATTTTTTTAATTCATCTAATGTTATTGAATCAATTGTTTCATATATGTTTTTAGTTGTTAATGAAAGTGAACTAAAATCATCATCAATCCAATCACTAAAACTATCATCTTTTTCTTTAAATTCTTCAAGAATTGTACGTTTATCATTATTTATCACATCCTCTTCTCCTTCTTCTTCTTCATCATTATCATATAATCCATCAACGTATTGTAATACTTTCCTATTCCCACTTAATATCCATTTAGTATTTAATAATGTTTTAGCTCTTGCTCTAATTGTTGGTTGAATTTCAAAACACATATTTAAAAATTCTTTACAATTATTACTAATATTAATTGGATAATTAATTTTTTCACCAATACCAACTTTATGACATGCAATTAATGGATTAAATTTTCCAAATGGTGGTATACCTGTTAACATTTCAATTATAGTTGCACCTAATGACCAAATATCAGATTTTGGACTTGCCATTTTATGTAAAATAATTTCAGGTGCTAACCAATAAGCTGATCCATTCATTACAATTTTTTGTAATCTTTTATTATTATTTCTATTATGATCATCATTATAATCATCATTATTTTGATCATCCCATTGAAAACTTAAACCAAAATCACAAATTTTAATTATACCATTATTGAAAATTAAAATATTTGATGCTTTAATATCACCATGAATTATACTTTTATTTGATAAATAATTAATTCCATCTAATAATTGACATGATATACCACATGTTATAAATTCAGGTATACCATTTTGATGTTTAAATGATTTAATTAATTGATATAATGAACCAAATGATGAATATTCCATAGTTATACATAATTTTTCACTACTATCTTTATCATTATTTTTGATAATATTATAATTAATCAATTTAACGATATTAATATGATTTAATTGTTTCATAATTAATGCTTCATTAATTAAACTATGGTATATTTTATCCCTTATTGATAAATCGACGGTATATTTTCTTTGTTGATGTGGTGATTCTTTAAGATATTTTTCAATAACTGAATTAATATCAATTTCCTTTAATGCATACCATTTAGATGACTTATTATTAGGTATTTTGTATATTTTACCAAACCCGCCATATGCAATTAGTTGTTTATCATTGTAGTTCATCTATCAATACATGATACTCTAAGAAAGGGGTGTCTATTCTACTTTATCCATTCTCTCCATTATTCACTAAAAGATCAATCATAATATTCATGTAATGTTAAAAAAACGGTTACGTAATGCAGACGCGACTATTTGCGGGGCTCAACTATTAAGATAAGATAAGATAAGATAAGAAGTATTTAATAACAGTTTGATCAATAAAATGCTTTTCATAAAAGACTTCTAAATAATAATAATAATAATACATAAATATAAACAGGATAATAAATAATTAATGAATTAATGGGCAAAACGGAAATCTAATCTTTGAGATCCTTGATCTGTAGTATTTTTAATATAATAATCTTGTTCCTCAGGTGTCATTGCATCCCATTTTTCAGCTCTATTTTTATTAAGTTTCCAATAAAACCATTTACAACCTAATAAAATTGGGAACATACTTAATGCAAATGCAAATAAAACTGCATTACCTGTATGATATAATGGTTTATCATTTTTACGATAAATATTTGATGCAATAATTGCACCTGCTTGAACAAACATATTATAAACTGATGCACTAACAGTTCTAGTTTTAATACTATGACTATTTCTTGAAACAATTGAAACCATCATTGCATGAATATATGGATAACCTAAACAAATTGTTAAAACTGCATATGTCCCCCAATGATTAACTAAACTACCTTTCCAAAATCTTAAAACACCAACACAAATTGTACCCCAAATTGGTTGAATTAAACAAATAAGGAAAATACTTGAAAATTTTTCACTAAGATAAGTTGATGTTAATAACATTATAATTTTTAAAACATTATAAGGAATACAAAGTAAATTTGTATGGAAAGTACTAAATCCCATTTGTCTTAATAATAATGTCATATAAGCTGTAATTGTATGTTCTGGCATATAAGCAACAATACCAATAAGATAAATTGGCCATAAACGCCAATCCTCTAAAGCTTCCCAAATCATTTTTAAACTTAAACCTTGTCTATTATGCATATCACCCTTTGTTGGATCATCTCTTAAAACTTTATTAACAATAATTTTTTCTTCCTCTTCTGTAAACCAACCTTTTTCATTCCACCATTTCTTTGTTTGAACAGGTGATGGAACCATTAATATAAAACCAACAATACCAACAGTTAAAGTAATAAAACCTTCAATTAGGAATAACCATGCCCAACCTGGTTTACCGTGTACACCACCCATATGTAAAATACCATAAGCAATTAAATAATTAACAATTTGTGTTATATACATTGCAGTCCAAAAAAATGATAATCTAATTGGTAATTCTGAACTTGTATAAAAATATGATAACCAAAGAACCATATCAGCAATGAAACCACCTTCAAAAATACCTAATAATGCTCTACATGCATAAAAACTACTTTTACCATTTAATTTAAATTGACAAATTGTTATAATTGACCAACAAATAACTTGAATTGGAATCCAAATATCTGAACCAATTTTTTTAGAAATTAATTGTGATGGTAATTCAGCTGCAAGGAAACAAACAAAAAAAATTGTATTGCCAGTATTATAATCATTAGTTGATAATTTAATATCTTTTAATAAATTATCAGAAACTGCTTGACCTAAATTTGTTCTATCCATTTGTAAAGCAGTGAAAAGGAAACATGCAAGTAATGTAACATAAAAATCTAATTTATAAGTTAATTTCTTTTGTTGTGCCTTAGTCCATTTAAATTCTGGATCAAATCTTTCTCTACATTCATATTTTGCATCTTCATAGATAGCTGCATATTTTTCTCTGAAAACTTGATTTATAAATGGATTATTTGCAGAATCTGGTGCTTCATCATAATTTTCATCAATTGATGAATGATCTTTACCTGAGATATATTCAGTGTTAATAAATTCTTCCTCTTTTTTTAATGATGATATACTGTTATCTGATTTATCTGACATTAGTGAATTATCCTTGCTATGTGATATCTAGTAAAAAAGAATATAAGAACGTAAAAAATCTTTTCATAATACTGGACCCTTAGCTATATTTATACACCGTTGAATAATTCTTAACCAGTTATTTCGGAGGGTAATCGGTAATTCCAATACCATTACAATACCATTACCCAGACGAAAGCAGTAATGTCAAAGATTTGAACCCTGGAGATAGAACTTCCCAAATAGGAAATGATGAGAATTTCATAGAAATTTAGTGTGGCAGAGAATATTTATTATTAATATGTGGCATTGTATCCACAGTTTGTTATTATATTATATTATGAATTATAAAATAAAGACTATATAAAGAGATATGTCCATATCCATTATGGCTTACATCTACCACTGAATCTTGGATATAATGAACAATCCCTAACTGTAAATCTGTTACATAACCAAGCTAAAATTCTTTCAGTACCTAAACCATAACCACCATGTGGACATGTACCATAAACTCTTTGATCAATAAACCAATAATATGATGATGGATCTATACCTTCTCTTTTAAAACCTGCAATTAATTCATCAACATTATCAATTCTCATTGAACCACCAGTAATTTCACCAACTGTTGGCATTAAAACATCAACACTCTCTGTAACTCTTGGATCATCAACACATTTCTTCATATAAAAAGATTTAATTTCAACTGGGAATCTATTTAATAAAATTGGTACACCAATTGTATCTGTCATTTTTCTCTCTGCAGCTTCTGCAATATCATCACCAAATTTAAATTCTTTACCTTCTTCATTTGGAATACCATTTTCATTTAACCAATCAATTGCTTCAATATATTCCATTCTCTTAAATGGCATTTGTGGTGGTACAAAACCTGGATTTAATTGTTTAACTAATGGACCTGCAATTGGATCTTCTAAAACATATTGAATAGTTTTAGTAATAACAGTTTCAATATGTGAAAGTAAATCTTCAAATGATAAAAATGCTAATTCTGCTTCAATATGAGTATATTCACTTAAATGTCTTCTTGTATGAGATTTTTCTGCACGGAAACTTTCTTGAATACAATAAACATCACCTAATGCAGGTAATAAAGTTTCTAAATATAATTGTGATGATTGAGTTAAAAATGCTTCTTCACCATAATAATCCATTTTAAATAATGTTGAACCACCTTCAACTTGAGTTTGAACCATACATGGAGGTGTAACTTCACATAAATTTTCTTCTTGATAAACTCTTCTAATTGATGCTAATAATGATGCACGAACTTTCATAACTGCTGATAATGTTTCACCTCTTAATGTTAAATGTCTTCTATCTAATAATAATGAAGGATCTGAATCTTCTGCAATTTGATTTGTAAATGAATCTTTACCACTTGGTGCTAATCCAACAATTTCATAATAATCTGCAACTAATTCAACTCCACCTGGTGCTGATTTACCTTCAGGTAATTTAACAATTGAACCATAAATTGATAATGTTGATTCAACTGTTAATTGTTGAGTTTGATATGCATTTGCTAAATCACCTGATAAAACACATTGAATATAACCTGAACCATCTCTTAAAACAATAAATGCAACACCTTTTTGAACTCTTAATCTATGAATCCAACCTTGAACTTTAACTCTAGCACCAATAAATTTAGAAACATTTAACATCTTGATTTTTTCTGCCTTTGGTAATGATTTATCTTCAACAATAGAAATTTTCATTGATTCTAATAATTTTGCACTTTCCTCTGCATCTTTGGAAGCTTTTTCTTCAGCTAATTTCTTAGCCTTTTCCTCTTTCTTCTTTAAACCTTCAACACCTTTCTTTGCTTTCTTTAAGGCAGAAGCGGAAATTTCAAAATAACCTGCTTCAGTTTCTTCAGTTGCATCTTTATAAATTTCAACTTTAGATTCTGGTGAAACGTATAATGCATAAGCAGCAGATTGGTATGGAGATTCCTTAGTACCTGATGCAGTATCTGCATCAACACCAGTGGTAGGATGGACGTAAACAGTAGACATTATCTAATGAAACTTAAAAGAAAAGCAGTAGTGTTAGAATGAATCATTGATTTCCAACGTCCAAATAATTTGAAAATCTCCAATTTTTTTGAACGCAGTGAGGGTAAATTAAATTTAAATTTCATCGACATGATATTTTCCATTTCGAATCTTATCACTAGGGTTTTCCTTTTGGTTGGTTTGGCAAGAGGATCATATAGGATATGTTGAGAACAGTGGGTAAACTAACAATTCGTAACAAAGGAATGAGACATTATCAAACATTACAATCTCTCATCAAATCATCTCCCTATACTGAAAATTTAAAACCTGATCCAAAAGTTCCAACTCCGGGACAAGTAACTGAAAAATTAAGTAAAATACCAAGACAATTAGGTGAAAATGGTGGATTTTTCACATACACTTATCCAACTGAACGTAAATCATATAGATTTTTATCAGCATCTAAAAGAGCATTAGAAGATCTTAATTTAGATCCAATTAATGAACCAAAATCAAAATATTTTCAAGATATTGTATCAGGTAAGGAAGTGATCAAGGATGATAAAATTCATCCATTTGCAATGGCATATGCAGGTTTCCAATTTGGTAATTTTGCAGGTCAATTAGGTGATGGTAGAGTAATTAATTTATTTCAAGTAAATGGTAAAAATGATAGAGAATGGGAA
This sequence comes from Pichia kluyveri, assembly GCA_030062975.1. Lineage (NCBI taxonomy): Eukaryota > Fungi > Ascomycota > Pichiomycetes > Pichiales > Pichiaceae > Pichia > Pichia kluyveri. The sequence goes on along the minus strand of CP125798.1, from coordinate 75,837 downwards.
TTACAATTAAAGGGTGCAGGTAAGACACCATATTCAAGATTTGCTGATGGTAATGCAGTTTTACGTTCATCAATTAGAGAATTTATTATATCTGAATATTTAAATTCTATTGGTATACCAACTACAAGGGCATTGGCAATTACTGCATTACCTGAAAGTAAAGCACAGAGATCAATTGTTGAAATTTGTGCAATTGTTTGTAGAATGTCACCATGTTGGATTAGAATTGGACATTTTGATTATTGTAGAATGATTGGTGATAGAGATTTATTATTTCAATTATGTGATTATCTTAATAATAAAGTGCTGGGAAATGAATATAGTAAAGAATTGAATGATTTTTTGGAAAATGATGAAAATTTAAAAGAATTTGGTGAATTAACATATTATGATAAATTATTTTTAGATATAATTATTAAAAATTCTAAATCTGTTTCATATTGGCATGCATATGGATTTTTAAATGGTGTTTTAAATACTGATAATACATCAGTTTTAGGATTAGCAATTGATTTTGGTCCATTTGCAATTATGGATAAATTTGATCCAAATTATACTTCTAATAGTGAAGATCATGAATTAAGGTATTCATTTAAGAATACTCCCTCTGCAATTTGGTTTAATATGATTAAATTAGCTGAATCGATGGCAGAAATATTGGGTGCAGGACCTGAATTGATTAATGATGAAAATTTTAAGAAATATGGATACCCTAATGATGAAGCAATTGAAAATGCAGGTAAAAGAGTTAATAAATTAATTAGAATTGCAGGTGATATTTTTGAAAAAATATTTATTGAAGATTATTTGAGATTAATTTGTAATAGATTAGGTATTAAACCTAGAGAGAATGATAATGCGGAGATATTAACGATTTTATTTGAAACTTTACAAATTACTAAATTAGAATATAATAAATTTTTCACAATTTTACAAGAAATTAAATTAAGAGATGATACCAATTTTGATTATGATATTGCAGCAAGTGAATTTTTAACTGATGATTTGAAACTTGAAGGAAAGGAAGAAGAGAGGGAGAAAATAATTAAAGAATTAAAATCATTTTTAGCAGTTTTCAAATTACGTGTTGAAGATGAAATGTTAACAGATGAAGAAAGATTTAATAGATGTGTTAATTATAATCCTAAATTCATACCAAAGAATTGGATATTACAGGAAGTTATTGATTATACTGATGATAAATTAAGAAATAATGCTAGTGATGAAGAAATTAGTTTATATATTAATAAAATTATGAAAATGAGTGAAAATCCATTTGATAAAAGTAAATGGGGTAATGAATTAAAGGAATTGGAGAATAAATGGATTTCTGATGTTGAAGATTCCAAAATGATGTTACAATGTAGTTGTTCAAGTTAAGTAAAGATAATGTTTATGTATTTATTTATGTATTTAATGTTTATAAAAATGAAAACCTATAAAATTAATTAGCTAATTTTTCAGTAACTAAGGCAAATTCTTTACCTTGAATTTTAGCAATTTCTAATTCTAATGGAGTTGGTTCTCTTTTACCATCAGGACCAGCTAAAGTACCTGCTCCCCAAGCTGAACCACCATGAACTTCATTAATATTACTTAATTGAGGGAAAGCACTTGCATAACCTAAAGGAACATAAATCATTGAATTATGAACAAATGTTGATAATGCATTAACAGCTGTCATTTCATTACCACCACCAGTACCAGTTGAAACGAATAAACCGAAAGGTTTATTTTTCAATGAACCATTTGCCCATAATGAACCAGTTGAATCAAAATATGCCTTTAATTGGGCTGGCATATTACCAAATCTAGTTGGGATACCAATTAAAACACCATCACAATTTGTTAAAGTATTTAAATCTGAAATTTTATAAGGTAATTTACCTGGTGAACCTAATTTTTTAACTAATTCATCAGGTAATGTCTCTTTAACTTGATAAATTGTTGCATTATTACCAGTTGATTCAATACCTGCCTTGACAGATTCTGCCATTTTAGCAATATGATGGTATAATGAATAAATGATGATATTAATTTGTTTTGGTGCCATTGTTTGATTGTTTGATTGTTTGATTGTTTGATTGTTTGAAGTGGATAATAATTGACTTAGAATTGTGTACTTTACTATCTATTTATACTCATAAGTATACATCGCTTAATAATCAGCCATATACCTATATTAATAATCATTACTAAGTATTTCTAAAATACGTAATGCATATTATCTAATCTTTTGATAAGCTTCGGAGTTAGTGCACGTGACTCCGGGCGTTGTTTCCTTTTTGGGCGCGTTGTTGACGTTTTGCCCAAAGAGGAAATGCTGATGTTTCTGTACATGTTGTCGATTCATTATTATTTGATAATTTAATTTGATTTTAATTTTGATTTTAATCTTTAATCTTTAATAGAATAAAGTTTGTCATTGCAGTGATTCTATTATAACCAAGTTGTTTCATTAGACATAAACCATGTCTGATAATAATCTCACATCTGATAATACTAACAATGTTAAAATTAAATCAATGATACCTAATTCTAAATCAAGAAATAACTTATTCTTTAACACTACCACATCATCATCATCACCAAATAAATCTTCAACAATACTAAAATCAACATCTCAATATATTATTCAACAATCGAATGATGATATTTATAATGAAAAATATTGGTCATTAATGATTCCATCAGCTGCTTATTTCCATATCTATAATTCCGTTCTAGGTGATGTATTTGCAATGGTTTATAATGATAATTTAACAAATTCAAGTTCAAATACTTTATCAACTTTTATAATTGCTAAACATGGTTGTTCAGTTTATCCTAATATTGATATATCATCAAATTCATTATATTATTCAGCTATTGAAAATTTAAATAATGAATTTAAATCAAGTAAAGTTAGGAAAGCTTTAGCTATCTCCCTATTGAAAAGTTTTGCAGATCTTAATGAGGATATAATTAATACTTTATATAAACAAGCTAATTTGCCAATAAATACTTTTGATTGGGATGAAACTCAAGCAGGTTTATTAGCTTCTCAAATGAATTTAATTAATACTAAATCTCCTATTGATGTTGGTTCTTATTTATATGATTTAGGTTATTTAACTCAAAGTTTATCAACTGGTTCATATGTTGTTGATGTTATTTATAATGAAGATCCAAATGATAATTTATTATCTGAAAAAAATAATGCTTTGGCTTTCCTATTGGGTAAACAATTAGAACAATTATTTGATCCATTGTCGGAATATTCTCCTGAACCAACAGAGAAAGCTTATAAACCTCCATCTGATATAAATGAAAAGCTTTTAAATAATATTACTACTAATAATAATAACACTACAAATGACATAAATATAAATATACAAATTGATGAAGATTCAGACCTCGTTAAATCAATATGTTCAGAATTATTATCAGTTCAAACTAACTACACTGTTCAATTAGTTCAATTTTTACAAAATTTTGTTATACCTTTACGTATTCAAGTTTTAGAGAATAAATTACCAGGTTTTACAACAAGTCGATTAAATCAATTATTCCCTCCAACAATTGATGAAGTTACTAGAATTAATTGTATATTTTTAGATATGCTTAAATTAGCTCAACCTTATGGATCTTATGAAATTTTAAAAGCTTGTGGTAAAACAATTCCTTATTTTTATAAAGCTCAAATGAGACATGAAGCTGCAATTAAAAATTTCCATTCAGATTATTTAAATTTTATTAATGAAATTAAAAAAATTGATAAATTAAATTTATTAGCATTAGATCAAAGATCAATTGAAACTGCAATTTATTCATCATTAAATTTAGTTAAAATTCAATTAATTATTCAAAGATTATATAAAAATAAAATTTGGCCTAAAGAATTAATAGAAAATGTTAATCTATTAAAAGATTCATGTGATGCAACTATATCATCATTTGCAAATGATAAATTAATACCCTATAATGGTAGAATTTTCACTCCAACTGGTAAAATATTAACAGAAATTGCCAAAGGTTGGCCATCAGAATTACAAAATGGTTGGTTAACTAGAAGAGTTGTTGCAGTTTTCGATGCAATTGATGTACTTAATCCTAAAATTCAAAATAATTCAGTTATAATAATTTTCAGTGATCATGTTTTATTTTTATCAATTGATGATGATGAATATTATTATAATTTATGGAATAATAAGGAAAAAAATTTACATCAACCTTCGATTTCAGATATTTTAATGCATTCATTAACAAATGAAACTCCTTTAACTAAATTACCTCATATGAATGTTAAATCTTGGTGTAAAATTAATTCACTTAATGCATTATATTATACAAGTAATATAGATTCATTATTTATGACTAAAATTGATTCACCAAATTCTTATATTAGATTTTTCAATGGAAATGATCCTTCATTTACCGGTATTTATAAATTAGAAAAAGTTTCAGGTAAATATGTTACTGAAGTTATTGCAAGATCTAAAATATTAAATAAATCACAATCATTTCATTTATTCTGTGGTTCAATAGATGATGAAAATGAAAGTGGGGAAAACATCAATAACAATAAGGAAGAGAAAATAAGTAAAAAAGTTTATTATACTGCACATGAATTCTCAACTTATATTGAAGAAGAAACTAAATCACCATTTATTGTTTTATTTAATGAAAAATATGATAAAGAATTACTCAATAAATATAATGTTTATGCATTTATTACATTAAATTTTATATCTGATGATGTTGTTAGATTAGAAGGTTTATCAAGATGTAAATTTGGTGTTGATGAAGAATCAAATAATGAAAAATTTGCATATGATATTAGAATTGAAATATTAAGTAAAAGTTTATCAATTATTTTAACTGAATTATTTGCAACTCATATGAGTTTATATAATCCAATGATGCTTGATTATTTATTATTTAATAATGGTAAAGTTAATAATAATGCAAAGAATATATTAGATGTAACAAATGAAAAATTAGATAAGGAAAAGGAAATGATAATAGAAAATATCAATAACAAAGTGAAGGAAAGGAAAATTATAAATGATATTAAAAATGATAAAACTAATAAAAGGAAATCAGTTGAATTGATGAAATCTGAACCAATGTCTAAACCAAAGGTAAAGAAAGTGGAGAGTAAAGAAAAGAAGAAAGGAATTTTCAGTATTTTTAAATCTCCAAAATCAAAATCAAAAACTAAATCTAAATCCAATTCTAAAACACAATCCAAACCAATTGCAAAACCAAGAGTTATCAATCTGAAAGATGAACCTGAACGTAAATCAAGTGTTCTTTATAAAAAAGTTAGTATCAAAAGAAATAAAGAAATTGATTATTCTGCATTAAAGCCAGCAAAACCGAAAGTAACTAAACCAAGACTTTCATTAACAATTGCTGAGTTTACTAATAAATCAGAAGAAAAAATCAATAAAAATGATAATACTATCAAGAAAGAAATTAAAGATATGAATGATAACACTGATGAAGCTGATGTTGATGTTGATGTTGATATTGATGTACAAAAATCAAATGCTTCCACTAGTATTTATGTTAATTCTAAATTTGAGTTCCCGATGGAACCAAGTTCAGAAACTTTTAATAATTTTAAAGAACCAAGGTATGCACCATTAAAAGATTCACCAAGAACTAAAGGTTATAAAGATTCGATTGATTTAATGGGTAAATTTGAAGATTTAGGTAATTATGAGGATGATTTATTTGAATTAAATGAAAAGCCACAATTAGATAAACAAGTTGATGAAATAAAATCGATTGATTCACCAACTGCTGAACTCAGCGTTGTTAATAAAGAAATAAAGGATGAACAAATAAAGACTAATCGTACAATTTGGCGTGATATAACAAAACCAATTATAATTGAAAAACCACCACCAGCTAAATTATTACCATCACCTATTAAACCATCTAATTCTAATAATATATTAGGATCAATTTCAAGATCTGATTCATTTTATATAAGATTTAGAAAATTAAGGAAATTACAAGATGAATCATTACATAAACGTGGTATTTCATATATTTCAGATTTAAGTAGTTTAAAGAATAGTGATCAAAAAGCATTAGATTCTGGTATGTTATTTTCAATTGATGAAACAATTGATGATAATGAAGAAACTAATTGGGAAGTATTTGATGATGAAAAGGAGAAAAAGAAAGTTAATGAAAGTGGGAGTGTTAGTGGGAGTGTTATTATTAATTTATCATCTGGAAAATCATCAAATAGGGTATTATCTAAATCATCTAGTGTTTATTTATCATCTAATGAAATAATGCATAATGAGTTATTTGATAGTCTTGAATTTGAAGATACTATTAATCCATATGCAATTAGTGAAAAGGAAGTTGAAGTTGAAGTTGAAGATAATGTATTTGTGGATATTGATCCAACAATTGATGAAGTATTAGTTGAGGAAGCATTTGCTAATATTGATACAATTCCAATGTATGATGATGATGATATAATTAATTTTTCAATTGATGATAAAATGGGTAATATTGATTTCCAATTTGATGAAATTGAAATGAATTTAATAAATGAACTTGAGAATGAAAATGAAAATGAAAATGAAGTTAATAATAGTATACCAAGTTTAAACACTGATAATGATAATGAAGATGAAAAAATTGAAGATGAAAAAATTAATTTATCAATGTTATCAATTGATTTAAGTTCATTTAATATGGATACAATTAATGAATCAAATATTAAACAATCAGATACAATTATTGGACTTAATAGATTACTTAATGATAAATCATATGCATATTTAAAGGCAATATTCCGTGAATCACCAAAATTATTACGTGATTATAGTTATAATGCACCAATTGGTAAATCACTTTATTATCTATCTAATTATCTTAATGATGAAGAGATTACTGTTTAGTAATTTATTTTATTCTATTTTATATACATGAAAAATAATACACTTTAATTTAATAAACCCCATATTTAACCTAATCTTCTATTATTTCTAAGAACTTTTGGTAAACCTTTAACATGACCTTTATCAGAATCATTTATAATCATGAAAACTCTACCACTTTGATTCATTCTACCAGTTCTACCAGCTCTATGAACTAAATCTGATGAATTTGAAGGTACATCAAGTAAAATAATATTTCTAATACCATTAAAATTTAAACCTCTTGAAAGTAAATCGGTTGTAACTAAAACTTTTAATCTATTATTATCATTAGTACTTGGTTCTGGTGGACTTGAAAATTCATTAACTATATCTTTCCTAATTTGAACATCATCATCACTTGTAATACCTTTAACATTATGACCAAAAGTTTTCAATTTTTCAACAACTCCATTTACATCTTCTTTTTTATTAACGAAAACAACAACTCTTTTAATGAATCCCTGTTCTGTACCATCACAATGAATTGCATATAATGCTTGAGCTAAAGCTTTAATTTTAGATCCTTTATAAGGAGCAACAGATGCATTAATTAATCTAAATTCAATTGATTTTGGTAATTTATGTAAATTTGGAGTTGAAATTGATGTAATTTTCGGATAAATATGACTAATTGTTTTATTAAATTTTGATGGTACAGTTGCACTTGTGAAAATTAAATTTGATAAATTATTCATATTTTTCAAAATATGATAAGTTTCATCAATAAATGAAGGATCCATTAAAGTATCTGCTTCATCAACTACTGTGAATGAAATTTTAGAGAAAATCATACGTGGTGATGAAATGGATGGATATTTAGATAATGATGAAAGTTTACCAGGTGTTGTAACCATTATATCAATACCTTTCTTAAATAATTCAATAAAATTTTTATAATTTGAATCAGTATCCCATTTAATTATATTAAGATTAAGAGATGGTGCAACATTAGAGACGGTATTGAAAACTTGATCAACAAGTTCATGAGTTGGTAATAAAATAACTGATTTAATACCAGCATTTGAACCTGAATTTGAAGGTTCAGCAGTTAATAAAGATTGTAATAAAGGAGCAAGATAAGCCCAAGTTTTACCTGAACCAGTTTCAGCTGCAATAGTATAAACATTGAAGAAATCTGATTTATTACCATTAATAATTTTAATTGCAGCAGTTTGAACAGGAGTTGGACGTATAATTAAACCATTTAATTCATTTGTTGATTTAATTTTCTTTGTTGGTGAAACATAATTTTGTGAACGTAAAACGGTATTATATTTAATTTCATTAATTAAAGCCTCACGTAATTGAGGTACTATTTTTAATTCATTAAAATCTGTTATTTTATCAATAAGATTATTAACACCATTACGAGATTTTTCATCAGGTAAATTTAATGAAGGGTATGGACCAAATTTATAAGGTGGATAAGCATCAGCATTTGATGAAGATGAAGTAGAGGAGTTTGTAGATGATTTATTCAAAGATGGACCACGACCTTTAGGTCCACTATGACGTAAAAACCTTGGTCTAGCGTAGTACCTTACGAACTTCTGCATTGTTTTAAAAGAAAAGAAAGTATACCTGATATATAGAAACTGAAAAATTAAAAATTTCATGTTAAATTTTCATCTATAGTGAGAAGAGCTTTCTTTATATAGGGGAGGTATTGCTGAGCCGTATAATTTACCTGTTTTCTTTTCTTTTCTTTTAGTATACGATATGGACGTGTTTGAGAGACTTACAGCAGGGGGGACATCCCGTCATAGCACACATACAACACCTAAGGGTAAGAAATGGTCAGTGAGGGATTTTAAGATTGGTAAACGACTTGGAAGGGGGAAATTTGGTAAAGTTTATGTTGCAATGGAGAAACGTAGTCAATTTATAGTTGCATTGAAAGTTATAAGTCGTAAAGAGATAAGTGCATGGAAAGTTGAGAAACAGTTGGTTAGAGAGGTTCAAGTTCAAAGGAAATTAAAACACCCCAATATATTATCATTGTATACATGGTTTATGGATAATGATAATATTTATCTTGTTTTAGAATATGCAGATGGTGGAGATTTATACAATAAGGGACCATTACCTGTAAGTAAGGTTAAACCCATAATAAGGCAAATAATGGAAGGATTGAATCATTTACATAATGCAGGAGTTGCACATAGAGATGTTAAGGCAGAGAATGTTTTATTATTGAAGAATGGACAAGTTAAAGTAGCTGATCTTGGTTGGGCAACACATATTACATCAGTCAATACCAGACGTACAACATTATGTGGTACATTAGATTACCTTTCACCAGAGATGGTTAGTGGCCAACCACATGGTAAACCTGTTGATGTATGGGCAGTTGGGGTTCTTATGTACGAATTACTTACTGGTAAGGCACCATTTGAAGGTCATGATGCCTCTACCACCTACCAGAAGATCATAAGAGGCGTCGCATCGTCCGACTTCAAGATACCAGGTTCACTTAGTGAAAGTGGGAGGGAGTTCCTCTGCCAAATGTTGACTCGCGATCAGTGGAAACGTCCATCTTTCACTGAGTTACTGCTTCATCCTTGGTTAAGTGAGTAAGTGCTGGGAGTAAGGATGTCATTAGCTAGTTCATTACCTAAGTTATCACTGGATGGGAAAAAAGTTAATTTACCCACCTCTTTACCTGCTTTAAAGGAAACTTTAGTTAATCTTATTGAAAATGATAATTATCAAAGGGCACAATTAATTATTAATGCATTACCACAATTTGCCAATGATTCATCAATTTTAACTGAAGTTGCATATATTTATTATAAACTTAACAATCATGAAAAATTAAGTGAAATAACTCCTTCAACAATTGCTTTAAAACATATATTTGCACAATATTATTATTCAAATGGTGAAAATGATAAAGCTTTACAATTATATAATTCAATTAATTCATCTCGTGATGCAAATGATATAGCTGTTAATATTAGAGCAGTAATTTCACAAAAGTTATATCTTTCAAATAATAATGTTGATATTAGTATTGATTCTTTACCATCATCTGATATTCCTTCATATGATGAACTTTTCAACGATGCTCTTATTCAAATTTTCTCAAATAATTTAACAAATGCTCAAAATTTACTTGAAAAGGCTAAAAATTTAGCAATTAATTCAGTTTCAAATTATCCACAACTTGATGCATTCATTGAATTAGCTCCAATTGATCTTCAAATTGCTTATGTATATATTTTACAAAAAAATATTTCTAAAAGTAATGATATATTAGATGATATTTCATCTCAATTAACTTCACTTCTTAATCAATATCCAAAAAATAAAAATTTACAAATAATTAACCTCATTTTACAAAATAATAAATTAAGCATTATTGATAATGAATCAGTAGTATCTCCTTACCTCATTTTCAGAGAATTAAATTTCCCAAATTCAATTGAAGAAACTCGTTTAAAACTTACAATTCCTCAACTTTCAATATTTAATAGAAATGAACTTTTATTATCAAATCAAATTAATAAAACTTCTAAAAATACTATAAAAAAATTTGTTGAAAATAATCCTAACAATATTACATTTTCATCATCATCACCAATTAATAAACTTTTACAAAAAGTTCAAAAATTTATTAATAAAAATAATAATCAAGGAGCAATTGCTTATTTAGAATCTTCAATTGATATTGTTAAACAACATACTTCATTAATTGTTTTATTAGTTACTTTATATGAATCAATTAATGCATCAAATAAAGTTCAATCATTTTTATCAAGTATAGTATCATCATCATCAAATGAAAGTATAAATGAAGAATTATTGAAATTTATTCAAATGAAACTTAATAAAGATGTTAAATCAATACCTATTAATGAAGAACATTTATCATCATTAATTTCAGATATTGATGTAAATTCATTAAATTTCCCAACATTTAATAATTCAAATAATCAAAAATCTAAACCAAAGATTATTAAAAAGAGAAAGAATCATAATAAGAAACCAAAGAATACACATTCAAAGATTGATCCTGAGAGATGGTTACCATTAAAGGATAGATCATATTATAAATCTAAGAATAAGAAGAAAACTCAAGGTGGAACTGTTGATTCAGGTTTAAGTATTTAAAAGTAGTTAGTTTTATATAATTTCTATGTAAATAAAGTATCTTCATCTCTAAGATATTCACCAATATCACCTTGACGGAATAATACAATATTAGTTGGTTGTAAATTTCTAGCTTCAATTGTTGATTTTGCTGAAATTCCAAATCCTAAAGGTGTATCATTCATACTATAAACAATTACACCTGCATGTTCAGGTATATCTTCACTCATTTTACCAATATGTGCCTTTAATACATGATTACCATAAAGGAATGGCATTTCACCATTTGCTTTAATCCAAATTTTAAATTTTGCAAATTCTGATAAATATTTTAATGATGTAATATGTAATTTAAATTTACCAGTTTTAGTAAATTTACCAAAACATACACCAACTGACATTAAATTCTTTCTTGCAACTGATGTTGCAAATTTTGCAATTTTTTCTTCAATATAATAAACTCTATCCTTCTGTACACGGAAAACATGTGGATTTGTTTCATTATTAACTAATAATGCAATATTTCTACCAATATAATTTGCAAGTTTTTCGAAAACTACCTTTGTTTCTTCCTCTGTAAGTTGTCTCATTGTGTTTAATGGGTATTTTATATAACGATTGGTATATAAAAAGTGTGTAAATAAGAGATTATGAAATTTATTTTATTTTATTATGCAATGAAAAAAAAAATTTTCATGTTGATGATAAATTTGGAAAATTATTTAATGTAAAGTTATATGTAGACATGTTTTTTTTAATTTAATTTCTTCCTTTTAAACTGTACAATGTCAGAATCACAAACTAATGAGCTCGTTGATCAAGTTGATCAAGTGGGTACTGACTCCAACAACAACAAAGACAGTAACGACTATCAACAAGGTAATCACAGAACCCCACACATCAGCAAATTGGCAAGTGAAGAGAAAAGACAACGTTTATTGCAAAAAGACACGGACAAGTGGGTAAGTTTTTCCAAAATTATTAACCAATTAAAGAGAATATAATATACTAACATAATAATTATTTATATATAGTCGTATCCTTGATGAAAATGGACAACCTGTTTATAAAAATGAGGAAAGAAAACCTAAACGTAAAGTTGCATGTATGATTGGATATTGTGGTACAGGATATCATGGAATGCAATTAAATCCACCAAATAAGACAATTGAAGGTGAATTATTTAATGCTTTTATTAAGGCAGGTGCAATTTCAATGAATAATTCAAATGATTTAAAGAAAAATGGATTTATGAGAGCTGCTAGAACTGATAAAGGAGTTCATGCAGCTGGTAATGTTATTTCATTGAAAATGATTATTGAAGATGATAAAATTGTTGAAAAAATTAATAGTGAATTACCTGAACAAATTAGAGTTTGGGGGATTCAAAGAACTAATAAAGCTTTCGATTGTAGAAAATTATGTTCATCAAGAATTTATGAATATTTAATGCCAACTTATTCATTTTTACCACCAAGACCTGGTTCAACATTATCAAAAGAAATTGAAAATGCTAATTTAGAATTTAAAGATATTTCAAGAAATGATGATGAAGGTAATAAATTTTGGAATGATTTATTAATGAAATGTAAAGAAATGGGAGTTGAAAATAATGAAATTGAACAAATTTATGAAGCAAATAGATTAAATTTAGAATTATCAATTCCATTAGAGAATGCAGCAATTAATTTTAGAAAAATTTCTAGGGAATGTAGAGCAAATTATAGAATTTCCCAGGAAAGATTAGAATTAGTTAGAAAAGCATTAAATATTTATGTTGGATCACATAATTTCCATAATTTTACCAATGGTAAAAATTATAAAGATCCAAGTGCTAAAAGATATATGAAAAGTTTTCAAGTTAGTGAACCATTTTTAATTGAAGGTACTGAATGGATTTCAATTAAAATTCATGGACAATCATTTATGTTACATCAAATTCGTAAAATGATTGGTATGGCATCATTAGTTATTAGAACAGGATGTCCATTAGAGAGAATTGAACAAGCATTTGGTGAAACTAAGATTAATATACCAAAGGCACCAGCATTAGGATTATTATTAGAACAACCAGTTTATGATAGTTATAATAATAAATTAAAAGATTTTGGACATGATGCATTAACATTTGATAAATATAAGGAAGAAATGGACACTTTTAAACATAAATTTATTTATGATAAAATTTTTAAAGAGGAACAACAAGAACATGTTTTCTCTGGATTTTTCAGTTTTATTGATGCTTTTAATGGTACAAATGAGACAACTGGAGTTCCAATTTTCCAATTTTTAACAGCTAGAGGTATTCATGGATTAGATAATGATATTAATCATGATCAATAAATTACGTAAAGTTTATACCTATTTATAATTTAAGTATTTTCTTATCGATATAACTACCAAATGAAGCTTTTATTATTTAAAGTATGATAATTGGAATAGATCTGCTATGTACCGACGCGTCGACTTTAATAATAATTACCTAATTAAGAAAAATGAGACGATTTTTCAGGAAATTTAACGGTTATCACTTGTCTTAAAATGATGATTATTATTAAAATTGCATGTTTTTTTAGTTAAAAGTGGTGATATTATTTAATGATCTTATGATTTTTTTAATTAATGGGGTATGATATGGGTGAAGTATAAAAGGAAGTATGTAGTATTGGTTATTAGGAATAGTTATTTTTTTACTATTTTTTTATCATCACACAAACAAACACTAATACACTAAAAGATGACAAAAGTTGGAAGAATTGGACCAAACCCATATGTTGCACAACTTGCTAAACATGTACCAAGAGTTGGATTATGGTCAGGATTGATGGTTGTTTTCTTTGGATGGCCAATGATTGCACCAACTACTAGTAAAGCAGGTATTTGGGCGCCATAAGAGATTAACTTTATGAACTGTATACTATAACGAAATCATTTATTCATCAATTATATATCCACTTATTCAATTCTAGATAATATTATATAACATAACTTATTTAATTTAAAAGAAATCATTCGGAAATAATTTAATGCAACATAATAGAATAAAGAACATTTTACTAGTGTATAAATCTAAAATAGTATACACACTAAGTTAAGAAAAAGCTTCTATTAAATTAGTGTGGTTTCCCCACATTAAATCGATGACCTGTAGTCTGGCTGAGCCTTCACTTAATTTAAAATTATTTTCTCTTCTCGGCCGTAAGTATTATCCGTAATAGTGATAATATTACTATATGTATATTGATTATACCACCTACCGGTACGGATACAGTTAACAAGTATACTATGTAAGTACTGTATAGTATAGGATAGGATAATAACTGAATGAGAGACTTAGTATACGTATATCAACTTACTATTAGAGTTTAATAAACTCAATCGTACTCACACAGGCTTAGCATTATGCCAATGATTAAAACGTTTCTTGACAGTGAAAGAGAAAAACTTTTCATTCTTTACTAATGTGCTCAAACAATTAAACACTAATGAGATCGGTTTTATCACTAGTGTTTCTTTATGATTGGTGGCTAAAATAATAGTAAATTGTTATGACAACAATTTTTTCCCAATATTATATGAACTTTTGCTATGTAAGTGTAGTATATCGTGATGTAGTAAAATTCTTTTCTATTGTAATTATTGGTGATAATCATCGATAATATACTAATAAGTTAAACCCTAACTTAACGCCACGAACCAATTTTCTTCATATATCGTATTCGGATTATTTCTATTAATTAATTTACATTCATCATATTCAGTTTATCTTATTTAAAAACTATTCCTTACATTCATCTCTAATTTAGAATTTCTAGTCTATCGTGTTTGATCATTCATTTATTATATTACTTACGTTAAGTTATTTATTTTGAGGCGGTATTATTTTCTTTACTCGTTGAACTTAATGAATTATGTGTCACCATATGGTTATAAATACATTACATTATCCCCTTTTTGTTAATTATTTTTAATTTATTAATCCTTATGAATATACATATATACATTATATTCATTATCCATATCCATATTTATTATCCAAATTATTGATTAAGTATAGTACAACCCCTAATATAACCTGAATATATTACCGAAAAATTTATTAACAATAAACATACGTCACAGCAATCGAATATAAAAAAATTTAAACGAATTAGGTGAAAATGGAAGCAAATTTGAAAATGGAAGAAAATAACCCACTTAACAAAACTAATAATGCAATTGGAAATAGAAATGATAATGATGTTTCTAAGAAAAATGGAAACCTTACTATAGATACAATGTCATTATATAACCACAATACTCATAATAATAATATAATGCAATCACCAGTTCAAGCGCTTCATGAAAAGGTTGGAATTTCAAATATTGAAACAAATCAACAAGTTTTAACAAGTATTCAAAGAAAATAATAATAGTAATAATAGTAATAGTAATAGCAATAATAATGGTTACTATTCATATTTAAAAAATCAATCAAATAATATTCAAAATAATAACTATAACTATAATTATAATTACAATTATAACTATAATTCACAATTTCAACCACCACCTCCATTACCAAATAAATTATCATTTCATAAATCATCAAATTCAATAATTTCACAAAATTCAACAACTTATTCAAATGAAAAAACAATTGATTCATCAACTTTTTCACTTAATTCATATCCAACTACAAGTTCATCAAATTATAGTAATCCAAGCATAAATAGTAATAATAATAATAATAATAATAATAATAACACCGTACCTAATATACCTTATCCATCAAGTAAAGAATATTATAATAATCCAATGTTAATGATTCAACAACAAAATCATTCATCAAATCAATTTAATCATTATGAACAATTTAATAACAATACAACTCAATCAATGTATTATTATCAATCAAATAATAACAATTCAAATCCACCTCCACTTCCACCTCAACCTACACAATATTCACAACAACAACAACAACAACAACAACAACAACAATATTATAAAACTCCTAATTTAGTATTACCAACTCAAATATACTATTCAACGCAATCAGTAAATTCAAATCCATTACCCCCTTTACCTAATGGATTTATGAAATCAAATAATAATAAATTACCAATTAAATTAGATGAAACTTATAAAACTAAAACTGCTGTACCATGGAATTTAAAGGATAGTATATTATTAATGAAATTAAGGGAAGATGGATTAACTTGGAAAGAAATTTCTAAAAAATTTAAAGATAGGACATTAAATGCATGTCAATTTAGATGGAAAAGAGTTATGATTAATGGAGGAATTGATGCATTAATTAATGCTGAAAGGAAATATGGTGATTTAGAGGATGCAGTTAAAGAAGGTGTTCATAGATTACATAATAAATTAGAATCTGAGAGTGAAGGTATTGAAGAAAATAATGATATTGAAGATCCAAGTATTATACATGGTAGGAAAAGAAGTCGATCTGAAGAAGATGAAGAGAGTGATAGGGAAATAGATAATGATACGGAAATAGGTAATGATAATGATAGTAATAATGATGATAATGATAATGTACATAAGAAAATCAATCAGGGTTAAAAGGATAAGAGAGTAGCAAAGTCAGTCATTCATTTCTGTTTGTAAAGTTTATAGAACACATTGTATTTATATATAGATTCTTGTATTATAAAAGATAATAAAAGATAATAAAAGATATTAATATTAATACTTCCTAAATAGGAAGGTCTAATAAAAGATCTGATGATGCGAATCTTTTGAAACTAACTGAGGTTGTCCTTATTCCAATCTTAAGGCTCATTCATTACTCTTTTGTAAAGTAGAGCTATTATACAATGCTAGGATTAGTTATTGCGCCATTGGCAATAGCTTCATTGTTTGGATACATTGTATTGAAAACTGAACCTACTTGGTTTAAAAAATTTAATAATAAATATAGAATTAAGGAAGATTTACAATTAGTTGGTATACTTGGTAGTTTCTTTCATCATTATGTTATTCAATCATTAATTACTAAACAATTCTCATTATGGTATGAATTTGAATTAAATGCAACTAATCCAAATGTTATGAATACAATTGCAATTAAATATCCAAAAACTATTAGTGGTAAAAATTTTAAAATTGATGGTGAAAATTCTTTTATTGTTGAAAAGATTACTTATAAAGAATTCTATGAATCAATTTTACGTATGTCATATATTTTAAAAAATGAATTTGGTATTGAGAAAGGTGATGTTGTTTCATTATATTTTATGAATAAACCATTATTTTTAATAATTTGGTTTTCATTATGGAATTTAGGTGCAATACCTGCATTTTTAAATTATAATTTAACTTCAAATCCTTTAGTTCATTGTATTAAAGTTGTTAAATCTAAAGTTGTACTTATTGATGATGAATGTTTAGAGAATTTTAATAAAACAAAGCAACAAATTGAAAATGAATTACCAAATGTTTTATTAAAAATTATTAATGAAGAGAATATGTTAGAAAAAGTTAATAATAAAATTAATGAACAATTTCGTGAAATTGATTCAATTAGAGATTTAAATGTTAAATATTGGGATCCAGCAGTTTTAGTTTTCACTTCAGGTACAACTGGATTACCAAAATCTGCAGTTAATTCATGGAGAAAAATTTATATGGCAACTCATGTTTTCCCCAAAGCAATGCATTTTTCATCATTTTCAAATATTTATACTGCAATGCCATTATATCATGGTACTGCATCAATTTTAGGTGTTTTACCTGCATTAATTGTTAAAGGTACAATTTCAATTGGTCATAAATTTTCATTATCAAGTTATTGGACACAAATTAAAATTTGTAAATGTAATACAATTCAATATGTTGGAGAAGTTTGTAGATATTTAGTTGATTCTAATGAAACATTA
This sequence comes from Pichia kluyveri, assembly GCA_030062975.1. Classification (NCBI taxonomy): domain Eukaryota; kingdom Fungi; phylum Ascomycota; class Pichiomycetes; order Pichiales; family Pichiaceae; genus Pichia; species Pichia kluyveri. The sequence goes on along the minus strand of CP125798.1, from coordinate 57,929 downwards.
AACGAGAAAGAATGTTATGGTAAAATTCAATTAGCTTATGGTAATGGATTAAGACCTGATATTTGGATGAAATTAAAGGAAAGATTTGGTATTAAAGCAATTGGAGAATTTTATTCATCAAGTGAAGCACCATTTGCAACTACATGTTATGAATATAATGGTATTGGAATTGGTGCAATTAGAAATAATGGTTATTTAGCTGATAAAATATTATCATTACAATATAAATTAGTTAAAATGGATCCAAATGATGAAACAATTATTTATAGAAATCCAAATACTGGATTATGTGAAGTACCAGGTATTAATGAAAAGGGTGAAATGATTATGAGAATTTTAAATCCTAAAAATATTAAGGCAACATTCCCAGGTTATGTTAATGATGATATTGCAACATATTCTAAAATTATTAGAGATGTTTTCAAAAAGGGTGATGCATGGGTTAGAAGTGATGATTTAATGAGAATTGATGAATTAGGTTGTATTTATTTTGTTGATAGAATGGGTGATACATATAGATGGAAATCAGAGAATGTTAGTACAACTGAAGTTGAAAATCAAATTTTAGAATTTAATAAAGAAATTAAAAATTGTGTAATTGTTGGTGCAAAAGTTGATAATCATGAAGGTAGAGCAGGATATGCATTAATTCAAACACAAAATGATAATAAAGATATTGAAAATAATTTAAATAAATTAAATGAAATACTTAAAGAATTATATGAAACTAGTATTAAACATTTACCACATTTTGCAAGACCTGTATTTGTTACATTTCAAAATATTTCATTCTCTGATAGTCATAAAATTAGTAAAAAAATTTTCCGTGATCCAATTTTACCATGTGGTAAGAATGGTTTACTGAAGGTTTATTATTTAGATGGATCAAAGAAAACTTATTCACCACTTGATGATAATATTTATGCTAGAATAACAAATGGTGATATTAGATTGTAATAATAATGATAATGATAACATTGTTCCCCGGTACCGGAGGTGAGAACGAAAAAAGCAAAACAGTTAAAAAACCTAATAACAATAAAAATAAATGCCAAATCTATTCCGGAAAAACCAGTGAAAAAAAAAATGAGAAAAATCAGTCATCATCATCATGTTGTTACTATTGTCCAATCAATAACTTTGATTTATAATTTATAACCTTCTTTTCAGAATAGAACATACCTTAAAACTACTTATTCTCTCTCTCTCTTTTAATTAGACACTACATGACTGTAAGTAATACCATTACCTGATTCTAAAGTGAAATAAAAAGTGAAAAAGTGAAAAAAAAACTCCGAAAATTTTCGCCAATTTTATTTCACCATTTGAAAAATTTCAAATGACTGATTTTTCAACCACATGGTTTCTTTATTGGGGGAATTCTACTTGTTTTTATTATATTATTCTTATTTTTATTTAGAATATCTTTACTAACACATCCTTATAGCAACCATCAAGAATGTTCATTCAAAATCCTAATGTCGGTAACAGAAATAAACCTGAAGATTGGAGAATTTCAGGTTATAATCCATTAACTCCACCTGATTTATTACAAAGTGAAATTCCATTAAAGGAAATTAATGAAAAAGTTATTATAAATGGTCGTAATCAAGCTGTTGATATTTTACAAGGTAAAGATGATCGTCTTTTAATTGTTATTGGACCTTGTTCAATTCATGATCCAAATGCTGCATTAGATTATTGTAATAGATTAAGTGAATTAAATGAAAAATTAAAGGGTGAATTACATATTGTTATGAGAGCTTATTTAGAGAAACCAAGAACAACTGTTGGTTGGAAAGGTTTAATTAATGATCCTGATATTGATGGTTCATTTAATATTAATAAAGGTTTAAGAATTTCAAGAGAATTATTTGTTAAATTAACTGAAAAATTACCAATTGCAGGTGAAATGTTAGATACAATTTCACCACAATTTTTAAGTGATTTATTCTCTGTTGGTGCAATTGGTGCTAGAACAACTGAATCTCAATTACATAGAGAATTAGCTTCAGGTTTATCATTCCCTGTTGGTTTTAAAAATGGTACTGATGGTACATTAGGTGTTGCAATTGATGCAATGAGAGCTGCATCTCATCCTCATCATTTCCTTTCAGTTACTAAACCTGGTGTTGTTGCAATTGTTGGTACTGAAGGTAATGAAGATTGTTTTGTTATTTTAAGAGGTGGTAAAAAAGGTACTAATTATGATGAAAATTCAGTTAATGAAGCTCAAAATGCTTTAATTAAGGCAAATATAATTAAAGAAGGTGAATCAAGAATTATGGTTGATTGTTCTCATGGTAATTCTCAAAAAAATCATAAAAATCAACCAAAAGTTTCAGCTGAAGTTGCAAGACAAATTGCTTCAGGTTCTAATAAAATTTGTGGTTTAATGATTGAATCAAATATTGTTGAAGGTAGACAAGATGTTCCTCCATTAGATCAAGGTGGTAAAGATGCTCTTAAATATGGTTGTTCAATTACTGATGCTTGTATTTCTTGGGATGATACCGTTGCTGTTCTTACTGAATTAGCAGATGCTGTTAAAACTAGAAGAAGTTTAAAGAACTAAGTTTGGTTCTTTTTATTAAATCTTTTCTATTTAGCTTTATCTTTCTTTTCATCCCCTCCCCCATCTAAATGATTCTACATATATCTATTTTTATTGTACATACATATTCCAGTTGCTATTATTTTATAGTATTTTTTTTATATAAAGAACAAAAAAAATATTTCATCTCTAGAATAATATTTTAAATAACTGTTTTGTTTATTGTAAACATAAAATATACAAGAATAAATAATTATAAATAAATATGCATTTCATCATCATCATCATCATCATCATTATAACATTTTAGTTATAATATTAGTTGCAAGTTTAACACCAATACTAACTTTCCTTTTACCTTCAGTAAAATCCTTTAATTCAACTTCATTTGTATGATCTAATAAATTATCAATTTCTTCTTTCATTTTATCCTTTAATTCTTCATCTTTAGTAATAATTAATGCATTAGATTCTAAATCTAATCCATATGCACGTTTAGTATAATTAGAACTACCAATTATTGTCAAACTTGGTTGTTCCTCATTTGGTAAATTAATCCAAATACCTTTTGCATGATATGACCAACCATTTGGTGTATTAACTATACCATTTTGCCATTCTAATAATTTAATACGTTCATTAATATTTTCACCTGATTGTTTACCCTTTTTAGATAATTCCTCTAAAAATAATTGACAATTATAAACATATGCATCAGGTAAATAATAACTTATACCATTTGATTTATAAAATGAATTTGATTCAGGTGATGCAGTTATAATATTACCAATTGCTTGACAATTAATTATTTTCTTTTTAATTTGTGAATGAACATTAAAATAACCTGCAGTTATAGTAAATTTAGTATTTTTATTATCTAATAATGATAATGATCTAAGAATACTTTGTAATTCAGTTGATTGATCTGGATTAATTAATGGAGTAAATGAAGAAATTGGATAAACAATTGTAACTGGATCTTTTTGTAATGATGATGAATTTTCATGATCATTATCAATTTCACCATCAAATTGATCAATTGGTTCACGTTTAGTATCTTTAAATTTTGATTTTAAAACAGGTATTAAAACTCTTGTTGCATCACTAATAAATCTTGATAAATTTAAATTTGGTTGAGATGCTAAATTAGATGTTGGCCAATCAAGATAAAAACCTTCTTTACGATTTTTACTTGAAACAATTTGATAACTTAATGAACTCATAGCATTTTGAATTCTATGATAATAATTTGTTAAATCCTTTGATTTAAATAAATAATATCTATCTTGTCTATTTGTAAAATAATCTTGTGATAAATTTGCACCTGATAAAATAACTTCATTATCAATACCATAAATTTTCATATGTTGTAAACCATAAATTTCATTTAATCTTTTAGGTGTTAATAATTCTTTAAAACCATGTAAATGAGGTGTGTGATATAATCTAAGATTAACTCTATGTTTACCAAATTTTTCAACTAATGGTAAAATTAATGATGCAGTTGATGCATCCGGTACATCCCTTGTTGATCTTAAACAATCTAATAATATATCAACTTTTAAATTTGGTTTATTTTGCATTTGATTAATTATAATTTCAATTAAATCATTTTGATTTTTACCAATATATAATGATGATAAAAATATTCTATTTTCAGCTTTTGATATCTTTTCTTTTAATAATTTATAAAATAATTCAGGATGTGTAATTATATCAATTTCACCCTTGGCTAATTCAAATCTTGGTGCAATTGAATCAAGTTGTTGAATTGTACCACGTATTACCGGATTCCATGTTAAATAATTATTTAATGGAGGATTATCAACTTTAATTGTTGAAAAATGATGTTTAGCTGTCTTGAAAACACATGCCATTCGATGAATCTGTGAGTTCAAGGCTGGTAACATCTTTAATTATAGTATATATATATTTATCCTTGTAAAATAAACAGAATGAAATAACTTTATGTAAAAGAAGATCAAAACTTTTGAAAAAATTAAATAATTTTCCAATTTTCCAATTTTCATGAAAGTATGTATATAGGAAGGTTATTTTTTCTTTTCAATATTATTATAGACTAAACTTCATTTATTTGAATGTATAAGAGAGTTTCTGCAATTGTGAAACGATTATTCAATACAATGGAGGAAACTAACCAATTAAATACATCAAATAACGATATAAAACCTATTAAAAAACGTGGTGCAATTGCATTAGTTGATGAAAATGGTTTTAAAGTACGTAAAGTTCAACAAGTTGCAAATAAGAAACTTAGTAATGAAATTAATGATAAAACTATTAAAGAAGAGGATGAAGATACTAATTATATAATTGATGGATCATTACGTCGAACAACACCATATTTTTATACTTATATGACATATTGTAAATTAAGATGGAGAGATAGATCACTATTAGATATTTTCTCTAATGAATTTAGATTATATCCTGAAAGTTATTATATTAAAGCATTAGAAAATGGTACAGTTACATTAAATGGTGAAAAAACTACAAAGGATACAATTATACATAATGGTGATTTAATTTGTCATCGTATTCATAGACATGAACCACCTGTTAGTTCTAAACCTATTAAAATTATTTATCAAGATGATAAAATTGTTGTAATTGATAAACCAAGTGGAATACCTGTTCATCCAACTGGTAGATATAGACATAATTCTATTACTTATATTTTAAAGAAAGAATTTAATTTAAATGTTCATCCATGTAATAGATTAGATAGATTAACAAGTGGTTTAATGTTTTTAGGTAAAACTGCAAAAGCAGCAGAGGAAATGGTTGAACAAATTAAGAATAGAGAAGTTAGTAAACAATATATTGCAAAAGTTGTTGGTGAATTCCCACTTGGTAATATAATTATTGATAAATCAATTATAACTTATGATCCAAGAGTTTCATTAAATATTGTTGATGAAAAAAATGGTAAAGAAGCAAAAACTGAATTTAAAAGAATTAGTTATGATGGTGAACATTCAATTGTTTTATGTAAACCATTTACTGGGCGTACACATCAAATTAGAGTTCATTTACAATATTTAGGATATCCAATTATTAATGATCCAATTTATTCATCACCTGATATTTGGGGTGAAAAATTAGGTAAAAATGGAGATTTTGATAAGGATAAAGTTGTTAATATATTAGAACAAGTTGGTAAAACAAGATCAACATCAAGTTGGTTACATAGAAATAATAATATTTTAAAATCTGGTGAATTATTAAATGGTGAAAAATGTGAAATTTGTCAACAAGATTTATATACTGATCCTGATCCAAATGATTTAAATTTATATTTACATGCATATAAATATGAATCGAAGTCGAAGGATAATAATAATGGAAATTCATGGTCATATACAACTGAATTACCTGAATGGGCAGAGGAACATGCAACAAAATATATGAAATTAGCAATTGAAGAAGCTAAAAAGAGTGAACCAACATCAACTGCATTTTGTGTTGGTGCATTATTAGTTAATAGTGGTAAAATATTATCAACTGGATATTCAAGGGAATTACCTGGTAATACACATGCAGAACAATGTGCATTAGATAAATATTTTAAAGATAATAATACAAATAAAGTACCAATTGGAACAGAACTTTATACAACTATGGAACCATGTAGTTATAGATTAAGTGGTAATGAACCATGTTTAGATAGGATAATTAAACAAGGTGGGAATATATCAAGTGTTTTCGTTGGAGTTTTAGAACCTTCAACATTTGTTAAGAATAATGTAAGTTATGATAAATTAACTGAATGTAGTATAAATTATATTAAAGTTGATGGATTTGAAGAAGAAGCAGTTAAAATTGCATCTAAGGGACATTAAAACATGTGAATATTATACTATATTATACTATACTTTACCTTTTTGAACACGACTTAATCTTTCAATATCATCATCAAGTATCCACCAAGCAGGCCAAAATGATTTTATATTATTTTTTAAAATATGAGCTAATTGAGGATTTCTAACAGTATTATCACAACCACCAATTGATGAATAACCTAAATCATATAATGGACAATAATTAATTTTAAAATTAGAATTAATTGATTCTCTTTCTAACCATTTAATAAAATACCAAACATCACCTGTATGCCAATCTAATATTGGATGAATTCTTAAAAAATCTGGCCATCCTCTATGAGTATCAGTTTTCTGTTTTAATAATAAATTTGAACCATATGGATCAGTTCGACGTATACCAACTATAATTGCCTTAATTTGATTATTAGTTGATTTTAAATAAGTTGAAAATCCACAAGGTAATGTTGAAGATTGTGAGAATAAACATTTAATATTACCTGATGATGGTGTTTCTATTTCATCTAATATTTGAGATTTATTTAAATGATTTATTTCATTGAATAATGTATAAACAGCTGTAAAATTTAATCCAAATTGTAAAACTGATTCTTTAAGGAAATTAATTTGTTCATCAAATTCAGTTTCTGTATGTACATAAACTGCATTTATTATAAGTGGTGATGATGGATTAAAATTGTTGTTGTCTATTATTTTATTTTTATAAACAGCAGCAAAATAGATTATTAATTGTACAAGACAATCTTTACCACCATTATAGGAAATACTTAATTCCTCTAAATGATGATTTTCTAAGATATTGATAAAATCGTTATATGTTTGTAAAACTAATTTTTGAGTTTGTAAATGAAGTTCTTTATTAAATGAAGATGGGTATAATGTTGGTAAATGTAAATGTTTATCTAATTTATAAATTTTATCATTTTCATCTAAATTAATTGAATTTAAACAATTTTCTGGTGATGAATTAAGAAATGATTGTATTAGTAAATAACAAGCCTTAGTTGCCTCTAAAGTTGTTGTCATTATGTGTTTAATAGAGGTTATTTCTTGTGAAAAGAAAAGAAAATAGGTGAAAAGTTAGTAAAGATTTGAAATATCAATTTTCGAGAGATCTTTTATTATTAATGTATTGGAAGTTGTATTTATTTACAAGTATATAAGTATATAAACTATATATCAATATCAAGGTAAGAAAGCATTTTTAGTTCTATAAATAGTTTCAACTTGTCTTGTTTCAATATTCATTTTCTGTATTGCAATAACTTTCTTATCCTTTGCATTACCAATAGTTTCATTAGTTTCAGGTAATGTTGGTTTTAAAAATCTTCTCTTTAATTTAATTTGTTCCTTTAATGAAAATGCAACACTATTTATAATTGATAATGCATGTTCTTTAGTTTTCTTGTTGATAGGTTTAGTAATATCTGGGATTAATTTTTCTAATTCTGCAAATGATTTTGTCTTTAATGAAGATAATTCATCAAATGTTAAATTTTTAGTTAATGAAAAATCAGGTGCAAACATAATTTCTGAATCAATTTTTGATGCAAATTCCTTGTAATTGGTAGATTTAGTATTTAATTCATCAATAGAAATTTCATTACGTTTATTTGATAATTTTAAATCATAAATATAATAATAAGTTGTACTAAATCTAGCATCATCAATTGATTTACCACCACGTAAATAACCATCAATTGATAGTAATCTATTTGCAGCTAAATCAAGTTGTTCTTCTGTTAAAGATGATGATAAATTTGGGAAATTTTTCTTAATTTCATCTTTAAAATTATTCAATTTAATATTTCTCTTTTCAATTCTCTTATTTAATTCTTCATTAATTTTAGGTTGTAAAATTTTCACATTTCTTGGTAAATAATTAGCTTCAAATTCTGCCTTTTTACCATCTAATACATCTCTACCTAATCTTCTCTTAGTTGGTTCAAAATGTGGATAAGGTAATTTATCATCTTTATTTAATGCAATACCAATAAATTTTCTCTTTGGATGGAAAGGATCTAAATAATATTTAACAAACCCAGGTTGTAATGCAAATAATGTATGATCTTTACCAATACCAACATTTACACCTGGATACCATTTAGTACCTCTTTGACGATATAAAATTTGACCAATTTTAACTTGATGATTTTCATATTTTTTAGCACCTAACCTTTTACCAGGTGAATCTTGCATATGAGTCTTGGATGAGACAACTTTCTTATGAGCAAATCTAATTTGACATTTGATGAAACTCACCAAGGAATTCTTAGTGGTGGTTATTGAATCCAACATCCTTACTCTACAACTAAAGAAGAATTAATAAGAATTAAAAGAAGAACTTCATGAAAATGGAAAGAAAACTCATGAAAAAATGGAAAATTGGAAATTTACACATAGTCGATACGTCTACTTATTTAGGCCATGGTAATACAAATACTCTATCAACGGGTGTTAACTTATCAACCTCTTCTTCACCTTCAAATCTTAACATACATCGATTGTTTCTGCTCTCTAGTACCTCTGCAGGATAGAATGTTGTAGTCTCCGGATATTTAGCAAGTACTTTACTACCAATTTTATATTCTTTAAGTTTACTATTAAGTAAATGCAATGGTACAAGTATAACTTCTTTATAATTTGCCTTAAAAATTTGTCCATTTGGATGTAATTCATCAGGTTCAGGATCTTGAATTTCAAATCTAGTTTCACTAATTATTTTTAAAACTCTACATAAAATCCATTCATTTTTAATTCCATTAAATCTACCTGAATCTGAATTTTTACTTGGACAATATGCAACTTGTGAATTTGGTAAGATTGGTGTTGATGGATTAAATATTGATGAATAAAATGATCTACCAATTTTACCATTATATGATGATAATGGTGGTGGACTTGGATATCCATATTTTTTTGCTGCTGTAATGTTTTTACTATTATCTTCTGATGGTGGTGGTGGTGTAGGATTAGATACTGGTGAATCTAATTCTGATTCTGATTCAAGTTTAATCTTCTTTAATGGTGGTTGAATTTCTTCATTTTTATTACTTTTACCTCCAAGTTTTAATTTAAATGATCCATGTGGTCGTCCTCTACCTCTAATCATATTATTACTTATACTCTCTATTTTAACATTATTATCAGATTCTTGTTCATTATTTGTTTCAGTAATTATAACTTCTTCTTTATCTTTATCTTTACTTTCTATTTCCTCATCAATTTCTTTCTCTTCCTTGATTATCTCTGATGTAGTTTCAACATCTATTGGTTCCTCTTTATTTTCAAATATTTCTGTATTAGTATTAGTATTAATTACCTCTTCCTCTTCCTTCTCACTGTCATCAATACTTTCATCCCCTAACAATTCATTCCTTTTATTAATTAAAACTCTAACTTCATCAGATAATAATAAATTATTATCCTCCAAATTATCACTATTTGATAAATTATATTCCATTTCATTTATAATTGAACTAATTTTCTTTGTTGCATCTAATAATTTACTTAATTCAATATTCTCTAATTTACTTACATCATCTACTCCAAGTATATTCAATACTTCTTGTACATTATCCCTTATTACCATCTCCATTACCCTTAAAAGAAGACATATAACTTCGCATAACAGTTTTAAAATTACATAATATAATATAATAAATTTTCATACACATTTTAATACATTAACTAACTAATGAACTAATACTCATCTTCATCTTTAATTCACCTTCATTAGCTTCAGATTCAGATTTATTACCTTCTTCTTCACCTTCTCTCTCTCCATCTACCTCCCCCTCAATATCTCCCTTTGGTCCCTCTTCTTTATCCCCATTTAATTCAATTTTAGAATTACTTATATTAAAACCTTCCTTAAAAATATCTTTCCTTAATTCTTCATCAATACTATGACTACTATTTGTAACCATAATTGCAGGTGGTAATGTAGTTCCAATACTGCTATTATTATTTCCATTATTATTATTAGAAACAGAATATTGACTTAAACTTGTAATACTCAATCTACCACCTAAACTACCTTTTCTACTATTATTATTAACAAATCCTAAACTACTCCTTCTTAAAACTGAATTAATATTATTTGTAATACTACCAACACTACTACCATTGGTACCATTATTATTATTATTACTTGGTATTGCCCATATTGAACCTCTACGACTTAAACTACTATCTCTATCACCATTAGTTGAATTATCTAATAATTCATTACTACAAATTGATGAATTTCTTGAACTTCTACCTCTAACTCTTGGTGAACTTGTTAATGATTCAATATGTGAACTATTTGGTGGACTCATAATAGAAGTATTGATATTATTATTATTATTTATTGATGTTAATGATGTTATACCATTAAGATATGGTGATTGTAAAATTGATGTAAAATTATTTGAATTATTAGAATTATTTGATCCAATTGATCCAATTGATGCAGCTGAATGTCTTCTCTTGGAAATTGAATCTTCCTTTATCTTTCTTTTCCTAATATATTCATTTGATTCATAATCACCATTATTAGCAGAAAGTAAACTATTTGCAGCTCCTAATCCACTTAATGATTTTAATCCATTTGATGATGATGATAATGGTGGTGATGATAAATTATTTTGATTATTTGTTGTTATTGGTGGTAATTTATAATCATTTGATGATGATCTTGAATGTGTTTTATTAGTGTCATTTTCATTATTATCATCATTATTATCATTATTTTTATTAGTCTTTAATTTATTATCATTTTTATCATTTAATCTTTTCCTTCTATTTGCACCACCATTCCACCAATTTTTAATTGCATTATCACTTCTACCATTTAAATGACGTGCAATTTCTGCCCATCGTTTACCATATTTTTCAACTAATTCTTCAATTAATTTACCTTCATCAGGAGTAATTGGAGTTCTATTTAATGAAGGTTTTAAATTTTGATGATACCTTTCTCTTGCTTGTTTAGCTGTTCTACTTTCTAATAATTGACTAATTTTAACCCAATTTAAATTATTTTCACCTCCAAACAATGAAACTAATTCTAATAAATGTTTATCCTCTTCTGTTGACCATGGACCTCGACGTAATTTTGTTAAATTGGTGGTATTAGTGTTGGTATTATTATTGAATTCAGATGATGTTGGTATTGAAGGATCTAATTTATTATCTGGTGGATAATAAATAGGATTGGAATTAGAATTGGAATTAGGATTAGGATTAGGATTTTGTTGTTGATAATAAACAGGGAATCCAATTGGTGGATAATTTTGATACCCCATTTGTTGAGCTTGTACATGCATTCTAGCTTGTAATTGTGCCTGTGCTTGGTATTGAGCATGCGCCTGCGCTTGTGCTTGTGCTGCTTGTTGTTGAGATAATTGAATTGGATAATTAATTCCCATATTCATATTCATATTATTAATATTATTCATATTATTCATATTATTCATATTATTCATATTATTCATATTATTCATATTAATATTACTCATATTATTCATATTGTTCATATTAATCAATTTCGAGTGTTCCTTATTATTAGAATCCATACCAGAATACACAGAAGAAGTACAGAAGAGAAGAGATGCCATACAATAGCAGTAAATTAACCAGGTGATTGCATAAAATTGAGAAAACGAGGAAAAAAACCGGTATTTTTTACTTTATATAGAGATCTTTAAAGATTTTATATAGATTTTATATACTTATTGCTTATTCCAAGAGAGTAAATTGGTATCACCTGCCTTTCTACCCTTGATAAGTACTGTGATTATTGTAGCAATTGTAAATGCTAAACAAATTATACCACCAATTAACCAAGCAATACCTAAAAATGAATTTTTACCACCAATTGAACTTGAAGTTGTAAGGTAAATAAATTTACCACCATTATATTCAGTTGTTGGGAAATGTAATCCAATATTAATTTGATAAATCCCTTGAGTTAATTCTTCATTATCATTTCTTAAAACAAGATTAGAAAAATCACTTAATGCAGCAGGTGCCATCCAATTTTGAAATTGTGACCATGTACTAATATCAGGTAAATTTGTTTCATTATAACCATTAGGGAACATTTTAATCCAATTTGGTGGTGGTACAATATCTCTATAATCATATTGAGTTTTCTTAAATCTATTTTTATTAGTTGACCATGCAATATTATCTTCTGATAATTGATAATTATTAGCAATGGAATTATTAACTGATAATAAAGTTGATTGGAAAGTATCATTAAATAAAGAATTTGCAATTAAACCACATGGATAAATTATTTTACCATTATCATCAATTGATAAAGGTTGACAATTTTGTCCAATTGTATCCTTAATTGTACTTATACTTGCAATTTTACCATTAATTTGATCTTCACTAAATGATTTAACATATTGTCTATGATTTGCATGGAAATTAGTTAATTTATAATAAATTAAAATTGAATTTTTTAAATTATTTGGAATTTCAAATTGAATTTGACAAATATTTCTCTCCTCTGGGTAGTTGGACCATATGTCACTATTATTTGTTGATAATTTCCATTTTGGATTAATTGTAATATCAGATTTAAAATTATATTGATAATAATCTAATGGTATATCAGACCAATTATTATCATTTGCCAATAATTGACAATGTGAATAATCAATCATAAAATCTTCAATTTTATTACTTGTATGTAACATTGATGCACCAATTGGTATGAAAATAATTGTTAAACAAAGGAATAATGGTACAATTGCCTTAGCTGTAAGAATTGGATGAATTGCATTTAATTTTTGTTGTGTAAATGCAGTTTCCTTTGGTCTTCTAGTTTTCAATTTCTTTTTATTTAATTTATTATCATCATCAAATTCATCATCATCTTCCATTAAATCTTGACGGTCATTAGATTGGTGTCTGAATTCACTCTTTTGATGACGTTTAGTTAATCCACCAAATATATTATGCATATTATTCTGTAAATTAGTAACCCCCTGTGAGAAATTCGACATATTGATAGTTACTCAAGGAAGATATATGTGTTATAAACCATATAAAAAGGTATAAAACATAACATAACATAATAGAAATAGAAATAGAAATAGGAAATAAAAGGACGATGCGTCGGGTTAAGATTATATACATGAAGTTTATACACTACTTATTTAACAATTATAACAGGATTTTCATTGAATAACTGGTATGAACTCTTTAATTGGGCATTGTTCTTTAAGGTTTCAACATCATTTAGGAATGGTGTCCATCTATTAACGATTTCCATTAATTTAACATCTTTACTAATTTCACTTGCATCCTTTAATGCACTAATAATTGAATATGCATGATCATATTGTAAATAATCAGTATTTGATTTAACTGTATAAACTTTATCCTTTGTTAAATTATCTAAATTATTAACAGAGATGGAATTATTAGATAATTCATTTGAATAAATGGATGCAATAATTGATGATGCATTAAATAAAATTGATTGATTTTTATCTAATTTTGATTTATTTATCCAATAATTTAATTTATCATTAAATTTGGTAAAATTAATTTCATTATTTAATGGGTAATTATTTTTAATAATCATTGATTGAATAAATGCTAAAGCTTCAGTATTTTTAACACTCCAAATTGAATCATTTTCATTAATTTGATCTAACCAAATTAATGTATCTTTATATAATTTATAATCTAATTGGAAACATTTATATAAATATTGATTAATTATACTTGGTTCAAGATATTTTGACTTATTCTTATTCTTATTATTATTACTAACTCTAATTTTAAATAATTCATCAAGTGAAATTTTTAAATTATTAATTTCATCAGTTGATTTTAATAATGAAATAAATTTTGTTAATTTCTTTTTAGATGGGATACCAGGATATTCTCTTGGTGTTATTGGATGATTTTTTTTATCGACTGCATTAAGTGAAGTTAAATAATCAGAATTTTTCTTACGATAAACATATGGTGTCCAAGTTGATGATAAATTTTTAAAATAAATAAATTCATCAAGTTGTTTCTTAAAAGAATAGAGAGATGATGAGGAACTTGATGATGATGATGTAAAACTACGTATAGATGATGGTTTAAACATTGTCTTGTCTAAAAGAAGTGTTCATTAAGATACATTACTTCGTTGAAAATATTTCCTATATAATTTAATTCTCACTATATAAAAATTACTTCACTATATACAGTCTTATCGACTTACTGCTCCTTCTTACTCTTTTCCTTTCTTTCCTTAAGGAATTGTCTATATTTATCAATTGTAATTTCCTTTTGCTTTGCCTTATATTCATCAATTCCATGATATGTAGTATTATTTAATTTATCCCAAAATATAAAGAATGGTTGACTAAAATTATATTTAATTCCAAACATTTGATGATGAATATCATGATAAATTGAATTATTTGGGAAAATTAATTGAAATAAATCCCAAGGTAATGAATAACCACAATGATCATCAACTGTTTTCAATGTTGAAAATGTATAAAGGAAAATATTTTCCCTTTCCGTTAGGCCTAATGAAATTGATGCAATACCTGTACCTAAAGTATCAAGTAAAAAACCTTCAACTGGATTATTAAATAATGCACCAAATGCATAAGGTACATATAATTGATGATGACGTGAATGGAAATGTTTATATAAAAATTTATTTTTATGCATTAATTTATGTAAATAATATTGCCAAGTATCAATTATAATGAAAGCAATGAAAATTTTTAAAATCGAAATTCCATACCAATATACCAAATAAATTATTTCTGTTGGAATTAATGAATATTTTTGTTTAAATTTCCATAATAAATTATTTTCATAACCTGATAGAGAATGAGTTTCAAAATTTGAAACAATTAAACCAGTAATTGATTGAATTATATGTTGAAAAATAACATCTCTAATAACTTCAAATTGTGTTACTTTATTCTTAGATAATTGTTCTTCACTGGGGTGAATTCTATATTTTTCCAATAATTGATAAATATCAATTAAATGGAAATAAATTGAATATAACCAATAAGCTAAAACTGGTGCAATTAATGATAAATTTGAATCTGAAATAAAGGATAGTAAACTTGATTTCGGGGTAATGTTAACTATGGGTTCTTTAATTCCATTTATTAGATTGATATCTGTATTATTGATGATGTTCATTGTGGTACTGAAAGAAAGGAGTGTAGTGAAAAGATTAAAAGAAGTTATGTAAAAGTAACATGATTAATTATACGATCGTATAATAAAAATAATAAAAAGAAAAGAAAGAAAGAAAATACCCATCGACGCATCGTCTTAATTAATAGACGCGTCGACTATTCTTTGTTTTTCAATTCTAAATTTCTTAAATTTTTTCAATAGTCGTCCATTTAAAGAGGTACAGCATAGTATAGTGAAGTATAGTATAGTACAGGATAAGATAGGATAATACACTCTTTGGGCAATGGCAACTAAATTTAGAAATAGCTTTTGGCTTAAATCAAATAACTTTGCACCTCAAGTTTACCTTTTCCGTAATATTGAATCAGGTCAAGTAATTTATAGTCAAACACCTCATTTAACTAAATATCAAATTAATCAACAATTTTTCCGTCCAAATAAAGAAAATAAGAAACCTTTACCACGTCATGATATTTGGAGACCTTTAGCAGTTGCACAATTTAATAATTATTTTAATTCAATTAAAGCTTATCATGCATTAGTTGAATTAAAATATTTACGTCAAGTTAAATTAAAGGATAAAGCACAAAATTTAAGAAAATTAAATCAATTTAATAAAATTTGGTGTTCAGGTCAATATAGACCAACTTATACAATGGAATCAACTGCTGATTTAAGTACTGTAATTGATGAATTAAAATTATTTGATAATTGTAAAATTTATTGGGATGGTCTTTGGTGGAGAGGTGATTCAAAATATTGGAATAATAAAATTGAACATATTGATATGGAAAGATTTGGTAGAAGGGAAAAATTTGTTATTTTAGATGAAATTAGAGAAAAAGGTTTATTAGATTATCAAAAAAGTAATGATAGTAATGAAATTAATCAAATAAATTCTTCTACTCAACAACAAATACAACAGTAGTTATATCCTACTATTACATTCATGTATATAATCTAGTTTATAATATCTATCTAACGTTACAATCAAATAGATAAGTACTATATGATAAGTCATATTATTATGTCTTGCATTACGTAATCAGAATTTTATTTACTAACATGATTTTCAATATAATCATTAATTGATCATCAATTCAATCATATTTCTTTTCCTCCAACCAATTAACAACAACAATGACTGATTTAACTCCAATTATTAAATCCACTGATATGGTATGTATCATATAGTTATAATAAATCTAAACAATACTAACACTACAAAGGATGATGAACAAAAACAAATAATTTCAGAAATTGTTTTAAATTCTTTTAAAGAATTTAAATCAAAACCTTCACAATTATCTTCTGATATTAAATTAAAATTAGATGAAAAATTAGGTTCTCCTTGGCATATAATTGTTGGTAAATCTTTCTCTTCAAGTATATCACATGAAAAAAATGGTTTTATTTATATTTATTTAGAAAATTTAGCAATTTTATGTTTTAAAACTGCTTAGCGTATATAATTTATATAAATTATATAGAAAATTATTTAATTCAAGTCTTTTACCAATTTTATTACCTTGATCAATTTCTTCAATCTTTTCACGTAATTCTTTATTCTCATTCCTTAATTCATTACATTCATCATTAACTATACTATTTTGAATTATTAATTTTTGATATTTTTTATCAAGTAATAATACCTTATTATCAGTTTTTGGACCCTTCTTCCTTTTCTTAAATACATTATTTAATTGTTTATTATGTTTCCTCTCAATTTTATCAATTATTTCAATCATATTAATATAATTTTCAATTGTTTTCTTTAAATTGTAAATTTTTTCAAATTCTTTAAATTTTTCACTCTCATTCATTCTTACTTTTATTATATTCAATATAATATCGTATTATTTCATTATCATTATTATAATTTTCTTCAAGTGGATAATTCATAGGTTTTGTAACTATTTTCTCATTTTCTTCAATTATTTCAGTAGCATCTGATTCAATTATATCTTCAACTTGCTCTTCTTCCTTTTTATTATTACTGATGAAAAAATTGGGTATTTTCCTAATTAATTCCATTTTGTTGTAGAAAGAAGGGATTTTTATTTAAATCAATTCATTTCATAAATTTAAAAAAAAATAAAAGATAATAATGATAATAACAATCAAAAAAGAAATATTATTTGTTGTTCCGATACCGGGAGTCGAACCCGGGTCTGCCCGGTGAAAGCGGACCGTGATAGCCGTTACACTATATCGGATAATTGTTATGTTACTAACCTCTATGTTTGCTTTGTTTATAACTTTTTATGTCACATGATTTGTTGGTTTTAGTATTAACAAAGAAAGAAACTTAAATGGTAAATATAATAATCAAATTAATTATGTTTTTTAACAAATAATGCTACAAAAACAAAAAGAATTATTCTGAATTTAGAATCGCAATAAGATTTATAAAAGATACACATTTGTTATTCTAATATGAAAAATTCAGTTCATATTAAATCTAAATTTGATGAAAAAAGTTAAATAATAATCTATTAGAAATATGTTGTAATCTGTGTTGTGATCTAACGGCTCTTTTGGCAAAATCCATATTTTACAACAACAACAGTATTAAACGAACAAACTATATAATATATAAAATAAGTTAAATATATAAATAACAACATAAAGAGATACTAACAAACCTTGGAATTCTTTGTGGTACTTATACTAAGAATTCCAACGTTGACTAATAATTTCTTTTCTGATTTGCGAGCAATACTAAATTTCAATTGGTTCTTCGAGGTTCAACTTAATAATATAATATTACTATTTATTATTCAGTCTCACTCAGAATTACCAATCCCAGCCATCAATCTCAACACCCTACCATGCTCACAAATCATTACCATCATTTCAGTGTATTCTTTTAATTTTACTAGTTTCATCAAACTTAACTTGCTTTAATTCTTTCTTCACATCATCATTAGCATTATGCACAGTATCGATCATTTCCTTTTCAAAATCATTATTTTGACCATCTTGTTCAACATCTGCATCATTATTTTCAAAAATTTGATTTATATTTCTGGATGATAAGTTTCCCATTTCATCATCGTCAACTGTAGTCGTAACCATATTATTTTCAAAGTTAAATCCTTTCAATGACTTTGGCTTATCATCGTTACCCATACAGATTTCTTCATTTTTGGACACCCCTAATAAACGACGGATATCCTAACACAACATAGTAAACTACTGCTTTAATTATTTTAACAGCTAATAACCACTTGAAAACTTTAGAATTCATCATATTAGCAGCAAATATCAATTTCCATACCATGCTGCTAAATATACTTACATCTGAATTTGAAACTATTGAAACATTGTTAGAAACTTCATTAGATTCCTTCATACCAGATTCATGTACCTTACTCATCTCACACATATTAAAACACATACCAATTGGATTTCCATCCTTAACATCAACAACTTCAATGTCTTCATACTTTTGATTACCAACTGAATTTAGATCAGATACCTCATCAGCACTGGAGGTAGAACATTCATTGTAAACAACGTCTTCTAATAGAGAAGAGGATTTTGGATCCTCTTCTTCAACTTCATTAGAAACAACAGAAACATCAACATCAACATTTGAAGGAGTGGTAGCATCCTCACTCTTGCCACAATACTCATCATTAACCTTACCATTCTTTAAACTACCTACTTTAACAACAGAAGAACAGAAACATCTGTATGCTTTATTAGATAAACTATAACCATAAACATCATTTTGACCACGAATATCACACTCATATTTTAACTTAGCATGCATTGATTTACCATTTGCAACATTTATACTTGGTAAATAATCAGAGAACCTTCAACAGAACCAATTTGCAACTGATCAGCAGACCCATGTTGAGTAAAATGAACTTTTTCCTCTGAGAAATGAAACATACCAAATTTGGATGCCCTTTTGATTGACAAAAGATTCTATGTGGCATCCGGAACATAATGAACATCATGTAGAGTGATTTCATGACCAGTAACTGGATGAATTAGTTTAACCCTTCCTATACCATTAACCTCTAAAGCTTCTTCAACAATACCAAAAATCTTACCACTAATTGTTATAAAATCTTCAAATTGATCTTTTTGTACACTTATATGAGTATTTGAGCCACTATCCAGCAAGTACTTTGAAGGATTTGGTAAGACAACATCGGATGCCATCCATGAGAAACAACTAGGAGCAGTTGTATTATATGCTAATGCATCTCAAGTTGAAACACCAGTTGCAGGTACAGGAGCAGGAGCAGGAGCTGTACAATTTCTGGCAAAATGACTTGTGAGTTGACACCTTAAACATATAACTTCATCTAAATTTCTTTCAAATAATTTTCTTCCGCCCCTGTTTCCGTTGTTTCTGACGGTAAACACTTGTGAGTTGTTAGAAACAGTGGGATTAAATCCTTGAGAGGTGTTAGTAACAGTGGAGGTAAAATCTTCAAGAGCAACTTCAACAGCTGAAAGTGATAAATCAGGATGTGGGCAATCTAAAATTTTAGCTTTCGCTTGAGGAGAATCAAACATTTTCATATAAAATAAACCCATTAATTGGCTAATTTCAGGGGTATTGTTAAATTGGTAGCACACATTCTTAAAAATGGCCATAGCTTCTCCAGGAGAATTTCCCAAGCAGTAATTCTCTAGGAGAAATGCGTAAATATCTTCTTCTTATTAACGACAACAAATCAAATCCAACAGCAGCGTCAGTTTCAAACTTTTCCAATATCGACGAAGCAACGGTACACATTAAAATCGATTGAATAATTAAAGTAAGAATACCTTGAATTTGAGCACTCACAACATCAAGAGTATCAAGAGTTAACGTCAAGTCTCCTGTTTTAAAATATACACTAACACCGGCACTAACTGTGGCCAACATTCTGCCAACATAGTTCCCCCATTTTGAATAATTAACCGCAGCAGACAACTTAACAGTACTATCCCTTAGGAACAGAGTCAAAATTTGACTCATAACCTGTTGTAACCTAACGACTCATTGGGCAGGATCCATATTTTACAACAACAACAGTATTAAAAGAACAAACTAAGTAAACTATAAAATAACTTAGATTATACAAAATATCAACAGACTCGTTATTAAACTTGGGAATTCTTTGTTCTACTTAAACTTAGAATTCCAACGTTAAGTATCGTTTCTTTTTCTAATTTGTTTCATTTCACTTGCGTTACTTTTCTGCTTCATAACACTAATGCTCTCGTTTCTTTTTCTGATTTATTTTTCTGATTTGCGAGCAATTCTTAAATCTATTCAGTTTTCAAGGCTCAACTTAATAATACAATATTATTATGTATTATTCAGTCTCGCTTAGAATTACCAATCTCAGCACCCTGCCATGCTCACAAATCAATTGCTTCTTCGCCATACAGCCGTTCCAACCATTTCATTGAATTTAACCCCATTAAAACTTTTTGTTAACATGCCAGCAATCATATAATTAGTTTTAATAAATTTATTCTTGACTTCATTGTTTTGAGTATGGTTGGTGTCTAATGTTTATGTGCTTGTTCTTTGACGATGAACCGAATGTTCAGACAACAATTCGCAACCTGCATTATCTTCATATATTGTTGAAGCTGTATTTCCTTTTGAACCTACACCATCCAACAATTGTCTGATCATTAATACTTCCTTAGCTGCAATTCTCAATGCCATATATTCAGCTTCAGTTGAAAACAAAGCGGCAGTTTGTTGTTTCTTACATTTCAGTGTGGTAATTTATTTACCTATCTTAAACATGTAACCAGCCGTTGATTTTCTATCAACTTTGCCACCACCCCAATCGGCATCACAATAACCTACTAAATCAAAATCAGTACTTTCATTTAACATCAAGCCTAGTTTGGTTGTACGTTTAATGTATCCTAATGTATGTTTAGATGCAGCCAAATGTTTAGTATAGGGATTTTTGATAAATCTTGATAAATATAAAGCAGCAAATCCATGCTGTGAAATACTACTGTTGTATAAGGGTAATTCTATTAGCAAAATCCATTTTAATAAGCAAGTTAAAATATAGTTTGTATTGTTATTTAAATAAGATAAACAAAAGTAAAATAAATAATATAAAGAAAATAAGAGGAAATAAAAAATTATAAAAGTGGGAAACATGTTCCTTTATATAATAAGATTTTCACTTTGAAAAACTTCATTTTTCAAGGTGAGGGTTTTAACTTCTTGACGAGGGTTTCTCTTCTTATGGTGAGGGTTTCAAATTCTTGTTGAGGGTTTCTTCTTCTAAAGGTTTTGATTCTTATAGTCACGGGTTCGAATCCTAGTTTAGATTAATATCTCAACACCCTACCATAATCTAAACTTAACCAAAATGTGAAATAGGAGTCATACCAATCTTACAGTTGAATTTTCTAAACTTCATTCTATTCAAATTCTTTGTAAACATATCAGCAGCCATTTCATCTGTTCTAACCGATTCCAAATTAAAAACCTTGTTACCCAAATGCTCTCTAATAAAATGGTGTTTGATATCAATATGCTTTGTCCTTTGATGATGGACAGGATGACTTGTAAGCAACTTGCAACCTTCATTATCTTCAAAAATTGTAGGTGGATAATTGAATTTAAGACCAACAGTTTTAAGCAATTGAATTAACCAAAGTAGTTCTTTAACTGTATCACCAAGTGCCATGTATTCAGCTTCAGTAGATGATAATGCAGTAGTGGGTTGTTTCTTAGACTTCCAAGTAATAGCACAGCCAGACATCATAAATACATACCCAGTAATTGATTTTCTATCAAACTTATCACCAGCCCAATCTGAATCACTAAAACCAATCAATTGAAAATTAGATACCTTCTTATAAACCAAACCAAATGATACAGTACCTTTAATATACCTTAAGACATGTTTAGCAGCAGCAATATGATTAGCTCTTGGATCTTTAATGAATCTTGATAATGTAGAAGCAGCATAGGACAAATCAGGACGACAAGTGTTAGCAGCAAATAATAACTTCCCTACCATGCTGCGAAAACGGGTAACATCAGCATCAGAAATAGCATCACCAGGCAAAAAATCAGTACCAGCAGCAAATGGAGTAGAAACAGGATTGCAATCTTGCATATTAAAATCAACCAAATAATCATTGAGATAGTGATTTAAAGATAAACCAACACTTCCTTCAGATTGATGTAAATTCATACCAAGAAACCTAGAAGCAACACCAAGATCTTTCATCTTATAGTGAGAAGAGAGAAGACCTTTAACATCAGAAATGGCAGCAGGATTATTTGAACAAATTAATAAATCATCAACATAAAGAGCAACAATAACAATAGAGCCAGAAAACACCTTAGTATAAATACCATATTCATTTGAACACCTTTGAAAGTCAGCAGACAATAAAACTTGATTGATAGCTTGATTCCAACAAAAAGGAGCTTGTTTTAAACCATAAAGACTCTTGTTAAGCTTGCAAACCATACCAGAAGGAGCATCAACACCATCAGGAACCATCATATAAATTTCTTCATTCAAAGTACCATTCAAAAATGCAGTTGAAACATCCATTTGATGGATCTTTAAGTCAAATTGAGCTGAGATAGCAAGAACAATTCTAATACTTTCATACCTGACAACTGGGGAAAATGTTTCAAAATAATCTAAACCATAAACTTGCCTAAAACCTTGAGCAACTAATCTAGCTTTGTAAGTAGGTGGTGATGTTGAATCTTTAATAGTGAAAACCCAGCGACAACCAATAGCACGACGACCAGCAGGAAGAGGAACCAAAGACCAAGTAGTATTCAATTGATGAGCATCTAATTCAGTTTGGATAGCAGATAACCAAAAGGATCTGTCATGTGAATTAACAGCCTGAGTAAAAGTAGTTGGTAAAGCAGATGAAACAGTAGTAGATGCAGAAAAAGCAGTATGAATGGCATTGGAACCTAAAAATAATGCTTTGGAACGCTTAGGAACTGAATCAACAATATCAGAGAGCTGAGACAAGGACCTTTGCATTGGAACAATAGCAGATGGTTGAGCTGGAGCAAGTGCTGGTGATGAAGTGGTAGATGATGGTGTAGTAGATGATGTAGATGATGAAGCAAGTGTTTCTGGTTTGAAACATGGCTTTTGCAGTGGAGGTTGAGTAATAGATGCTGAAGTGGTATCACTTCTGTAACGACGTAATGGAAGTAAAGATGGTTCAATAGGAACTTGATGAACTTCATCATAAACTGGATAAGCAAAGTCATTAGGAATAGAATCAATTTCTTCTTCATCACCAGATGAAACTAATTTGTCTTCATCAGGAAAAAATTTGGAAACACCATTATCTTCTTGTGAAATAATATTATCAATAGCATCAGAAATTGGAACAGAGGCAACAGTTTCAGGAACACTAGGAGAGTTAGGAACCATTTCAGTATTATCTGGAACAACCCCAGAAGATTGCATCATAGGTGAAGAAGAAGCAGATACTGGAGCAGATGATGATGATGATGATGATGATGATGATGATGATGATGAAGCTGGAGATGATGGTGATGATGAAGTAGTTGAATGAGCATCCGAAGTGGATGAGGAGGAAGGTGCTGGTGAAGATGGTGCTGGGGATTGAACCGGTGAATGATTAATAATAAGAGGTTCAGCAGAATTAGAAGCACCAGATGGAATAACAGGAACACCACCAGCATTACCACCATAGAAAATATCAGAAGGAGAAACGTCCTCCATAATAGGAATATTGTTTTTAGAGTCTAACATTGGAAAATAGGAATCATCAAATTTGACATTATTTGAAACAACAACATCTTGAATCCTAGGAATAAAAACCCTATAGGCTTTATGTGCTGGACTATATCCAACAAAAATACCAGCAACTGAGACCGGTGAAAAAATGTTTTCCCTCTTTTCCTTTGGAATTAATACCATGCATTTACAACCAAAAGAATGAAAAATTGAATAATTAGGAACCCTGCCCATCCATAATTCGTAAGCAGTTTTACCATTGAGAACATCAGATGGATATCTATTGATAATAAACTCAGCAGTTTTAACAGCTTCAGACCAAAAATTAAATTGTAAACCAGACTCAGAAAGGAGAGTTCTTGCTTTCTCTTGAACAGTACGATGTTTTCTTTCGGCAACACCATTTTGAGATGAATTGTATGGAACAGTAAGTTGATGAGTAATACCTTTATCTTGTAAATAATGTTTTAAATCATTGTTGCAAAATTCAGTACCATTATCAGTTCTAATAATACTAACCTTAAAACCTTTGGATGAGAACTGAGTTTCAGAAAAGTTGATGAATTGTTTAATAACTGAAGAAGCAGCAGATTTGGTTGCCAAAGGTAAAATTGAACACCATCTGGAAAAATCATCAACAATTGTTAAAAAATATCTTTCACCAGATAAACCAGGAACATTAATAGGACCACAAACATCTGAATGAATCAATTGAAGAGGATGAGTTGCTTTAAAAGTAGATGATTTTGGTAGAACCTTAGTCATTTTACCAGCAGAACAGTGTTCACAAATTTTAACATCAGAGGAAGGAGTATAACCCAATTCCCTCATAACCCTACCAGATGGGTGACCCAATCTGGAATGCATGTTCAAAGTATTTGCAATTAAACAATAATTTTCAGAGATAATTGGTAAGAAAATAAATTGATACAAAGTATTTGAAAAATACTTACCAATAACTGAGCCATCTTGCATATAACAATAACCTTCATCAAAATAAATTCTTGAACCAGTTTTCCTAGTAATTGCTTTAATGGAAATCAAATTTCTGGAAGTATTTGGAACATAAGCAACATTACTGATTGAAATTCTTTGGCCATTATTACCATTAAAAATGACAGTGCCTCTACCCATAATTTGTAAATTATCACCAGAAATACCAGAAACAGTTTCAACAGAAGTAGCAGAAACATAATCACTAAAATGTTCAAAATTCTTAGTCATATGAAGATTAGCACCAGAATCAAGAGTATAAGTGTCACCAGCATGAACAATTGGTTGAGAAACATGCCAAGCAACATCATTAGTAGAAACTTCAGAATTATTAATATTGTTAGTTGGCTTAGTGGAAATAGGAACAGCAGCAGTACAATTTGGAGAAATATGACCAGATTGTTGACATCTTCTGCAAATAACATCTTTTGAAGTCTTTGATTTTCTGTTTCTAGATTTAGGCTTGTTAGCAATAAAAGCTTGAGCAGAAGGAGCACCATTGGAAGATGAGGAGGTAGCAATATCCTTGAGAGATGCTTCAATAGCTGATAAACTAATTTGGGGATCAGCAGCATCTAAAATTCTTGAATTGACCGAAGGATCACGAAACATTTGTAGGTATAAAAGACCTAACAGGTGATCAATAGTCATGCCATGAGTAAATTGAGATCTCATGGTCTTTAAAAATAATAATCCTTTGTCAAGTGGCATAGAGGATGATTTAGTTAATTTGTCAACCATTGAATAAAGTTGACGAGCAGACAATCTAGAATAATCTCTTCTAATTGCTGCTAATAAGGCAGAACCAGACAAGCCTTCACATTGATAATTGGAAATAATGTTACCATCAACGGTATTAATAAGGACAACTTGAAGGGCCCGGTTAAGATAAAATGTTAATTGAACAACACTAGGGTCATCGGCCGGAGTATCCGGTGAGACTAATAAATCACCGTCAGTAAAAAATTCCAATAAACCGGACCCAAAAGTAGCTAAAATGGAGCGAACACCAACATCCCAATTGTGATAATTTTCAGCAGATTTCAAAGTATTAATAGATGACTTTGGACACAAGTGAGAGAATGAACTCATAACCTGTTGTATAAGGGTAATTCTATTAGCAAAATCCATTTTAATAAGCAAGTTAAAATATAGTTTGTATTGTTATTTAAATAAGATAAACAAAAGTAAAATAAATAATATAAAGAAAATAAGAGGAAATAAAAAATTATAAAAGTGGGAAACATGTTCCTTTATATAATAAGATTTTCACTTTGAAAAACTTCATTTTTCAAGGTGAGGGTTTTAACTTCTTGACGAGGGTTTCTCTTCTTATGGTGAGGGTTTCAAATTCTTGTTGAGGGTTTCTTCTTCTAAAGGTTTTGATTCTTATAGTCACGGGTTCGAATCCTAGTTTAGATTAATATCTCAACAACTACAACGTCAGATTCTGAAAGTTTCAAACCATAGAGACTTTTACGACGACGACATACAATATTTTCTGAAGCATTGACGCCACCTGGAACCATCATAATTTCTTTTGCAAGATCACCATTGAGCAAAGCTGATCCATTTGATGTACCACCAACTTGAATTGTGCGCAATAGTAAATAAGATTTTAATACTTGAGCTACTTACTCGTGCTTTAAAAGTTGGTGGATTAGTGTTATCTTTGATTTTGAAAACTCAACGACATTCAATTGTTCTTTCACATGAAGACAGTTCAGTCATCTTTCATGTATGATTTTCTTTATGTGCCCCTAACTCCTTTTCAATGGCAACTTTACAAAATTTAGCATCAGGTGAGATTATGGCCTGCTTTAATTGTAGGGATTGAATTTATAGCCAGTGCTATGGAAGTATCTCATCGATATGACCAAGATCAACCTCTGTTTGATCAAAACCTTGTCCCGAAACCTTTGAAGGGGCAGTAGATGGAACAGCATTTTTATTTAAAGTATTAACCACGGTACCATTAACCAAATTATTGGATGAGACACCAGAAGAAACATCATTAGGAATTTCAATTGAATTTCATAACTCTTAGGCCCA
Source organism: Pichia kluyveri (assembly GCA_030062975.1). Classification (NCBI taxonomy): domain Eukaryota; kingdom Fungi; phylum Ascomycota; class Pichiomycetes; order Pichiales; family Pichiaceae; genus Pichia; species Pichia kluyveri. The sequence goes on along the minus strand of CP125798.1, from coordinate 30,549 downwards.
CAATATGTACCATCTAATATGATAATGAATCCTCCTTAACTGCTGTGGGCTGATATTGGGGAGTACTATGTTTTGATATTGTTGCATTGATAAATTCTTCATTGCTAATGATTTTGGTATTTAACTTAATACTTTTCTGAAAAGCTTGTTTAGTTTTTTTCTTACTCTTTTCTAGTTTTTGTTTAACAGCTTGTCTCAGAGCCTTTTCTTGTTTAGTAGGTGGAAAAATTATTGATGGAGCAATTTTTTTGACTCTAATGGTTCCGTTTCTTGCATGTTGTAATGTCTCGAAGGTTCTCATTCTTAGCTTCGAGTGTTGGTGTAGCTTTAGTTATATATGCTGACGCACCTTCAATTGGAACACCAGTTGCACATGCAAAAGCAGGAGCTGTACAATTTCTAGCAAAATGACTTGGGAGTTGACATCTTAAATATGTAACTTCATCTAGATTCCTTTTACTTACGTTTTAGTTAAGTTTGGATTAAACGAAGCATTGACTAAAATTAAAGGTTTTTTAAAAAAGGAGATCAAAACAACTTTAAGCCAGCACATACGAAGAAGGTAAAAATCATTATTAAAAATAAAACTTCACATAATTTGTCGTGTGCATATCAATTTAAACTGGACTTTGTACCTGAATGCGCTGGCTATAAAAAATAAAAAATTTGAAACACTTGCTGATTTTGCTGAGAATGTAGGTAAACTCGCTAAGGGACGCGGAAAATAAAGTCAAAAACAAGCAATGAAGTAGTAGCAATTTTATTTTTTAAATTTAAACCCTGCCCACTGAACATGGCACCGCCAAAACGTTTATCTCATGCAAAAATTTGGTGTACAAAATGTGGTACAACCCATCCTAAAAACTAACGCTTATGGGATTCGGTTAATGGCGAACCAACTAAAACCAGCATTAAACGCTATAGATACAGTGATCTTGGAAAAGAAAAACCGTAATTAACAACGCGTGGTTCTATCAGATATTTATTTAAATTACTATGTAATTTTATGATAATAAGCGCTCCTTTGCAAACAAAACTCACCCAGACTAATGTTATTAGACTCAGAGGCAAGTATAAGTATTGTTAATAATTTAGATAGAACATTTAATTACAAAGATGGCAAAATTTCATTAATGCTTCCTTGAAACCTGTTGAGCTGGTTAAACTAACCTCAATTAAAATGCCTCAGAGACTTATTTTTATTACTATATAAGGGAACATGTATTTCCACTTTTATTATTTGTATTCCCCCTCTTCTTTTCTTTATGTTATTTACTTTTGTGTATCTTATTTAAATTACAATACAAACTATATTTTAACTTACTGATTAAAATGGATTTTACAAATAGGATAACCTTAAATTAACAAACCCAAGTGACCCATGCCCAAAGCATAACTAATACCAAAATTCTGGGGCACATTATTGAAGGCTTATATGTGCCAACAACAATGACCGATATTATCGGTACAAAACAGCTTAATAAAGGTGGATTTATTACAACTGATCTTCTTAATTACCAGTTTATGACTTCTCATTTTACCCTATTGTTTGTAACTAAATTAGAGAAACAAATTTATGAAATTATTTTCATATTCAACAAGAAACACAAACACCCACCAATTCTGATTACTGAGCAAAAGGATTAGAAATAGACTAACGTATACTAATTTTTCATTAATTGATCAAACAAATAAAATAATTGATCTTACTTCAGACAATGAACAACGAGTTAAAGTATCAATTTGGCTTGCAGAAATTTGAAACATATTACAACAAGCTGGGTATTTAGTAGGACCCGAAGATGCGGCATTAATTCATGAATGGGCCCAAATGATACAGTAAAATTTTGCTGTATTATATTGATGATGACTTTGGTTGCCATTGAACAACATTTATTGTAACAAATAAAATGGAATAGTATTAATAGTTTACTTTCTTATCATTTATTTAGAATTGAAAGAATTTCTGATCGGATTGTAACTGACAAAGGAAGTGAATTTTGTTAGACTTGTTACTTCTGCGAATATGACAATTACGTAATAATCTAATAATAAGATCTACTAAAGGATGATTTCTCTATATCTATATAAGAATCTATATAAGAAGAACTACATAACTATTAGTTCTTCCCACATATTATATCCTGTGGGAAGTTGCCCTCTTATACATATCTCATGTAACGAGTTGCCCCGTTACCTATATTATGATATTATTACTATCAATATATCATTACATTACGTAATATATCTTACGTAATTATATTCTATATTTATATCATTCCTGACAAGTTTACAAAACTGAAACAGGGAATTCTTACATTTAATCTTTTTGAGGTCACAATTAGATATAATTGATAAATCTTTAGCTCTTGCACCAGTTGGGGATAATAAACAATTGACCTAAGTTGCAGAAAGAACATTCAAACACTTAAACAATTACAAAGAGTATCAACAGCTTCATTTAAGTATTAATTGAGCATGCAACAACTATGATAGCAAAATATAAAGTGAAAGGGAAAATATCTTTCAGTTTAGCCTTTAAAAGTGTTTATTGATATTCAGCATACTTTACCAGAACTTACAATGATCTTAAAAGGTGATTTTTATGGAATTACAAACTCAGATAATTTATTTACTGTAGTTCCATATTTGCTTTTGGGTATTGGTGCTCATAATAAAACTTACGTTGGCCTATCAAACGGCACACAAGATATTGCATTAAAATTTACCAGACGGAGTACTTTTAGTACTTGCACTAGAATCAATAGTAAATTCAAAAAGAGAACAACAATACTTTAACTACACCTATTCAGTTCCAACCTAATTCAAAGAAACTACATCAAATTCTGAAAGCCTCAGAAACAATACCAACTAGTTTTAAACTAGCTAATAAGCTTTTGGAATAGAAAACAGCAATTAAATTAGAGGTTGCAGAACATGAAGTGTCCACACCATTAATTCAATCAAGTAGCAAAATTCCATACAAAGTTATATGGTTTCCAGGGTTTACAAGGAAGAGAAACACAAACAAGTAAAGCTTAATAGGTCTAAATATGGTTTAAAAAGATCACCATTAAAATTTCATAAAACATTGGATTCAGCATTTCAAAAATTTTAGCAATGCCACGCCTATATTTTAATAGTGACAAATCATTTATTTTAGCACAGTATGTCAATGACTTAATAGCACTGAAGATACAAGTAAATTTGGAAAATATGTGAGAAAGAAATTTAAAATAAAAACTAATGAAGATCCAGAATTTTATTTAGGTGATAATGTTACACAATCATCTGACATACCTACCGTAGGTTTGGCCGCTCATCTAGAATCAACAGTTGACAGCTTACCGGAAGCATTACAAACATATATCAAAGTAGGTTCTAAGTCAGTACAGATTGATTATCAGAATAGTCCTTTATTACAACCTATTACATCTAATGGTTTTGCATAGATGGCATCCAATGTCATTTTGCCAGGTTTATCAAAGTGCCTGCTAGATACTGGTTCAAATACTCATATATGTGTTCGGAAAGACCAATTTAAAAATTTTAAAACAATTAGTGGTAAGGCTTATGGCATTATTGAAGAAGCTTTAGATGTGAAGAATATTGGAAGGGTTAAATTAATTCACCTAAATACTGGTCTTGAAAACACACTACATAATGTTCATTATGTTGCAGATGCTACGCAAAATCTTTTTCCAATCAAAAAGGCATCCAAAACTGGTATATTTCATTTTAATCAGCATGGGTCTGCTGGTCAGTTGCAAGTTGGCTTAGCAAGTATAAATGTTGTAAATGGTAAATCAAGGCATGCTGACTCTTGTGTCTCAGTTCTGCTGTTCATAAAGTAGGTGGTTTAAAAAATAGTAGGGATAATTCTTATGGAATTTAAGATTCTCTTTTCCATTAGAAGATGTTGTTCCTAGTGGATACTCTTACTCTTACCTCTATTGTTGATGAGCAATCCAATCTGAAGTCAGTTGATAATCAGACTAATGGTAAAATTGAAGAAGTGGTCGATGTTAATGATGAAAATCCAATTGGTGTCTGTTTTAACCTGTGTGATATTAGCAAGGTACACGAATCTGGTATGAAGGAGTGTTATAAAAAAGACACCGTTATTTTAATATTTTTTGCAAAGAAAATGCAGACTTTGAATTTATTTGACAGTGCCATTTTTTTCAAAAAACATTTTTAGCCAGAAATAATGTCAAATTATAGTTCATAAACAAAAGTACAAAATGAGATACAAAAAATCATTGGAACTAAAAGTCTCAAAAAGACGGAGGAAACCTCAAGTGATCAAGTAACGTACTGAGTAAACTTCAGACAACTACAGATCTAATGACCTATTGGGAGTGTTTCAATGACCTATAAAGAAAAAGATACGAACGTTTGAAAAATCCAAAAAATCAACTTTTAAGGCCTATCACTCGATAACTAGGTGTCAGACAAGAATAAAAGCTACATTTGTTAGTGAGGAAATTCCTCAAGGTGTTATTCAAAAAATATAAAAAAAAACACTGTGTTTTGTTCAGAATACAGCGCTTTATTTTTCATATTGGAATGATACTGGACTGAAGCAAAAATAAAATCATTTAATACAAGATGAGAAATTTATTACAATAATGTAAAGTGCAAAAAAGTATTGGCCATATGCTTTTAATCATTCTGTTTTTTTACACAGTAGTTATTTTTAATGTCAATTCAACTGTAATTTAATTCTTTAATGACTCTACTAAGATTGGTAATACCAAAAAATATTTTACTCATTGTATCCCAGTTTTTGACTAATAAGATTTTACTTTTTTGTGTTTGTTAAATTATATTTTCAATTGACTTTGTATCTGTAAATAAATTAAGTCCATCTTGAAAAATAAATTTTAATAAAAAAACCATGGTGGTTTTAATAATAATTAATTTCAATATTAGTAGCAGTTAATAATTATTTTAATACAGATTTCTTGTATACAAACTTTTAGTGATGAAAGTTTCAGCAACTTTGGATGAAAAATTTAATATTTTTAACAATGATTTTTTTTTCTTTATCAATGAAAAACGCTATTTTGTAAGCAATGGTTTGTTTTTTAACTTGGTATTTTACAGATCTTTTGATACATTACAACCATAGTAATTGCAAGAAGATTTCGAAAGTTTAATCATTTCAAGTTGGAAAACATGGATTAATAGAATTTCAAAGAGGAAACTGATTCCACTGTTTCGTCTGAAGATGAAAAGATGAAAAAGATTAATTGTTACAAATGTCGCGGCCTCCACTAGAGAAACAAATGTTCTGATATTGAGAAAACCTTTGAAGTTAAAGAGAACATTTCAGTTAATATGTTTGAGATTTTAAAACAAGTTGTTTTAGCAACAACATTTTACCAAGAAATGTTTTTTCCGTTTCCAGATTATTAAACCAAATTTAAAACTACTTTCATTTAGTGAGTTGTCAAGTTACCAAAACTTACAAAGTTGTTATCAGTGCACAACACAAAAACATGTTGTATTTTGCAAAATATAATTTTACTTCTAAGGAAGAGGTCCATTCAATAATTGATTTAAAACATAACTATGTTTTCAATAAAGATAATCAGTTACATAAAAACAAGGGGTTTGGCCACGCATCTGAAAATCTAATTGGTCGATATCAAATCTAGGAATTCTTTGTTCTATTTATACTTAGAATTATTTGTAACGTTTCTTTTTTCTGATTTGTGAGCAATACTTAAATCTAATCAGTTTTCATGGCTTAACCTTAATAATACAATATTATTATGTATCATTTAATTTTGCTTAGAATTTTCAATCTCAACAATTTTTGCTTAGATTCTTTAAAGTAAAAGGTGAAGCTTCCGATAAAGCTGTTGCAACAATTAAAAATATTTTGTTAAAACAACAAGATAAAAGTATTTGCTACATTAGGTCAGATATTGAATTCAATATGACGTTAACACCCATAATTATGTAAATGATCAAAAGATAGTTAACATTAAAAATTGCATTAGTTCATGAAGATAAAGTTGTTTAAATTTTAGCATTTACAGGATTCAAGAAGTTTAAACAAGAAAAGTGGTATAAAAATAAAATTATAGAAGACAGAACAAAATATATGAATAGTGGAAATGATACTGGTTTTAGTTCTCATACTTGTATCTATGGCGGTGAATCATCTGATTCATTTATGAGCCCCCTTAGGTAACATAAATAATATAAAGAAAATGAGAAGAAATAAAAATTAATGAAAGTGGGAATATATGTTCCGTTATATAAAACCCCTGGACATCCAACCGCAATCAGCAGGAAGAGGAACCAAAGACCAAGTAGTAATCAATTGATAAGCATTTAATTCAGTTTGGATAGCAGATAACCAAAAAGAGCTCTGATGTGAATTAACAGCCTGATTAAAAGTAGTTGGTAAAGCAGATGAAACAGTAGTAGATGCAGAAAAAGCAGTATGAATGACATTGGAACCTAAAAATAAAGCTTTGCGCTTAGGAACTGAATCAACAATATCAGAGAGCTAAGACAAGGACCTTTGCATTGGAACAATAGCAGATTGTTGAACTGGAGCAAGGACTGGCGATGAAGTGGTAGATGATGGTGTAGTAGATAGTGTAGATGATGATGTAGATGATGATGTAGATGATGAAGCAAGTGTTTTTGATTTGAAACATGGTTTTTGCTGTGGAGGTTGAGTAATGGATGCTGAAGTGGTATCACTTCTGTAACGACGTAATGGAAGTAAGGATGGTTCAATAAAAACTTGATGAACTTCATCCCGGATAAGCAAAAACATTAGGAATAGATTCAAATTCTTCATCGCCACAGGAAACTAATTTGTCTTCATCAGGAAAAAATTTGGAAGTACCATTATCTTCTTATGAAATAATATTATCAATAGCATTAGAAATTGGAACAGAAGCCACAGTTTCAGGAACACTAGGAGAGTTAAGAGCCATTTCAATATTATCTGGAACAACACCAGGAGATTGCATCAATAGGTGAAGAAAAAGCAAAAACTGGAGCAGATGATGATGATGATGATAAAGTAGTTGAGTGAGCATCCGAAGTGGATGGGAAGGAAGGTGCTGGTGAAGGTGCTGGAGATTGAACCGGTGAATGATCAAGAATAAGAGGTTCAGCAGAATTAGAAGCACCAGGTGAAATAACAGGAACACACCACCAGCATTAGCCACCATAGAAAATATCTGAAGGAGAAACGTCCTCCATGATAGGAATATCGTTTTTAGAGTTTAACATTGGGAAATAGGAATCATCAACTTTACATTATTCAAAACAACAACATCTTGAATCCTGGAAATAAAAACTCTGTAAGCTTTATGTGCTGGGCTGTAACCAACAAAAATACCCACAACTGGGACCGGTGAAAAAATGTTTTCCCTCTTTTCCTTTGAAATTAATACCATGCATTTGCAACCAAAAGAATGAAAAATTGAATAAATAGGAACTCTGCCAATCCATAATTTGTAAGCAGTCTTACCATTGAGAACATCAGATGGATATCTATTAATAATTCAAACTGTGATTTGTCAGAATGATTGGTGAAAAAATAAATTGATACAAAGTATTTGGAAAATATTCACCAGTAATTGTACCATCCTGCATGTAACAGTATCTATCATCAAAAGGAAAATCTAGCGCCAGTGTTTCTAGTGATCGCCTTAATGGAAATTAAATTTCTGGAAGTATTAGAAACATAAGCAACATTACTAAGTGAAACTCTTTGGCCATCATGACCATTGAAAATAACAGTACCTCTACCCAT